>OZ024742.1:193168856-193173856 GCA_964016885.1 Eledone cirrhosa
GTGCTGTCATACAGTGGCATGTTCACCTATATACGTTTCGTGGCAATGGTCCAACTAACAAGTCATTTCATACTACTAAATGTTCAATGCTTTACCTGCATAACTTGAATAATATACAACAACAAGCAGATATTTAGTGGGACCACGACGTTCGAATGTTGTCCTACTAGATTAAGGTATATGCATCACAATATAAGATAATTATTTTTGATCATTGAACGTTATATTATCACATTGCTCTTCTTTTACAGCTATACCAGCAGGAATTATAAGGAACCCTTTTTTCAACACACATTCTCCTATGTGAGTACGAATACACTCATTCTGGTTCTAATATTTATGATTCGAAGCAAAATGTTATCAATATACTTGAATAATATCTTCTAGGACACGATATATTTTAACAGGTCCCTAATGATTTTTATTGCTTCAGTCTACACTTCAATATCGATAAAATACAGGTTTGTTGGAGGTGTTGAGTACACTCTATTAGTCGAGAGGCCACCACATACTCCATTCAGTTACCACATAGCGGCATCTGTAAAATTAGATTACTAATATTATATTTGAAAATATCTGCAGAAATATTTTCCGTTTACATAATCATTAATAATCAACATTTGGGCGAGAATTGATCCTATATATATATATATATATATATATAAATATATATATTAATAGTAATAATAATAAATTTGAAGATTAAAATCCAAAGAGGGCTCAATAAGGATAAATATATATCAACTATATAAGAACCGTAGAGCAAATATTTATTAAAATAACAGATTAAAGTTTAAGCAAAGAATCGCTGCTTTCACCCTTAACGGGATTTTCTGAGTTTTAGAAGATCCCGTTAAGGGTGAAAGCATCGATTATTTGCTTAAACTTTAATATTTTATTTTAATATAAATATATATATATATATTTATATATATATATATAACGAGAGAGAGAGAGAGAGAGAGAAAGAGAGAGGGGAGAGGGAGAGGGGACGGTGTCTTAACTGTTTCATCAAAATATATCACTTGGGAAAGAGAGACCAAATTTCCAATGTTTAATTTCACCTACTAGGAAATTATTTACTCTTAATATTTCTATATTTCTCTGTATTACAGGTCTTTGAATTTTGGTGGACTTGGTACAATATTGGGACATGAACTAATGCACGCTTTTGATAACGATGGTAATGTATACAGAATAAATGGTTTTATTGTAAGGGAAGATTGTTTTAGCCATTTAAGTCACAGTAACAATTCACAGACATTGCATCATAACTTTTGCCGCAAGGAATAATGACAAATATAATGTATAGTTTAGCGTTATTGAGTATTGTTAAATCATTAAACATAGTTTCAATATCGTGTCTCAGAGCTCCTCGCTTGCCAAATAAGTACAACTCTGGGTAAAATAACTCTTCCATGTAGTAATTGTTTTAAGTTCCACACTGTCTTAGATCAAGTAGCTTCCAAGAATAGTACAACTGTAGCTAAAATGACCCTTTCTTGTTGTAGCTGCTTTAATTTCAACACACGGTCTCAGATCAAATCACGTGCACGCCAATTACTTTTGGGTCTTGAATAATCGTCCGCCCCTGCTTATTATTTTTTTTCAGATTCCCCAACCCGCTCATATTCCCTCCACCCCGCTTATTAAATTTTGCTAATCTATCTCCGGTAAAATTTTATTTTAATCGGTAACATTCCTGCAACAATTGATTTTCTTTATACATTAAAAATGTTACATGACAACTACAGCATATTACTAGAAATCTCGTATATTAGGGATCTCAATATGTAAACTAAACGACTAATTCTATATTCTTTTTAAATAACCGAGAAATTACTGCCACCCTGCGCGCCTATTCAAAATTCCTCAATTATTCCAACTCCTCTCTTATTTGGGATCCGAGAGTACAAATGTGACACAAATAAGATTTCCAAATTGTAATTGTTTTTGTTTCAATACAGTCTCAGATCAAGTCGATATGTTCAAGTCGATATGTTCACGTATATATATACTAATTGTATATAATTTGAAAAGAGAAGAAAGAGAGGCCCCTGTACTCCTTATAATTGTTTTGGATTACATCCAACATCTTTCATTGAATGGTAATGAGACGAATGCGTCACCGATCTGAACTCAGTTGATGGTTTACTTCTTCCCTAAAACTTAGAAGGAAATGTCCAACCACTCCTTCAACCACGCTGAAATAAGCTGCTGCTCATTTTGAACTCTATTGCTATGTCTCAAAAATTGAATTCATCTCAATAGAATCTGATATTAGCATAGACACTGTAAATAGGAAACACTCAAAGCAAGTAGAAATCATTAAGCATCTTGTTTCCTTCATAATGAAATCAGAAAATGACTTCGAAATACGTAGAGCCTTAGCCTGGAGTGTGTTTCACAACCTGGATAAAATTTGGAAATCCAATATACCAAACAAAGTTAAAATCGGCATGTTTAGATGGATATAGAGCCATTTAGATGGATATTACACTACTCTTCACAGAAAAAACGCAAATTATTCGTTCGCACACCCTTCTCCCGCTTAATTAGATATACATAAAAATCCCTAAAGTGAGTGCAGGAATGATTGACCGTAGTACAAAGCTAGCTGGTCACTGCTACTACGCAAAAGATGAGATTGTTTCAGACCTCTTGTGGGAGGTGTCCTCTACCAGAAAGATCAGATACTAGGATATCTGAGAAAGAGATACTGGAATTGAAAATTATGATCTACGGACCATGATGTGAATCAGGGACTGTTAGTGTGAAATTTCGCTTGCTGCTTCGCCTAAGAGCGATGGATAAAGTGATACAATAATATAACTTGATCTTTTATCAGTTTCAAAGAATAGCATTCAAGAAATTCGATTAAACACAGTTACCTGCTCATAACGGAATCATCGTGTAAGTGGTCGAATATTCCACAGATGTTTGTGCTCAGTGTATCACTTTTCATTGTATAAACACACACACACACACACACATACACACATATATATATATATATATATATATACACACACACATATATATATATAGGCGAATTGGCAGAGTTGTTAAGTCGTCGGAAAGAATGCTTTAGGGTAATTGTCCCACTTCATTGAACGCTCTGAGTTCAAAACCCGCCGAGGTCAACTTTGCCTTTCATCCTTTCGAGGTCGATAAAAAAAGTACCAATCCACTAAATATCGGCTGTGTTCAGACCCTGAGAGGGTTGGGCTCCGACAGGTTTAAAAGAGCCCTAGACACGCCGTATGACGGTGCGTTTACGACCCCACAGGATCTTTATATTTGTATCCTTTATATATATATATGTGTGTGTGTGCGCGCGTATGTATATATAATAAAATAACAGAAAGCTGGACTTGTGTAAATCGGTCGCCCTTAAGTGACTTGAGGGCGACCAACTAAAGTAGAATTCGGAATTGACCATACAGAATGACCAATTCTATCCAGTGGTGTGCCAACAAACCTAAATATATGTATATATATATATATACACACAGTTCAAGAGTAACCAATCTTAAAGAGAGAGATGGAGTTAGGAGAGGGGATAGGAGAGGAGAGATTGGTGAATTAGTTAGAAGCCAAAGCGTAAAGGCATGTGCTCAATGTGCAATATGCAGTAGAAAGCAGCTAGGTGGCTGGGTTCATGCAGAAGTTAGGCGCGCAGAGCTGAAAATATTCATTAGTTAAGCAAAACAAGACCACAAATTTCACAAGGAAGACATTATTAAAAGCTTGTCAACATATTTTAGTTTGATGTAAGGAATGTAGAGAATAATAATAATAATATTAATAATAATTGTTTCTACTTTAGGCACAAGGCCAGCAATTACCCAGTGCATTACTGGTACTTTATTTTATCGACCCCGTAAGGATGAAAGACAAAGTCAACCTCGGCGGGATTTGAACTCAGATCGTAAAGAGACGTAACTATACTGAAAAGCATGGCGTCCGACCCTCTACCGATACTGCCAATCCACCGCCGTTTATAATTGTTTCGCTACTCTATATAATATTTCTGGATCAGATGACTATATATCATTATTTATCTGGTTCAATTGAAAATAATTAACATATTTAAAAACAGAGCGGCTCATCGGAACTTCAAAGGAATATAAATTAAAATAAGGAGAGAATGTTACATAATGTAATGTTCCATATATTGGTATTTCACTATCGTGTCCTGGGTGTATCAATTGTCAGCCATAATCAAGCAGTATTCATCTGTCGAGGCTGCATTGTGTGAGATCTGCCTATCGGTAACAAGATGGCCGCCAATGGACATATTTACCGTACTAATTAGAGGGTTGTTTCAAGGAAAGGAACTCCTCGAGAGATTAGAAATTGTGGGTAGTTCATAATTAAGTACTAATTTTTAAATTTTTTAACTGAGAGACAATGTAGGGGAGGTAACTTATAATTATCTAAGTTAGTTATAGCTATTTAACTTATTAGCTAAAAGTAAAAATGGGGCTAGATGACTATGTTGGGTCAAATATTCTGTTGGCGAAGGAATTAGCCCTTCGATGTTGACAGCTAATAGTTACCTCCGTTCTATCGTTAATCGGTAGAGGTCGTGATAGAGTTATGTAATATGCTTCGGTAATACAGAGATCACAATATTTTCTTCGTCCATTGAACGGTTGTGCGCGATAGCTAAAATATCCCATGTTAGTGAGTGTTCAATGTTGGTTAATTTAAGGTTTTTAATGAGCCTAGCTAGAGATGTCGAACATCTGTTGTTAGGGTCCCGGAAGGAAAAAGAGTGCGAGTTATAGCGTACCTTAAAAGGGGTAGACGTAGACCCGATAGAGGAGCTGGTATTCGAAGCATTTTAACCGTGCACCTATAGACTATGTTGGGTATCAGGCAATGTCCATTTAGTGGGCATGCATTAGGGTAACGGCAGTTGCATTTACCTCTGCGGTTAGTGAGAGTAGGGTAGTTTAACCTAAGCGGTTGGTCAGTGTTAGAAGGATTAGATG
>OZ024742.1:193176356-193196356 GCA_964016885.1 Eledone cirrhosa
AGAGAAATCTAAACACACACAATAAGCAAACTAACATGGGAAGTAAGAACGAAATGAGACATCATTGTATTATTTGTGGACGAGCCTTTCACAGGCTTTCCTTACTCAAAAGGCATTTGAGATTTCATGCCAGGAAAGAATAGACATAAACTAAAAGGAGTGGTCAATCTTTGTATTGAGCTGTTGACCTACACATGTATATATACATTTATGCAGCGACTCGATGACGTATGTATATGTCTGTGTGTATGTGATAATATGCATAGGTGTACGATATGCCAACGGTGATAAATACACAGTTCAATCAAAACGATAACTTAGCTAGTCAATAAAAGATAGAGCGATAAATCAGTTTTGATCGAGTAAAATTCCTTGAATTCCCTGTCGTAGCCTGGGGCATGTATTGCAGTTTATGAGTATTAGTGGATGTGAGAGTCGTTATGTGTGTATATAAAGATTTATATTTATATGTATGTAAGTGTGTTTGTATATATATATATATATATATATTTATATAAGTATATATATATATATATATATATATATATATATATATATATATATATATATATATATATATATATATATATATATATATATATATATATATATATATATATATACATATATATATATATCGTTTGGCCTGTAGTGGGTTCTCTTCTTGCTCACATCTCAGTTACGTCGGATGGTCTATATATCCCTCGCTCATGAAATCCACACAGCTTAAGCTGACCTGATCGCCATGGTGCTTGTTTTTTTCCTATCTTTGCGTTGCTTCCCTTCCTTGTTGTTTACTGTCTCGCTCGCTTTACGCGATTTACTTGTCCCAATAGCTTTATTTAGCTATTGCTCACACCAACCGGAGGTATATGATTTTTAAAGCGCTGAAATACCAATGAAGGTTGGAAAATCACTGACGAATGACTATTTTTTTATCATATGTAACCCATGTGCAACCACGCAGTATTCTTTCTTCTCATGTTTTATATATATATATATATATATATATATATATATACATAAATTTAGACACACACATCTACACATCCATGCACATACACACCTACACCACTCATATATATATATATATATATATATATATATATATATATATATATATATATATATACATGTTATTCCATAAAGAAGCTCATATACATCCGTTAATATTCATGCACAGGCAATATACTCACAAGAGGGTCATATGAAAGAAAACATTTTGAAAATGTTATTAGATTCAAATCTTTTATTAGATTCAAATATATTTATTATAAAGACGAATTTCAATAGTGTCAACGGTTCAGGAATAAAACATGTATTGCTATTGAATGCATCTAGAATGTTTTTTGTACGACGTATTCTAAACGACATATTTTCTAGAGCTTCTTATGAAAATATTTACGGATTTTTCTCAACAGGATTTCAATGGTGTTTGTATATTGTTCACATTTGCTATACTTTTGTCATTGATTTTCAATTGAATGATATATATATATATAGGAGAAAGTATGACGCCGACGGCAGAGCTCAAGCCGTTTCGACGGCTATTTCTGAACTAAAGTAATAGTTTTTTAGACTGGTAAATAAATAGCCGAACTTTTCAAAGGGTACTTCCTTATATGTGAAGATTGTAGTTGTCAAGAGGATTTGGTCAAAATGTAAAGCAGACACAGAAAAGTCTATTATGGCAGTGGATGCGGGGTGGGGATTGCTGAACATGCCTGTAGAACGACAGGGGAGTGGGTAAAGCCGCTCAAGCGTAGAAGGTGAAATCTACACAGCCAATTCTAAGGTATGTGTATGAAAGTAGGACAGTGGAGTTTGACGAAAAAAGGTTTCTTTAGAAAGTGGAGCAGGGACGTTATAGAAATAGTCAATCAAATGCGATTAAGGGACAATGAAAACATATAATAAAAGAGAATATGATAAAAAATGAGAGAAATATGTATCAGAATGTATGATTGGAAAGTGAGAAGTGAAATAAAACTAAAGAGTCTAACACAGCTGCTATGAATAGTTAGTATAGCGTAATCGGTTGGTGCTGCTATTTCGGCCAAAGCTATAGAATGAGTTGCTAGATGAGAATTATTGAAAATTTAGAATTACAATTAATACCACGTCTCTGGGGTCTAACACAGCTGCTATGAATAGTTAGTATAGCGTATTCGGTGAATGCTAGCTGTAACTTACTGGGTTGGGGGTACTGATGCTAATGCTAAAGACGACCGATGGGCTGCCTCGGGGTAGGCGAAAGGGGAAAAACACAAAGAAACGAACGAGGAAGAAATTCGGTGGTGGCAATAAGTGATAGGAGACAAAGAGAAGGGGAAAACATATAGGAAAAGGAAAGAGGTACATCTACCTATATAAGTAGGGGTTTCCTCTATCTTATTCGGCAAGTTGGGTGTTTCAGCCCTAGTCTACCCACCCGCATCGTTAGGGGGTTTGAGGGCGAGGTAAGTCTTCCGCAATCTGTGTTTGCATGCAGTTACCAGTCGTCTTTTTTGTTTAGGAGTTGATCCTTCGTAAACAGCATTTATAATGTTTCCTCCGAGCATAAGTTACACGGACGGCGTCCTCCCGTGCGAGACATGGCTCTGGACAGTAAGCACCAAGTAAGATGGTAAGTTATATTATTATCTTGGAGGTCCCAGATATGGCCCGAAATTGTGGTGGCATGTCGCCGGACCGTGGTTCGGAACGTATGTCGGTGTTGGTAGAGCCGCATCTTAAAGTCACAAACGGTTAATCCTATATAAGCTTTATTGGAAGTGTCCGTCCACACGTTGCACTGGAAGATCACGTTACGTTCTCGGCATCTGTTGTTGAGGGGGCACGTAGATTTATCAGGGCAGTTACACCTCCTGGTCGGCTCTTCACTAATTTCTAGGTTGTTTGTTCCATAGGTGTTGAGTTTTTTGTTGTTTGAGGAGACGATGTTTTGTGCGAAGTTAGGTGTGGTGCTGTAGGATAGCTTGATAATGTTTTTGTTGATTATGTTGTGGTAGCGGTGATGTGGTGGAAAGTTTTTTTAGAGAAGCCTAAAGAAGATTTTACCGATAGGTGTTGCCACCTCGGCATTGTGGGGAGGATTGAACCATGTTATCTGGCGTGAACGGCGGCGTCTCCTGCTGGTTCGGCTAAGGGAAGCTGGATAAAATGATATTTCCTCCCAGAAGCCACTCCGCTTGAGGGCCTGGTTGCAATGAGGCGCATGTTCATCGAATATCTGATCATTAGCGGACAAACGAGATATGCCGAGGGCGATGTTTTTAGCCAGATTATTGCTGATGTTTCTAGGATGGTTAGAGCGGCGGTGGATGTAGTGTAGGTTGTCGTTTGGTTTCCTGTATGGGTAGTACAGATAATTTTCGAGGTTCAGTGTAACGTCCAGGAAATTTAGTCGCGTTAAGGACGTTTGTAGGGTGATTTTAAATCCCAGTCCCGGAAGAAGTTGATAAGTTGTTTACGGACCCGGTCTGTATTACTGGGGTTGTACCCTTTTAGGGTAAGGAGCCCATCTTCTCGGTACAATTCTAAATTTTCAATAATCGTCATCTAGCAACTCATTCTATAGCTTTGGCCGAAATAGCAGCACCAACTAAATATAGCAACTGTGTTAGACTCTATAGTTTTATTTCACTTCTCACTTTCCAGTCTTACATTCTGATACATGTTTCTCTCATTTTTTATTATATTCCTTTTTATTATATTTTTTCATTGTCCCCTAATCGAATTTGATTTACTATTTCTATAACGGCTTTCCTCCACTTTCTAAAGAAACCTTTTTTCGCCAACCTCCACTGGCCTACTTTCATACACATTCCTTAGAATTTGCCGTGTAGATTTCACCTTCTACGCTTGACTGGCTTTATCCACTCCACTTCTACAAGCAAGTTCAACCATCACCACCCTGCTCCCACTTTTCTGTGTCTGCTACACATTTTGACCAATCCTCTTGACAACTACAATCTTCCCATATAAGGAAGTACCCTTGAAAAGTTTGGCTATGTATTTACCAGACTAAAAAAACTCTTACTTTAGTCCAGAAATAGCCGTCGAAACGGCTTGATTTCTGCCGTCGGGGTCATACTCTCTCCTATTACCCACTCTACTAGCCTAAGTATTGACTACTCTGGAGCGTTATAGTCCATCTGGTTCCTTACCACAACTCCTTTGTTCGTCGGCAAATCACTGATGAGGGACACATTTTATTACATGTTATCCATGTGCAACCTGCAGTATTCTTTTCCCCATTTTTTCACATATATTTACCTAAACTGTGATTCTGTTTTTTTCTCTCTCTCTC
Source organism: Eledone cirrhosa (assembly GCA_964016885.1). Classification (NCBI taxonomy): domain Eukaryota; kingdom Metazoa; phylum Mollusca; class Cephalopoda; order Octopoda; family Eledonidae; genus Eledone; species Eledone cirrhosa. Next base: position 193,180,669 of record OZ024742.1, read on the forward strand.
TCTTACTGCTCCCTCTTTCTCTCTGTTTCTCCCACTTTCTTTCGCCCCCTCTGTCATATCAGTTAACTCTTCCTCACACTTCCAATCACTCACTCACTGTTTCTCCCCTTCTCACTTCACCCCGTTCGCGACGAAAACATTTTCTTTCTTTCTCACATTTGGATTCATCTCGAAAGGTCTTTTTTCTAGGCGCTCATATATTCACCTAGCTTATGCTAACATAATAACTATGTAGCTTGTTCCCTTCCTCTCTACGGTTAGCTCTCTTTGTTGTTTACTTGTCTCACTCGCTTTACGCGTTTTAATTGTCCTAATAACTTAATTTAGTTATTATTGCACCGACATGAGGTATATGATTTTTAATGCAATGAAATATCTATGATCGTCGGCAAATCACTGATGAGGGACTCATTTTATTACATGTTATCCATGTGCAACCTGCAGTATTCTTCTCCCCATTTGTTCACATATATTTACCTAAACTGCGATTCTGTTTTTTTCTCTCTCTCTCTCTTACTGCTCCCTCGTTCTCTCTGTTTCTCCTACTTTCTTTCGCCCCCTTTGTCATGTCAGTTAACTCTTCCTCACACTTCCACTCACTCACTCACTGTTTCTCCCCTTCTCACTTCACCCCGTTCGCGACGAAAACATTTTCTTTCTTTCTCACATTTGGATTCATCTCGAAAGGTTTTTTTTCAAAGCGCTCATATATACACCTAGCTTATGCTAACATAATAACTATGTAGCCTGTTCCCTTCCTCTCTACGGTTAGCTCTCTTTGTTGTTTACTTGTCTCACTCGCTTTACGCGTTTTAATTGTCCTAATAACTTAATTTAGTTATTATTGCACCGACGTGAGGTATATGATTTTTAATGCAATGAAATATCTATGATCGTCGGTAAATCACTGATGAGGGACTCATTTTATTACATGTTATCCATGTGCAACCTGCAGTATTCTTCTCCCCATTTTTTCATATATATATATATATATATATATTTGTATAATATTGCTAGAATTAATAACAGATCACACTCACTGTTTGGTTGGTTTTTGATTTTCGCTTCTGGCAATATTACACAAATATGACCCTCCCAAAGTATAACAATATTTGTTTCGACACACGATTTCATATCATAAAACCTCGCAAAACTAATTCCTCGCCGTTATATATATATATATATATATATTGTTATACCTGGGGAGGGTCATACTGTTGTAATAATATTGCCAGAATTAATAACAGAACACACTCACTGTTTGGTTGGTTTTCGCTTGTGTATCTTTTATATCAGTTAATTTAATTTTTTCGGTCCTCAATGTTTACCATTGACTGACCAACTGATAAAAATACAGATATAATATAGACACAAACACATATATATATAGTCTAACAAAGTTCTTTCGTTGCACATCTGCAACATCGTCAGTGGTGCTATTATGTATCCTCCTGTTGTATTGTATGTCTACGCCATCTTCATTTAATCTGTTTATTTATTTATTTATTTATTTATTTTTGTCTTTTTCTCTGCGCATGCATTTGCGTGTGTGTATAGTGTTTGATGTGTGTTCGTGTTTGGTTGACTGTGTTTTGGTTATAGTATTCTATCTTAGTTTACTAGTGTGTGTTTATATGTGTTTATATGTGTTGTTATTGTGTTTGTGCATGTATATATATATATATAAAATTCGTTTTTGAATTTGTTTTGCGAGATTTCGTATGTGAAAATGTGTGTTGAAACAGATATGATTGTACTTTGGGAGGGTCATGCTGCCAATAAAATAACACGCACCTGTTGGTTTTCAATTCAATCTATTATAAGTTTCCAGCTGGTTGGTTGGCTCGATAACCGGGAGGTTGTTTAGATATTGTCAAAGCTCTTTCGTCACATATTCTGTGACCTTGTCAGTGACTAGGTTTTTATTTTTTGTCTCTCCTTTACTCTGTCCTACGCACCAACAGGTGCGTGTGCTTTTATTAGCAGCATGACCCTCCCAAAGTATAACAATACACACACACACACACACACACACACACACACACACACACACACACACACACATATATATATATATATATATATATATATATATATATATATATATATATATATATATATACATAGGCACTTTGTTGGGATCATATGAAGTTGTAATGTTTGAGTAGATAACGGCTAGATTATGGCTATTTTCTTTTTTTCTGTTTTTACTCCTATTTTTACTTTCCTTTGGGCATCTCCAAAATCTCTCTCTGCGATTGGGATGATATATATAACGATCTGCATGAGCCAGCCCCATGAGGTGAACTCTCTTTCTGCGCATCTCCCCCTGCTAGCTCCCCTGGAAAGCATGTATTATTCTGTCCCTTGCTATCATGTGTTGCAAAAGACTTACGAGTTTACCGTCATATCTTGAAGTTTTCAAATATTCCAATATTCCAATTGATATGTTCTTATGATAAATACAACTAAAAAAAAAAGAAATTAGACTAAAACATTCTAGCACAGTTAATACATTGATGATGTATCTTTTAGTTAAGTTAGGTAATTCCTGTAGTAATTTGATAATCTAATCTATCCTCGCAAATAAAAAGAACCAAGGACGCCCCTAGGAGCATTGGATTTGGTGTACTTCATATTTGTTTCGGTTGGTGAATACAATCAGGGGTCGCTACTTCTCCTGAAGGTCAATAGTTCTCTTCTAACTGGAGCGGAAGCGCCTTTCCATTGTCAATTTGCATTGATCATCTGCAAAGCCGCATTGTTCTCTGAACCACTACATCAGTCATTTGATGCGTGCAGCTGGAACTACTGCCACCGATTGATTTGGCAGGATTTTGTTTTTCTTCTTTAGATGGCCGTTGACTCTTATGAGTTCTTCAACACTTTGTCAGGTTTTGATTTTTGGCCTGCATGGTGTCCAATATCACCCTCCTAACCAAGTAAACTTGGTGGGGTTGCCGGTTTAGTCAACGACGACCCGACAATGTGACAGGTTGTACTGGGTTACACGATATCGAAACTAATATATTTCTAAGGTATCGAATTAATATATTAAAACAACAACGTAGAATTTCCATTAGTGTCTAAAATATCATCTATACTAGAAACGACCATTCTGATAAAGAAAAAAACACTGTATGATAAAAATAAACGTTTAATATAGAACTACAGTGTCAGATAAAATATTTTATTCTCTGTTTTGTCCCTTTACATTCTGAGCTCAAGTCACGGATAATTCTCCACTCAAACTTTCACCCTCCTCAGTCCATGTCATTGGCTTAATCTTAAATATGGTATCTAATGATGGTCACAGAGTGATGAGATTAAACCGTAAATGTATGAAGTAAAATATCTCAGTTACTTTTTATCATGATAAATAAACTTTATAGTGGTAAATACAGTTTTAAGAAAGAATATGATTTTTCTGGAAACGATAGTGTTCCCAGGTGTGTGTTTTACACTAAATCGATTTCGATCTGTATGTTCTACCGATCACTGCCAGTAATAGAATGGATATGATGTAGTCGACTATATAGGAATCGTTGCTGATAATTAACAATATTCGACGTTGAAATAAACTAATGGTTTTAGAAGAGTATAATCCATTGTATCGAACTAAATGGAATAATGGTTATATTTAATTAATCAAACAAATACCAAAGACATTGAAATGATAACCGTCTCGTATTTTCGGCATATCTTGGATTACATTGTCTTTTAAAGTTCACCACTTTTGTTAAGGTGCTAAGATGTAGTTTGGCAGGTAATTCCAGCTGGTCATTTTGGATATCTGTAATTTAGCCAGGACCGAGCATGTCTTTAATCAAAGTTGAATCTGCCATATCTAATCCGTATTTTAAACAAGTTTCTATATCTAGCACTACAAAATCAAACAATGAATATTTCCGTCTTTAAGACCGTAGGATATGATATGAGAGAGATTTGGCTGTTATTTATCATTATCAGAAATTCTGTTAGAGAGTGAATGTTAAAATCTGCTCCCATAAGCTTGTAACATAAAACATATGTAACAAAAACATAATCCTGCATGATTTTATCAGGGACATGACTAGGTCTGAACATCCCTTCATGCAAAGTAATTCAGACGCCAAGCGTTCAATCACATACTTCTATTAACAGGTTTAGAACTGGTCACCTAACGAGATAACATAAATCTGTAAACTCCTATCGATAAATTAGGAAAATTTATTTTTTCTTTTCTCAAAAAAAAAAAAAAAGAAACAAAACGTGCGGTTTCACAGAATCACGAAGCACAATGTGTGGAATGAATCCCCGCTCTTGTGACGGTGTTTATTCCAGTTGTTCTAGCACCGGTACACGGTACAGCTTGCTTAAGAAATGATCATGTAAATGGTTAAACACTTTGTAGTCACGTGTACCCTTAACGTACTTCTCAGAAAAACTCACCATGATATGCTCTATGATAAAGCTGACCTTTTGAATTACAGTCGCAACTCATCTGACGGACTTCCAATCAGTTTACGTCTACCGGATTTGACTTAAAAGGCATGTGTCAAGACGACGATACTACGCAGTGGAATCGAACACGGAATCTAACCATTGCGAACCGAACTGTTTTATCATTTGGTCTGAAACACATAAATTCGTACCGAAGTATCCATATCGAAAATTATACCATCGATTTAAGTAAACATTTACAAAGTATTATAATTGTTTACTTTGCCAAGTATTATTATAAGTTTAAACATTTTCCTAATTAATATGTTTGCTAATTATTTTTTGAACTATTTTTACATTCTATTCTTTGTAGTATGTTTCATTAATTTTCCCGTCCGAAAGAACATGTACACTCCAGACAACTCGAGACGAATAAATATAATTAGTAAGATCATGATCGTTACACAAATTTACCATCTGCATCTTTCGCCCATGCAAAACGCATACCCCAGTAAGGCAAGACCACGACCGCACCCCTTAACAAATCTCTAGCAAAGGATATAACCATTATAAATGCTAGGGAACTGTCCCTGCTCCAGCTTATATTACATCTTCTGAGTTGGGGAAACTACGAAAGTAGCGGTATTACATTTGTGCAGTCTTGCGGGACGCCTCAACAACCACAGTGGTATATATGCTCCAATAAGTCAGTCCTGGTTTGTGCCAGACAAACAACATAGCGTGGCATATATACACTTATAGAATGACAGACGAAACTATGGTAAAAAATACACCTGTACATTATTTAATTATAGTGAAATTGCTTCTACAACACGTGTACCACTCTCTAAGTCTCAGTGATTCTTATCTGATGACAGGCTAAAGCATAATGGCGAATAATCACCTAAACCGCATGACTCTCTTCAGTATTGCCCGCTGTTATAAGAATGCCTTAATAACAGCTCAGTTTCCTTCACTCCCAATTGTCTTCCTGCACGTGCTGACACCAAGCAGTAAGATTTCTGAGTTTACAAATGGGTTGACATAACTATGTTGTCTCATCTACCCCGAGTTTTAAAATAACAGTAACCCTTCACATCCATCCATCCATACATACATACATAATGGTGGCTGCCAACTCGTTTTCGAGAACGGCCACTACTTTATATCCATGTAGGAGGACCCCTACCGATGCGCTGAACGAGTGTGACTTTTCAGTCCGGCCAGCGACTTGAAAACTTTGGTACAAACATTACACATGTGACAATTATTGACACATAGTGCTGGGCCCATGGTACCATGTGACGACAAGTGCAGAGAGATCTCCAGATATAAAGCAATGCCTGTGCCGTGAAGTTTTTATAGTGAGCAAAGGCAGTGCACAAAGCCAGTCCCACTCTCTTAACCAAGATGATATTTACCAAAAAGAAGAACAAGTCAACATCATTGGATATCATCAGGGTTGCAGGTGTGATATCAGAGTTTTCCTTCTCCTAGAATTCTGCCTTGACAAAGGCTAAGGGGTCATCTCTCCCGGTGATTTTGGATGGCCATTGACTCTTAAGAGCTCCTTTGCCCTTTGACAGGTTTTGTTTTTAGTCCTGCAGGATGTCCAAAGTCACCCTCCTCACCAAGAAACCTTGGTGGGGTTGCCAGTTTAGTCGCCAACGACCCGTCCATGGGACAGGTTGTACTGGGATACATGTTACCAGTAGCACCAACTGGTGACCTGACATAGTAAATACATACATAATAAATACATACATACACACACGCACACACACACACACATACATACATACATACATACATACATACATACATACATACATACATACATACATACATACATACATACATACATACATACATATGATATGGGACAGGGAGAAGAAAGCATGCACAGTAGTGGAAATTAGCTGCCCAGCAGATGCCAATATAATATCAAAGATTAGCGAAAAGGAGAATATTAATGCAGAACTAATGAGAAATCTGCAGATACTCCACCCTGATTAAACCTTCAGATTTATGCCTGTGATTATTGGGGCACTGGGGTATGTTAGTAACTGCCTCAATACAAATCTTGAGAAGCTAGGCTTCACAGGAACAGAAAGAAATATGAGATTGGATTGCATCGCCATGTTAAATATACATGCATGTGTTTTAACGACTCTTACATGCATGTGTTTTAACGACTCTTACGTGACGGTCATCATTACTTGAACACCAATTGTATGTAAAGGAAACAGCTGAGACCTCTATGTGGTCCTTCGCTATGCTAGAAATATCTGTCAACGTACCCTCCAACTACGCCGTGTGAATGTTTAAAATAGGACGTATTGTTTCGCAAAGAAGAAGAAGAAGAAGAAGAAGAAGAAGAAGAAGAACAACAACAACACCAACAACAACAACAGCAGCAACCACAGCAACAACAACAACAATGAGATCAACAGCAACAACACCTAATTATAGAAACGCTACATTCTCAACGTCCACACACTACATTATAAAAAGGAAATAACATGTCGCGTAATGAATTCTTTCATATACAAATGCGATCGGACGGTCACACCAAGAATGCCTTGGATCATGGTGAACTAGTTTGATAAAACAACTAGGTCAACTTCATACTGAGATATTGTCAGATAGGCGCCCAGAGTCATATAGAGTTTCCTTATCGGTTTAAATATTTTGAATGCGCTAAGTTGGTTGTTAGATAATTCTTGAACAGAACTCAATTCAATAAGGGATCAACGACATCAATTTCTAGAGGAAGAGTAGAGAACTGCTTCGTGAACTCCTGCATTGATATCAAACATTACTCTTTCTTTTTATTTGGAAGAGACTATTTTGCCGGTCCCGGGCTATTTTGCCGGGAGCAGTCAAACACAATGCTCTGCAACATAGAGTTGCGGACCATTACGGCATGAGTTCCAATACCGCCGAGGTTAGCTTTGCCTTTCATTCTTACAGGGTCAATAAAATAAAGCACCGGTAATGCATTGGGGTCGATTTAATTGACTTTCCTCTGTTCTAAAATGGTTAGCCTTGTGCCTAAATCATTATTATGAAGGCAGGTAATGCTAAAAATAAAAACCTACAGATTTAACACACCATTTTATTTATTTTCACCACCAATTATTAAGACAATTTAAACCCTAACCCTAACCTAAACCCGACAATTACACTATATATATTTACCGGAGACCGCTAAACGAAGCTTTAAAAGGCTGTTTGTCTATGTTACCAGGACCGGCAAATTAACTTATTCGTTTTTAATTCATTAGTATCATGAGACAGCGATCAATTTAGTTCACCAGCATGAAGGAATGTAGTTGATTATATCAACATTATTACGTATTCCTAGTCCGGTCCTTATTTAATCGAATATCCAAGTTGCGGGACATAAACAAACGGTACATATACATGATGGCTGCAAACTCTGCTAATAGTATTGCAATCAACTGTCAGATTACAGAAAATAGCGCACTTTTAGGCCACGGTCAGCCACACGAACCTGTAACATAATCTGAACAAACAATGCCTGTGCTTTGAAGGTTTTTTAAATAGGGAAAAGACTTGTACTTGACCAATCAAACTCTCTGAGCATCGAAAACACTACCTGAAAAGGAGAACTGCTCAAAATCAGCGGATGCTTCCGAAGCCGCAGGATTTTTTTCATTTTCAAAGTTTCCTTCTCTTAGAAAGGTGATGTGACAATAACTGGCGACCTTTCACTCCCAGGTTAAAAAAAAAAAATACTATTTGGATGGCCGTTGACTCTGTTGAGTTCCTCCAGCCTTTTCCAAGTCTTGTATTTCATCCCGCAGGGTGTCCAAATATCACCCTCCTCACCAAGGAAGCTTGGTTGCGTTGTCGGTTTAGTCGCCGACGACCTGATAATGAGACAGGTTGTACTGGGCTACATGTTACCAGTAGCACTAGACAGCGACCTGACATATACATACATGCATACTCACCCATTTATTTATGTGATGTGCTCCCGTCTACCAAATTTCAATTACAGCTTAATCATTTGTTAATCTGAGGAAGGGCGGTAGATACAAAAGCTGAACTCGCTATCGTCTGTACGTTATTCGTGCCAACCCTCCTCTATGATCATCAATCTTAGGTGATGATCGAAATTATACGATATCGATTTCAAGCGACTGATATAGGGTTGCCCCGAAGGGTCTTTGGAGTAACGTTACTCGATAGAGTGTGTAGCTTGGAGATCAGTGATTCACCCCAAGTATAGCTGCTACTACTCCGAATTGAGAGATCACAGCTCCGATATTACGGACATCTGGTTAAACTGTCTCCGGAAAGAATCGCTGTAGGAAACCCAGGGGTAGAACACGGTCAAGATGGTTGGATGCCATTCATGAGTTCGAGTGGTTTCTCTTAGGGATATATCCGGACGAATTAGAGACAGGATTCGCTGAGAGGCATGCTTTAGGACCAATCCCAAGAAAACCTTTTCCAGAAATAAGTGACCGAAGAAGAAGAAGAAGAAGAAGGAGAAGGAGAAGAAGAAGAAGAAGAAGAAGAAAAAGAAGAAGAAGAAACACGATCCTAGTACTGGTAGGGTTTCATCTCAGGACAGAGCACAGAGAGCAGATTCGAATACCATGAAGTATTTTATCCGACGCTCCTAAGACAAAAAAAAAGTTGTGTTTGTGGTCCAAAGAAACCGTATTAATTTAGCAAGAACTCAAGAAAAAGATCTAGGAGTCATTGGTCAAGCCGAGACTGTAGAAGAAAGTATTCGATGAAATGACCACATTGTGGGACAGAACACGAAACTACTTTTATTTCTTAATTTCTTTCACATAAAAACAAATAAACAAAATACATATTAGTAATATACAGAATTCATTTTTTAATTTATTATATCCCTATCTATTATAAAAGATATATTCTCACTGAAGAAAGTAATCAATAATTAAAAGTGTTTCTGACGACTAATTCCCAGAAGAGAAAGCGCGTGTGCGGTTAACGGAATAACAAATTAAACAGTTTATTCTTGTGATCTAAGGCAAGAAAGAAGTTCGATGAAATTAACTGAAATGAAATGTTTGCAATAGAATATCAGTTAACTGTTGACTCATGTATTGTATTAATCCTTTAACAAAGAAATATCTCGAAATAATCGGAATACTTTGGCGGTGGCAGCTGGTGTTGTTTCATGTAGTTTAGTTTTCATAACATGAAACAATTTTTCAAATAATCTTCTCAAGTCTCTCTCTCTCTCTCTCTCTCTCTCTCTCTCTCACTCTGTCTCTCTCTCCCTCTGTCTCTCTGTCTCTCTCTCTCTCTATATATATATATATATATCTCTCTCTCACTCTCTCTCCCTCTCTTTTTCTCTCTCTCACTCTCTCTCTCTGTCTCTCTCTCTCTCTCTCTCTCTCTCTCTCTCTCTTTCTTTCTTTCTCTCTTTTTCTTTCTTTTTTTATCTCTCTTTCTTTCTCTCTCTCTCTCTCTCCATCTCTCCCTCTCTATCCTTCTCTCACCCTCTTCTCAATCTCTCTCCCTCTGTTGCTGGCCCTCATCCCTTTCCCACCATCCCCCCGTATCTCTCTCTCTTTCTATCTCTCTCCCTCTATGCCTCTTCTCGCTCTCTCTCTCTCTCTCACTCCGTCACTCTCCCTCTTCGCACTCTTTTATCTCTCCCTCTCTCTCCCCCTATTCCCCTTCTCTATCTCTCTCATATCTCTCCCTCTCTCCCTTCATCTCTCTCTCTCTCACTCGCTCTCTCTCTCTCTCTCTCTCTCTCTCTCTCTCTCTCTCTCTCTCTCTCTCTCTCTCACTTTCTGAGCTTCACTGTGTATTTGTTTCTCTCCCTCTCTCCTTTTCTATGTCCCATTGGATAACTTTCTGTTTCTCTTTCCCCTCTCTCATTCTCAGACTTTCTCAGTCTCATTGTGTGTGTCTCTCTCTCAATCTCTCTCACTGTGTATATTTCTCTCTCTGTCGCACTGTGTATAGTTCTCTATCTCTCTGCCTCTCTGTAACTTTCTCTTTTCTTTCACTGTCTCACTCTCTCTGTCACTATGTCCATCTCACCCTCTCTCACTGTGTCTTACAGTATATATTTCCCTCTCTCATTCTGTCTCACATTATATATAGGAGAGGGCGGTGAATTGGCAGTATTGACAGCATAGTTACGCCCCCTTACGATCTGAGTTCAAATCCTGCCGAGGTTAACTTTGCCTTTCATCCTTTCGGGGTCGATAAAATAAAGAAAGTACCAGTAATGTACTGGGTAATTGCTGGCCTTGTGCCAAATGTAGAAACAATTATATATATATATATCAAAATAACAGATTAAAGTTTAAGCAAAGATTCGCTGCTTTCACCCTTAAATATATATATGGGATAACAAGTTATCATTTTAGGTAATCCAGTTAGAGGTAGTGAGTACTCTATACTATGGATAGTTTTAACGTACGGCGTTGTTTGACTCAACAAGAGGTTTCCTTGGTTAGGTGGCGAGGTTAAGAGAATTCCTATGCAGGTTATTCTTGGACTAATAGTAGTGAAAGAGTGAAGAATAATATGGTCGGCTGTACAAAAAGGGTTTATTTACAGTATTAACAAATGTTTCATTGATCAGGCTGCTGATCATTCGGAATTGCCTCACTCGACCAGTGTGCGTCTCTGATCAAATCATCGGAATAGTGGAGGGTGTAACACATGACACTGGTATTTATAGATACATCGGAGAATCAAGTGGATGAAAACAATAAAGATAGTAAACAATAATAAAAGTATAAAGAGGTAAAAATGAAAATGTTAAAGATGTGAAAAATAAGTACAAAATACGGTTACTGATAATAGTAGTAGTGGTGGTGGTATTTGAAGTTATAATTGTTTCTACTTTTGGCACAAGGCCAGCAATTATCCCAGTTTATTACTGATGCTTTATTTTATCGATCCCGTAAGGATGAAAGGCAAAGTTAACCTCAGCGGGATTTGAACTCTGAACATAAAAGGCTGTAATCTTTGCTGCAATGCATGGTGTCTGACCCTCTACCGATACGGCCAATCCCCCGCCCTTGAAGTTATATTTGAAGTTATAATGGTGAGTAAGTGGATGCATAACATAGTGATGACAGTAATGATAACAATAACATGAAAAGAAATACGATATATGAGGGGCAATATGTAGTGCATTGATTTCATGAATTGGCGAAATAAAATTGTAAGAGGTACAACAAAATATCAGATGATTAAAATAAAAAAATAAAAAAGTAAGAGAGAAAGAGATAAAGAACAGGAGATAGAGAATAAATAATAAGGATTCGAGGATGAGACATAAAGGGTAGGACTAAGGATAGGGGAGAAGGAGATAGAGAGATAGAGAATAAAAAGTGAAAGGGACAGTGATTAAGGTCTAATAGATTGATTGTTTTATGTTAATGGAGGTGATGCGGCTATAGAGAGAGAGTGAAAGAAAGGTTGGGAGATTCATGATGTTGATTTAATGACCAGTTGGTCAGTTGACATCTAATAACAGTGGAGTGGTGTGAAGTTATTACATTTAAATCCGTGTGGTTTTGACTGAATTCTGAGATTGCTGGATCGAATCATGTCGGTTGTGGTTTGAAGTTAGAGAATTTGGTTGCTTTGTACCTACATAAGGTTTTTCGCTCCATCTTGTTGTTAAGCAGCATTTTATCATATTTTAAAATATGGAGCAGATCCATAGTGCATAGTCCGCAGTGGGACATTCCATTTTTGTAGGCACTCGATAACTTAGACCAGCTAATCTAATATTCCTGTTTGATGTCCTTAAGCTGCCAGATCTTATTGATCAGCGTCGTTGTATTCTCAAGTCTACGGTTTTATATATATATAGATTTCAAAAATATTGATGTAATTCAATTCAAGAATTCAACGTGCATTTTCCTCAAAGGAGCGACGGAGTATTTTTAGAATAAGGAAATACAAAGTTTAGATGATAAAGTCCTTCATTGATAAGACCGTTATACATATTTCGAGGACGACAAATGGTTACGCAATACAGTGTAGAATCCACTGCCATGCTCTCTTCAGACAGCGTCTTACTTAATAAAGTTACAATCAAGGAGGTAATCCAACATTGAACTGATAAAGGGAACGGACAAACAGCGATGTTCGTTAATCGAATGCCCGTTCCCTTTGTCACTTCAATTTTGGATTACCGCCTTGATTGTAACTTTATTAAGTAAGACGCTGTCTGAAGAGAGCATGGCAGTGGATTCTACACTGTAGTGTGTAACCATTTGTCGTCCTCGAAATACGTATAACGGCCTTATAAATGAAGGACTATATCATCTAAACTTTGTATTTCCTTATTCTCTCTCTCTCTCTCTCTCTCTCTCTCTCTCTCTCTCTCTCTCTCTCTCTCTCTCTCTCCCTCTCTCTCTCTCTCTCTCTCTATATATATATATATATATATATATATATTTATATATAAATATATATATATAGGGAGTGCGTGGCTCTGATGATCGCCAAACAGTGTGAAACACGCTGTTAGCTTCTCCCCCTTATTTCGCCGAAAAGAAGTAAGTGACATAGTCACTACTTTAAAACCGATAGCGTATGGTCCGCAAAATGTTTTAAATTAAACATACCGTATATTGCCAAATATACTATACATACATTCACACATATATATATATATATATATATATATATATATATAAAGAAAGCGGATGCGGTAAGATATAAGGTGGACCATAACGCACCAGAGTTCTCGATACTTAGGGTAGTAGAGTGGGAAAAAGTCAGGACCCCGACGGCTGAGCTCCTGATCTAGCTGTTGAAACGGCCGGAGCATAGCTGTCGGAGTCCTGACTCTTTTCATATATATATCACTGTGTATCTGTGTATCTCTATCACTCTCTGTTTCACTGGGTAAATAACTCTCTCCTCCCTATGTATCGTATCTATATTTCTCTCTCAACGTCTCACTGTTTATCTATCTCTCTCTCCCAGTCTATGTACCTCCCTCTCTCTCTCTCTTTCTCTCTCTCCCATTCTCTGTCTGTCTCCATTATTGGAAGTTCTGAAAGCTATAATGACTTCATTCTTTACACTGTGTTTGGCTCTTCTTTCTTCCTATTCAATCTACGCGCCTGTTAATTTGGTAAGCTATAACGAGATTTGGTTTCGGAGCTTTAGAAATTTTAAAAAACTAAGATAAAAAACAATTATTATTTAAGTATATACGTATAACCTACTTTCATTTTATGTTTCCTTATGCACACTATCAGTAGAGACTGAATAGATTATTTTTAAACAACAAAGATTCCATTGCTTAAAAGCATGAATGAGTCTAATTATAACAATTCCCTACTGCTTGCCATGTTTTCCTGCTGCCTGATAAAGTCTAAGCGTGTTTTATTTTATCCTTTTCTAGAGATTATTTTTCGTTTTCTGCCATTAAAATAAGCTTTAATAAGTTGTCACCTGACAGAATTTCTTCGAAAATGGAAATTTCTTCCTCCAGAGTTTCTGAACAAGATTGGAATTCAAAAGAACATAGTTTTTCATAGTTTCCTTGAAAAAGAGGTTTTATTTATTTTATTTTATTTTATTTTATTTTATTTTATTTATTTATTTAATTATATATTATTTATTTATTACATTTTCTTAATAAATAAGACCCCATTATATTTACATTTTCTTTTTAAATTTATTCATTTCCTTATTCTAGATCCCTCACTATCAGTAGTATTGTATATTCGTTTCTCGCGGAGGAAACAACGAAGTATAAGAAGTATTCCACCCTAACCTATATATGTAACACAACAAAAATGTATTTCTTATGGTTTGTCCCGCAAGCAATGTGTTTTCTTTCTTTCCATCAATCATATTATGGTTTTCATTTACATCTAATATTACCCTCATCCTCATATATTTCACCTAACACGAATTTATGTTTTCGTCACAATATCGCCTCAAACAACTTAAAACGTAGGTATTATAATTACAAATCGTAGGTATTATAATTACATCTGCCTGGCTATTTGTATCATCAGCATAACTACCACTGCTGTTTGTTGTTATTATTATTATTATTAGTAGTAATATTTGTATTATAACTAATTTCATACAGATACATCAATAACTTCCTTTCTTACATCAAAAGGAATTCGATACATCTTGGAAAACATTCATAGAGGAATGTTGTAGGCTACATGACTTGTGGGAATGATGCATTGAAGCTCTCTAACAAAATTCGCAGGTGTTTGTATTCTTATTTTCAAGAATGTGTTATGTTTATCTGTATAGAGCAATCATTTAATGTCTTTAGAGAAACAGTTGTGTATCATTCAAGTTGCATTAATTACAAATGCGTTGATGGACACTTTCTTTATTCAATCATCATGTTTTTAATTAAACAGCTGTGTTATTACACCCTCAATCGGCTTCTGTACAACGTTAAAAACATCAAGTAATTTTAACTAGATGTTATATGACAGCCTAAATATATGTTAAATTTCTACAGAATCATAGGAATGCAATTTTCTACGCCAGATGCACATTTGTATGGAGGTCACTTAATGTCAAAGTTTAAGTACTAATAAATAATATTACAGTGTGTAGCTTTTCTTGAGTACGTGCTCTGCACAGCCGAGTCCAACATTTTGCAGTGATTTTTCTATTGCATTTAATGTATTATATAAATGTGTGAATGTAGATATTGTGTCACTGTATATATATATATATACATATAGTAGTAACAATATATACAAAGATATATATATATATATATATATATATATATATATATATATATATATATATATATATATATATATATATATATATATATATATATTCATCGCATCCAATCTCGTGTTAGACTTACTTATAAGTATTCAGTGATTTAGCGACATCTTGCGTTGACGACGATGGTCCCTGAATCCATAATTACGAACGTATTCACTTTTGGATACAGAGTTAGCAAATCGGAAACACGTTGGTCCGGTTAACTATCAATTTATCTTATGGTCTTTCTTAATTCTCTGTTGTTAACATAATAATTTTTAAAGGAGCACAGACTAACGTAATTAATTCTACTGGTATCATAGCCAGAGAATGCAAATATGGTTAGTGTCGTAAACTCTATTTCATAAATATATGCACATTCTGTTGTTATTTCTCTTTACCTTTTACGCCGACTCACACACACACACACACACACACACACACACACACACACACACACACACACACACACACACACACATACACACACACACAAACA
>OZ024742.1:193198856-193216356 GCA_964016885.1 Eledone cirrhosa
ACATACATTTATGCATTTATATATACATGCATATATATATACATTCATATATATATAAATACATACATATATACATACACACATGCATATATACATACATACACACATGTGTACATAAATGCATACATACACATATTCATGCGTATATACACTAGACAGGAAAAATGCGTAAGCTCAAAAGAGCTACAGAATGTTATAATAAACCTTCAAAAGTGTGGGACTAGAGGTGTTACTCAAAAATATTGTAATCATTATCTATCGTACAATCTGTGGCATTCTTTATAAAAATATCACAATAAATACATCTATGTTTAATGTAATAACAGCTATAAATAATTACGTAATATTATTCCCGCCGAGGTTGACTTTGCCTTTCATCCTTACAGGGTCGATAAAATAAAGTACCAGTAATGCACTAGGTTATTGCTGGCCTTGTGCCTAAAGTAGAGACAATTATTATCATGGATTGGCAGTATCGGTAGAGAGTCGGACGCCCTGCTTTGCAGCACAGTTACGTCCCTTTACAGACTGAGTTCAAATTCCGCCGAGGATAACTTTGCCTTTCATCCTTACGGGGTCAATAAAATAAAGTACCAGTAATACACTGGAATAATTGCTGGCCTTATGCCAAATGTAGAAACAATTATTATCATATACTCATAGTAACAAAATAATTGTGTTGAAAATTAATATGATTCTTATATAAACGATCAAATCTATAATGATAATTTTGTAAATATACTAATATTAAAATAATTTAGTTATATATTGTTACATTTTCATCGAACTATAACATTAACAATTATATTGTATCATCACATTTTTATCACTGCAAACTTTCATATTGGAATTACCTTAAGCCATTTATCATTACTTCGCTTTCGTACTTTTACAGATGTAGATATTCGGCTGTATCTTATATCTAATATCATGATCTCATGGTAATTTGCATGGAGTGTAAAATAGGTTTATTAATAACTTTAATATGAAATGTATTATACAGTGCTGCAGAGTCGGCCAACAATTGACTGGCTCCAACTCCGGATCCGATACTCCATTATTTCCTAAATTTCGGCTCCACAGCCCTGTTATTATATTAATTGTTTCTACTTTTTGGCACAAGGCCAGCAATTATCCAGTGTATTACTGGTACTTTATTTTATCGACCCCATAAGGATGAAAGGCAAAGTTAACCTCGGCGGGATTTGAACTCAGAATGGCAAGGGCCGTAACACTATGCGTCAAAGCATGGCGTCCGACCCTCTACCGATACTGCCAATCCATAATTTATTTATTTTATAGTTGTAAATCATATTTGTATATGTTACACTCTAAGAATGAACTAAGTAAGATAGTGTAAAAAGAAAGGCATGGTTGGTTTAAGCTAATGTCCAATATCTCATATTAGATATTTAGTAATGATTAATACGAAATGCACTTAAACCGAATTCTATATTATAAATTCACTTAATTAATTATCGTGTCGTCTTGAGTTCCTTCTGAGTCTCTTTTTTATAAAATGGTGCCACAGATTTTATAAAAAAGAGACTATGAGTATATGATAATAATATTACGTAATTATATATAGCTGTTATTACATTAAACATAGATGTATTTATTGTGATATTTTTATAAAGAATGCCACAGAATGTACGATAGATAATGATTACAATATTTTTGAGTAACAACTCTAGTCCCACACTTTTGAAGGTTTATTATCAAATTGTGTAGCTCTTTTGAGCTTGCGCATTTTTCATGTCTAGTTTAATA
Organism: Eledone cirrhosa; assembly: GCA_964016885.1. Classification (NCBI taxonomy): domain Eukaryota; kingdom Metazoa; phylum Mollusca; class Cephalopoda; order Octopoda; family Eledonidae; genus Eledone; species Eledone cirrhosa. The sequence goes on from OZ024742.1 coordinate 193,200,627, forward strand.
CTTTTTAAGGCAACGCTTGTAGTAACTCTAGTTAAACATGATATATATTAATAATAAATTATCGTTGTAATGTAATTAGATTATATAATTGTTATTATAAATGATCTTATAAATATTAGTGTCAGATGTATAACAATATTTTCAGACTTTTAATATAAACAACAACAAATAAAAATCAATATTAAATCAATATATTATACATAATAGGAAACATAAAATAAATAAACAATATAGAAATAAAATATTTACATACATGGAACATTACAGAACATGAATATACGCTATTTTGAAGTGTTTAAACATTATTTACAAACAAAGATTTAGAATCGTTTTATACAAACGATAAATTAAAAAAATATTTGTACAAACTTTTACGATAGACTTTCAACTTATCTATTTACCGCCTAACCCTAACGTCAATATTTTTCATTTGTTTTAAAAATAGTTAATATAAATTTAAAAAAATCATATAACGACGAAATAACAAAAATAAATGAACTAGGGAAACAAAAACAAAAAACTTGGCGGATGCTTTTGAGCAACACTTACTCAGATTGGTTGAAAATTAGTCAATGGCATGTAATCACCACGGCCACGGCCAGACCTTGAAATAAAATTGACGATCTACACATATATGTTAGAACACTAAGTCACTTCGTGTCTAACAGATACGTTCATACATTTGTACAACATACATATATACATACATTCATAGATATATAAATACATACATATATACATACTAGTATGCATACATACATACAGACATAAGATCCATCCATCCATATATATACATATATGGTGGCTGCCAACTCGTTTTCGAGTACGGCCACTACTTTATATCCATGTAGGAGAACCCCTACCGATGCGCTGAACGAGTGTGACTATTTAGTCCAGCCAGCGACTTGAAAACTCTGGTATAAACACTACACCTGTGACAATTATTCACACAGGCCCATGGTACCATGTGACGACAAGGGCAGAGAGATATCCAGATATAAAGCAATGCCTGTGCTGTGAAGCTTTTATAGTGAGCAAAGGCACTGAACAAAGCCAGTTCCACATACATACATACATACATACATACATACATACATATATACATACATACATACATAGTAACACTGAAGCAACACCTTCAACAGAGGAAAAAGGTTGGCAACCATCTTGCCCAGGTTTATGAGCATGAAAAAAGAAATATCATTAGAATAGCGACTGATCAGGAGGAGAGATATGGAATAAAGCCTGATATAAATCTCTCACGCAGCGAAATCGGAAGATCCTATTCAATGTTCAAACAAGATAAAAAAAAATTGACCAATTTACAGAAAAAGTTGTGCATGGATACTTGAGGCGTAAAACACAGACCAATGAGGGGATAAACCACTTAAAAAGCCTGACATGGAGTTCCGACAAGTTTATGACATCGCACCTTGAGGGATATCTCTATGCAATACAGGAACAAGAACTCCCTACCAAATATCTGCTGCACAAAAGAGGAGGGCCAGCAGCTGACAATAAATGTAGGCTATGTAAAACAAAGATCGAGGATGTAAGCCACATTGTTGCCAGCTGCGAAAGAATGTCATCTCTCTACTACCTCCCCATGAGACACGATGGGATAGCTAGGACCATCTGGAACGCACTTCGGAAAACAAAATTAACAACAAACGAGGAAAAATATATTGAGACAGATGGCACTAAGGAATACTGGTGGAACCTGAAAATAAAAACTGCCACCAAATTAAAGCACAACCGGCCTGATATTTTAGTTTGGGACCACACATTGAAAACGTGTTCTGTTGTGGAGATCAGCTGCCCATTTCATGTAAACGTTGTCAGAAAAATACAGGAGAAGGAGGACATCTACGGACCATTGATGAGGAGTTTACAAATCCAGTATCCAAGATACACCTTTAGCTTCATACCCATCATTATTGGTGCTACGGGTTATATACCAACCCGCTTGGACCAAAGTATGACTGAACTTGGATTTGCGGACAAAAAGCGCAGCCCCCTAATTCATAGTCTACAAATGGCTGCGATAGCTGGCACCTTCAAAATTTGCAAAACATTCTTGCGATTCAAGGGATGACAATTTCTTTAGTTTTACAACCTTGCCACCAGGAAGGTGGCCGGTCAAAAAAATATACTCGAAATTAAGAGAAAGAGAAAACATACATACATACATACATACATGTGGCTGCCAACTCGTTTTCGAGTACGGCCATTACTTTATATCCTTGTAGGAGAACCCCTACCGATGCGCTGAACGAGTGTGACTTTTTAGTCCAGCCAGCGACTTGAAAACTCTAGTACAAACACTACACCTGTGACAATTTTTGACACATAGTGCTGGACCCATGCTACCATGTGATGATAAGTGCAGAGATCTCCAGATATAAAGCAATGCCTGTCCCGTGAAGCTTTTATAGTGAGCCAAGGCACTGCACAAAGCCAGTCCCACTCTCTTAACCAAGATGATATTTACCAAAAAGAAGAATATGTCAACATCATTGGATACCATCAGGGTTGCAGGTGTTATATCAGAGTTTTCCTTCTCCTAGAATTCTGCCTTGACAAAGGCTAAAGGGTCATCTCTCCCGGTGATTTTGGATGGCCATTGACTCTTAAGAGTTTCTTTGCCCTTTTACAGGTTTTGTTTTTAGTCCTGCAGGATGTCCAAAGTCACCCTCCTCACCAAGAAACCTTGGTGGGGTTGCCCGTTTAGTCGGCATACATACATACATATATGGTGGCTGCCAACTCGTTTTCGAGTACGGCCATTACTTTATATCCATGTAGGAGAACCCCTACCAATGCGCTGAACGAGTGTGACTTTTTAGTCCAGCCATCGACTTGAAAACTCTGGTACAAACACTACACCTCTGACAATTATTGACACATAGCGCTGGATACATGCTACCATGTGATGACAAGTACAGAGATCTCCAGATATAAAGCAATGCCTGTCCCGTGAAGCTTTTATAGTGAGCAAAGGCACTGCACAAAGCCAGTCCCACTCTCTTAACCAATATGATATTTACCAAAAAGAAGAACAAGTCAACATCATTGGATACCCTCAGGATTGCAGGTGTTATATCAGAGTTTTCCTTCTCCTAGAATTCTACCTTGACAAAAGCTGAGGGGTCATCTCTCCCGGTGATTTTGGATGGCTATTGACTCTTAAGAGCCCCTTTGCCTTTTGACAGGTTTTGGTTTTAGTCCTGCAGGATGTCCAAAGTCACCCTCCTCACCAAGAAACCTTGGTGGGGTTGCCCGTTTAGTCGCCAACGACCCGACCATGGGACAGGTTGTACTGGGATATATGTTACCAGTAGCACCATACATACATACATACATACATACATACATACATACATACATACATACATACATACATACATACATACATACATACATACATACATAAAATACATACATACATAAAATACATATTCATAGGATACAGCTAGAGATATATAGTCGTTATCCGCTATTTTGTGTGTTAAATGTGCTAACAATATATTTAATATGATAGACACCATTGTTTGACTGTGCTGGCCACACGACAAAGATACTTATAATGAAAGACACTTATAGAAACCATGAAATTGCTTATCAAAGTCAAATATTCTCCATACGTTTATGGAACGGATTTGGTGAAGGAAACCAGACGGGAAAATGTGTTACTTCCTTCCATCTTGACTGTCATTCTTTCAAGTAGTCACTCGGGTTTTTTTTTTTTTTTTTTTCGTTTGGCTAATTATTACGGAAACCGAGCAATATATCGGTGGTGATTGTAGTGATAATGATGGCGGAGGTTATTGACGTCGTCGCTGTGGTAGAGGTGTTGCTGGTGTTGCTGGAGGTACCTTAAAATACCAGAATGATGATAAACTAGTGAATTATTGTCATGGGATATCATTTCTTACTCCTACTGCACCCTTGTATACACACACACGCACACACACACACACACACACGCACACACATATATTTATATATATATATTATTATTGTTATTATTTCGATGGATTGGCAGTATCGGTAGAGGGTCGGACGACATGCTTTGACGCGTAGAGTTACGGCTCTTGCCATTCTGAGTTCAAATCTCACCGAGGTTAACTTTGCTCTTCTTCCTACGGGGTCGATAAAATAAAGTACCAGTAATACATTGGGAAAATTGCTGGCCTTGTGCCAAAAGTAGAAACAATTATTTCTGGCAATATTATAACAATATGACCCTCCCCAAATATAACAATATATATATATGTATGTATATGTACATATATATATATGTAATTTATATATGTACATTTAATATATATATGTACATATATATGTACATTTAATATATATATGTACATTTAATATATGTACATATATATATATATATATAATAGTTGTTTCTACTTTAGGCACAAGGCCAGCAATTACCCAGTGCATTACTGGTACTTTATTTTATCGACCCCGTAAGGATGAAAGGCAAAGTCAACCTCGGCGGGATTTGAACTCAGATCGTAAAGGGACGTAACTATGCTGGAAAGCATGGCCTCCGATCCTCTACCGATACTGCCAATCCACCGATATATATATATATAATAGTGAGAGAGAGAGAGAGAGAGAGAGAGAGAGGAGGGAGAGAGAGAGAGAGAATGCCTAGGACAAAGGTAATACGAAGCGTATAGTGATAGTTTAATGCTGCAAAGGAAGAAAAGCTAATTCAAATTGTTTAATGATACTGACAATATATCGTGTTGAAAGACAATCAGAGGTAAAGAAGAATGAAAGAAAAGAATAGAACCTGCTTCGTGGTACCAAATTACTCATTAGATTAATGTGCTACTGTAAAATAAATAGTGACGTTTCCCTACCAACAAATTGTGTGTGTGTGTGTGCGCGCGCATTTGTGCGTGTGTGTGTTTGTGTGTATGTGTGATTGAAATCCGTTCAAGACGAATCAATATATCTCAATGCAAACGTCAATACATAGGCTTCAAATTTAATTGGATTTGCGTTCAAATGTTCCTGCACAACAATCTTGAACAAGACTCCGATTGACCAATGACCATATATGGAAACTGTGGATGCAGTTTATGTATGGTGGGCCTGTAACAGCTGGTGGAGTCGTAGGAGCATTATTAAGCCTGTCAGTGCCAATCTCTTCTCCAGGTCTGAGTATAACAGATTTCTTCCAGAGAAGGATATAATGTGAGAGAAGGGAAGTGAGAAAGAGATCTAGGATCACCCACAGTACTAGAGTGGTACTTATTTTATCGACCCCGAAAAGATGAAATGCAAAGACGGCCCTCGGCATGGTTTGAACTCAAAAAGCCGGAACGAATGAAGAAAAAGCATTCAATCCGATGTTTGAACGGCTCCGCCTATTTTCCACACACACACACACACACACACACATATATATATATATATGTGTGTGTGTGTGTGTGTGTGTGTGTGTGTGTGTGTGTGTGTGTGTGTGTGTGTACGAGTGTGTGTGTGTGAGTGCATGTGTGCGTGCGTGTGTTTATATATATATATTTATATATAAAAAAAGATGAAATCGAAAATGCAACTGGAGTCTTGTTTTAAAAAAAATATATTTATTTGGTTCCTTTGCCGGTTTCGCAGTTCTTCTGCTTTTCAAAAGTAGAGTTGAGATGGAGGGTCTGTGGTTTTTCTCACATCTGGTTGGTCTCTGAATGTTACTTGTTTTATATGGAAAAAATGGATCAAAATGCCAGGTTTTTAGAGAAGTAATTTGATTAGTTGGTCAATAATTAAAGTATATTTCGCACCAGTTCGCATTACAAAGTTCTTCACACAAGGGGGGGGGGGGGGGGCAAACAGGTTGGTTTTCATATAGGAGTGTTTGAATTTATTTTTACTTAGAAAATGGGGCTCACGTAGGCTTTTTTTTAATAAACGTAATTTGATTGGTTATAAATGAAATTATGGCAGTCACGTGAACGAGTTTTCATTAAATTTTCGCACCCTCATTTGGAAATCTATTCTGTAGCCTTTTTAGACGATTTTATGAGAAGCAAAAGATAATGGTCAAGAGAAATGGGATGGGAGATTTGTTCTGGTTCAGTGAATATGGTTAGTTCGCTGGGGTGTCAGAATTCAGATTTTCTATTGAAGTAAAGAAAGTAAAGATGTGTATGTTTATTTGTGTACTTGTGTGTGTGTGTGTATGTGTGTGCGTATTGGAAGATGATTCTATTAGTAGAAATGGGGGACGGAGTTGTGTGTGTATATGGGTGTTATGTGTGTGTGTGGGGGGGGAGTATGTTAAGATGGAGAGAATATATATATTTTGTGTGTATATATGTGTGTAGGAAAGTGGTTCTATTAGTAGAAATGGGGGAGCGAGTTGTGTGTGTGTGTGGGGGGGGGGGTTATGTGTGTCTATGGGTGTTATGTGTGTGGGAGTATGGTTAGCATATTAAGATGAAGAGCATATATATATATATTGTGTGTGTGTGTGAAGGAAAATGATTCCTTTAGTAGGAATATTTTTGAATGAACATATTTTCCTTACTTATTCGTATTTGTTCTGTTGTATAGTCAGCGCAAACGTATATTAAGGTTTATTTAGTTCGGGTTTTTATTTTCTAAAGTAGCAGGTGTTATGTGTGTGTGTGTATGTGTCTGTTTGGATGATCAGCATGTTATCTTGTTGACATAATGTATAAACCATATTTAATGCTGGTCTATATTTTCCTTATTTTCCTTATTTATTCGAATTTGTTCTGTTGTATTGTTAGCGCAAAGGTAAAATGGGAAGACTTGTAAAATGGTATCTGTCTCGTGGTTGGATCTCGAAATTGTTGGCGATGAACTGTCATTCTGTTTCTGAGTGTGAGCTTAGTTTGTTCTATATAATCTTCATTGTATCCTTTACATTTAATGGCATAAAATAGATATTTTATGAGCAAGTGAAGTGAATTTTTAGAGCACAATTTTGACTTGATTTAAATGTATACGTGTTGCCTTCAATGAGGTGAGTGCAGGTTCCACATATACACATACGTACTCAACTTTATATATATATATATGTATGTACGTATGTAAAAGGGAAACATAAATAACAATACAATCGGTACAGTATATGGAAGGAATATATCAGGTTAACGCTTGAATAAGCACGAAGAAGGACGTTTCGGACGCTAGTCTTTTATCAGAAGAAAGAATAAGAAATTAGAAATATTGAAAGAATGGGCGGGGTGGAACAGGAAAACGTTTATTTAGAGAAAAATAACAGATCCATTCATGCTGCCATCTCTTGGAAAACTGTTGATGTTGGCATTTTGTGTATGATATATTTTTTTTTAGAAAAGTGGATGATGACCTGAAATGGACAAAAAAAAAACAACGTTTTGTATAACGAGCTATACTTGTGCGCGTGCTTATGCGTGTGTGTATGTGTTATTATACGTCCGCACGAAGCTAAGAGGATATGTGTGTGTATATGTAAGTAAAAGTGTGTGTGCTTGTACGTATATGTATATATATATATATATATATATATATATATATATATATATATATATATATATATACACTTGTGTGTATGTATGTAAACTTGATCATAGTATCAAAGGATTCTATTATTCGGAAACAATTGAAGGATACACAAAACAATCGATGTATTTCTTCAATATTTTCTTACAAACTGGTCAATGCTTTCATCTATCGCATCATGTATTTACGAAGGTATGTATGTTGTGATTTAAACGTCTATATGTATATGTTGGAAAATAAACCTTCGTTTGAAAGTGAATCAAATTACGCTCTACTCATTCTTCTGTAAATTTTCCTATAGTTGGAAATTATCTAATGTAACAACCATATTGACGTAAAATAAGCATTCAACACTGATTTGATGTTTGTTAATTATATTACTCCATGCCTGGCATCGTCTCTTTGTCTCCGACGTCTACGTTTATTTCAGCCTAAACTTTCTCCCATTTGTTATAAGTATACATGCATACGTATATAATATAATATAATATATTAATATATATATATATATATATATATATATATATATATATATATATATATATATATATATATATATATATATATACATATATATATATATATATATATATATATATATATATTGTATGTATGTATATATATGGACACACTCATACGTCCGTGTGCGTGTAGATTAGCGAGGCCATAAGTTTTCTTCAAAGGTTACATTTCTTTGTATTAACACACAATTACAATCTCTCACTCATTCCAACTATTTCTTACACACATATTCACACACTCTCTCCCTTTCATCATGCTCTCTTTCTCTTTCTTTCTCTTTTTCTCACTTTTCCCTTAGTTTATCCCCCCCCCTCTCTCTTTCTCGTGATTTTCTATTTTTATAAGAATATGCAGCAGCCATTCTCATCTCAGTCCAACGTAGTCATATAAGGTTTTACATTGGTATATCAACCTCATTATATCGATCGTTTGAAAGCATTGCTTATCACTGTTAGCAATAACGTTAAATAGTATGGATTGACGAAGACCTGGCAACAAACGACTTCTAACTTCTAACTAAAAACAGCTAGGCAAACTTCAATTGAACGAGATAGCATAAAGTACTTTAGTTTCCATATCTCCCATATTTTCTATATTTACTTCTCAATTAAGCACTACACAACTCATGGTTTGACTTCTGAAGGAAATCTTTTTCAGAAGAAAGACTAACAACATTTTAAAAACGATAGATATTTCTAATACATGGTGATAAGTGTGGTAGAAAGATGTATTACTTGTTAACTAAAGTAAACTGATCTACTGCACCGACTGTGACTTATGTGATGTATGAAGATATGTTTACATAATTGAAAGTAGAAAGATATATATAAATATATATATATGTATATATATATATATATAAATATATATATTTAAAGGTTGAACAAGGTTCAATGAATAAATCAAAGAATGAGTTTTACAATAGATTGGAAGCACTCAACGGCTATGGTTTTCCGGAGTTATTAATATTAATTCAAAATATTAACAAAAATAGAACTTCTTGTGATCAGAGGTACAGAGCTAACTTCAACAGTACGTCCTCATCAGATAAAATAAGATGATGCATGACATACCCTGACATAGTAGATGGTTAAGATCCAGTCATGGTAGAAAGTAACTCCTATAGTTTTTAAAAACCTTATCCCTAATATTAGCCGTAGGATCTCCACCCTCTCTTCCTCAGAAGCTATTTTCAATAAGGCATCCCCCTACTATAATAAAGCCCTCCAAAATAGCAGTTTTAGCGAACCGATTAAATACATACCCAACTATACTAACTCTATTAAACATAAAAACAGGAAAAGAAAAATAATCTGGTTCACACCCCCCTACTCTCTAGCAGTTAAAACTAATGTAGGCAAAACATTCCTAGAGCTCTTAGATAAACATTTCCCGAGAACACAGAGATATTATGAGATCTTTAATAGAAACTGTGTCAAAATTAGCTACTCCTGCGGTCCCCCTATTAAATCTTATATGATCAACAAAAAATCACCTAGAGAACATCAACATTGCTCCTGTAGAATCAAAAGTGAATGCCCATTACAAGGTAAATGCAACACCAAAGCCATTGTATATGACAACCATCAGCAACAACCTACCAGCCACCAGTGAACGATATGTGGGTATGACGCAAGACAAATTCAAAACGCGTTATTACTCACATGTCGCATCCTTTCGACATCCAGAAAAAAGATTTACAACAGCTCTGGCTAGCAGAATATGGGATTTGAAAGACCAAGGTATCCAAAATAAATTGGATTGGTCAATTTTGAACCAATCTAAAGAATATGCAAGAGGAACAAGAAAATGCACGCTCTGGATAAATGAAAAATATTGGATTTTGCAAAACCTTAAATCACCAAAGACCTGCCTAAACACAAAGACAGAAATTTTCACCAGTTGCCCACACATGAAATCACACCTGCTTTCCAGCTCATATAAACTTAACACACTTTCAGATACTTATCCTCCATAAGCTCTTATTCTTCACTTAAATTATTCTCTATAAGACTACCTTTTCTGATTTACTTTCATTTTTAACCTCATTATTAATTTTATTTTTATTTTTATTTTTATTTTTATTTTTATTTTTATTTTTATTTTTATTTTTATTTTTATTTTTATTTTTATTTTTATTTTTATTTTTATTTTTATTTTTATTTTTATTTTTATTTTTATTTTTATTTTTATTTTTATTTTTACTTCACATCCACCATTACCCCCCCCCCCTTTATTCTCCGATTCACTTACCTAATATCTTCACTTTCCACCTTTTACTTCCCTATTTTCTTCACTACCTGATTATACCAGTCACTTGCGTTTTCCACTCCAGATATTTTCTGTTATTTCGCAACCAATTTTATATTTTTATATTTGTACTCACTTATTCACAAGGCTGTTTTTACACCCTGTATCTATGTGTTTGAGCGTCTTTATGTGTGTATACTTTCTGTATATGTACACGAACGCCTCCGTATGTGCGCGCGCGTGCGTGTATATATATATGTGTATGTATGTGTGTTTTTATATCTGTGTTTTTACATCTATGTTTTTTTACATTCTTATTTTTATGTGCGTGCATGTTAGCGGGTCAACGTGCGTGAGTGTATGTATGTGTGTGTGTGTGTACGTACTGCATGTATGGATGTGTATGTGTGCGTATGTATATATATACTTATGTGTGTGTATGTGTGTGTGTGTATACAGTCGTTTATGTACGCGTGATTAGATATACATGGGGCAATGTGTATGTATATATATATCTGCATCCTGTGTGTGTATGTACGCTTGCATACGCTTTTGTCTTCACGTATTGCGTGTATATATATTTTTTTTATAGATATATGTTTCTTATAGATATATGTGTGTATGTACGCGTGTACCTTGTTTGTTTTCTTTTCTTTACTTTGCAATTTTTTCTTTCTAAATTATTGTTCCATTTTTATAAATATATCGAGAATGATACTTTCTTTTTACTATTACACTCCCTTACCTCTTTTTCTTCCGCATATAAGTGTACGCGCGTGTGTGTGTGTTTATACGCGTGCCTTCATATTCTTATAATTTAACTAATACCCTGTTTTTCTGTATGCCTGTCAACCAGACACTCATATCATGTCTGTGTCTATGGTTACATATACACAGATATACTTGCCCTCATACATATATTTACGCACAGATGTTCACTATACACACACATTTGTACATACATACATATGTATATCTGTGAGTGTATATACATACATATACACACACCTAACTATATTTCTTAAACAAATGTTTTTATATATTTTATATGTCTATTGTATTACCTTTATCTATATATATATATAATTTTTTTTGCGTTTCTTGAAGAGACTTCCCAAATATTTCTCTATGTTTTATATTGCCTCGTCCAACGAACGAATGAAGACGTTTCTTTCATATTCGTCTTATTCGGGAAACCTCTGGTAATGAGGTAATTATATTGTATTGTTTTTTTATACATTAAATTTTGCTCTGGTACTTACATAGAGCACTCTTCACTGCTATGACTTTTTCTATTTTCAACGGAAAATTCAATATATATATATATATATATATATAAAGAATTAGTATATTTACCAACATATGTATACAGATGCATACGTATGCTAGCAAATATATATGTTTTGTCTTAGTTTCTGTGTGGTTCTATGCAAGGGGATGCAGAACAATTGTATGAAAGACGTAAATAAGAAAGTTATGAAAATTGACTTACTTACTAAAATTTCACTCCAACTAATTAGTTTCTGTAAGGGGATAAATATGGTTACGGAGCGTTTCCATAGAGAAGCCTTACGTCATCAGGAAGTCTATTCTCAGCTAATCTCCAGGCAATGCGGGGACACTGGGAACTTGTTTCCATTATGTTTCCACTGAATTATTTTTATATAAGTTCCCAGTGTCCCCGCATTGTCTGGAAGCTTAGCTGAGAATAGACCCCCTGATGACGTAAGGAAACTCCTATGGAAACGCTCCGTAACCATATTTATCCCCTTACAGAAACTAATTAGTTGGAGTGAAATTTTAGTAAGTATGTCAATTTTCATAACTTTCTTATTTACGTCTTTCACACACACACACACATATATATATATATATATATATATATATATATATATATATATATATATATATATATAAGGTAAACAGAAATAACAACACAATCGGTATAATATATGGAAGGTATATATTAGGCTAACGCTTGATATAGCAGGAAGAGTGTTTTAACGTTTCGGACGCTTGTCCTTCCTCAGCTCAAGTTACGATTGTTATCGATCGGCCTGATTCGAGAATGTTTAGTACAAACAGGTTTGTTTATTAAAGAATCAATTGAATACGGTCCAGTTGCCACCAGCTTGCCTTCGCGCAGTTAGAGTCCAAACCTGAAGCAGTTCTACGACTAGCTCTTGAGCTGGATTCCCAGATTTTCCAAGATAAGATTCCTATTGGAATTTCAATTATTGCCTGATATTTACATCAGAGTTGAATATATGTGACATAATGTAGAAGACCTTTTGAGTATGCTCCAATACGATCCGTAACATAATAAATTTCGTAGTGACTTACTCTACCAGTTAACTGCGAACTACGAAAAAATAGTTTAAAAAATAGCACAAATTCAACTTCAGTTATTTGCTTTCTCTTCTAGCCAGCAATACTTCACTAAAATATTCTTGGAGGTTTGACTATTTTCCTAGTTTGGCGTCGTTTATTACTACATAGTTTCCTAATTTTGTGTTTTATATCCCCGTCATTGCTTTCTTTCCTTCATTTTGACATGACCTCGGGTGGATGGGGAGGTTGAGTGAGTTGGGGGTATAGAGTGACTGGGCTACAGGGAGTGACGTCAGGTTTAACCACTAATATAAGTTGGTGTACGTGACTGAAAGTTCACGAGGAATGGCTGCGATAAATATGTCACCAACAGCGCGTGCCATGGGTGGGTGTTGGATGTGTTGGTGGGGTAACATCCCTAAAATGCTATAAATAGGTATTGACGTATTCGCTAACATATAGCTGAGCTGATATTTCTCAATATCAGAAAAGAGAGATTGAATTTTATTAATTCCCCTATCTCTCCATGCCGGTTTCTCCAGAGAATCAGCGGGGGATAAAAATAATTTTCCTAAGATCACCTGAAGAGGCCTCAGTGATTGCTTTGGAACCAAATTTCAGAATAAACAGAATAAATTATTGTAAAAACCCACCTTTCTACTCTTATTCTTTACTATATATATATATATATATATATATAATGATAAATGGGAAGACTAACATCCGAAGATGGCTCGATAATGATAATATATATATGAAATATATAAAAACCATAGCGTATGTATGTATAACCACAACGTATATATGTATATACATATATATATGTATATATATATATATGTATATATATATATATATATATATGTATATACATATATATATATATAGTTACGTAATAAACAATATAAGATAATTATTTCATTTACCAGTGGTTTCTTGAAAGCAGATATTGTATCTGTTTTCAGTTAAAGAAATAATTATCTTATGTTATTTATTACATAACTGTAATGCGGTGGATTGGCAGTATCGGTAGAGAGTCGGACACCATGCTTTGCCGCATAGAGTTACGGCCCTTGCCATTCTGAGTTCAAATCCCGCTGAGGTTGACTTTGCATTTCATCCTTACGGGGTCGATAAAAATAAAGTACCAGTAATATACTGCGTAATTGCTGGCCTTGTGCCTAAAGTAGAAACAGTTATTTATTACATAACTAATAAGTTCTGTAGCCTACATAGAGCACTCTTTTTTCCTGTGCCTTCCCGACGGAATTACTTCATTTACACACACACATACATATATATATATATATATATATATATATATATATATATATTTGATTTGTGTGTCTGTCTGTATATGTATAATATTAATCAGGTTATGTGTTAATTTACCACCAACATCTCAGTATGAAGCGTAGTGCACTCATCGAAGTTCGCAAGAGGTTATGTTAAATTTATAAACAAGAGGTATAGGTAAACATTTGATAATATATTTCTTTTATTACCGTGAGCTATATTTCGGTGATAGCCACAATTCAACAGCTTTGACTTATTCAGACAGTTAGAAGCAATATATAGAAAACAAAGTTTTTCTTGGAGAATAAATAATATCAGTGCCTAGTAAAGTTTTTACTAATTTTCTTTACTTTCTGATATTGTCAATTGTTCTACTGACAATATCAGAAATAAAAATAACCGTTAAAAATGTTACTTTGCTCTGATATTAATTTTTCTCCAAGAAAGACTTTTTTTCTATGTGTTACTTCTAACTGTCTGAAGAGGTCATAGCTGTTGAATTGTGGTTATCACCGAAATATATATAACGGTAATAAAAGAAGTAAATTATGCCTCTTTTATATATATACACACATACATATGAATCGAATATTATTATTATTATTCGATATATCCCATATTTGCTCTACAGTTCTTATATACTTGATATATATTTATCCTTACCAAGCCCTCTTTGGAGTTTAGTCTTCAAAATTATTATTATTACTATATATATATATATATAATTAGTTACAACAATGACATATACAGCTACTAAAATTTCGTTGGGTTATGCACCTCAACTCGTTCCTAGTTATATAAAAAAAGAATATGTCTACTCCCACGGTTGATTGTTATTTTGTTTTAAAAAAGATACGAGAGTTCTTCAAAGGCAGATAATTTCGCAATTAGCTATAAGGAAACAAAATTATTCGTTAGTTTAAAGGGAGATAACTATTATATCCTTATATATATTTAAATCAAATTCTAAATTTGATATTAATTTTCGGCAAGGCCAGTATGCAAATAAGGTTAATCAGCCGATGTATACTTTAGAAAATTATATATACTTTTAACAGTTCAATCGAGTAACAGAGGGTTACACGATTGTCCCGAGGAAGGGAAATGACAGATGATGATAGTCATCAAAATCAAAACATAGCATAATGAGGCGGTTTGCTTGCATATGAATCCAATATTATTATTATTATTATTATTCGATATATCCCATATTTACATTTATGTAATCCGCTACATTAGAGCGAAAAAAAAATTCTAATTTTATTTTATATATATATATATATATATATATATATAGTCAGTATATACAAGAGCTTTGTTTACTTTAATTGTTACGTAGTAACTTCCAGATGATAAACAGGTCCTAACGTTCCAAAGCACTACACGTCAGTAGTTTATTCCGAACCACTTCACTACTGTATGGACTTTCATGGCCACCGGCATATTGCAATGATTGCTTAACTGCACCAATGATTGCTTAGGCATCTGGCGAAGTCACATGGATAATCTTCTAACAGAAATACATATAATGCAATAAACAATTGTGGTTATTTAATCCCGTCTTTACTACCATTATTTGCATATATATATATATATATATATAAGTATGTATACGTACATACATATATGTATACATACGTACAGTAGTATGTATATATACATACATGTACACATATATATATGTACGTATGGATTCACAGAACATTTATTATAATGTTCGGTGTTTTTGTAAACAAACATCCCGTATTAAGCCGTAGTGTCTAGCAACCATCGTTGTTCGTTTGTTCAACACTGAAATTTC
>OZ024742.1:193221356-193228856 GCA_964016885.1 Eledone cirrhosa
TCCCTTTACGATCTGAGTTCAAATCCCGCCGAGGTTGATTTTGCCTTTCATCCTTACGGGGTCGATAAAATAAAGTACCAGTAATTCACTGGGCATTTGCTGGCCTTGTGCCTAAAGTAGAAACAATTATATATATATATATATAGGCGGTGGATTGGCAGTATCGGTGGAGGGTCGGACGCCATGCGTTCGAGCATAGTTACGTCCATTTACGATCTGAGTTCAAATCCCGCCGAGGCTGACTTTGCCTTTCATCCTTACGGGGTCGATAAAATAAAGTACCAGTAATGCACTGGTTAATTGCTGGCCTTGTGCCTAAAGTAGAAACAATTATATATATATATATATATATATATATATATATATATATATATATATATATATATAGGGCGGTGGATTGCCAGTATCGGTAGAGGGTCGGACGCTATGCTCTAACGCATAGAGTTCCGGCCCTTGCCATTCTGAGTTCAAATCCCGCCGAGGAAAACTTTGCCTTTCATCGATACGGGGTTGATAAAATAAAGTACCAGTAATACACTGAGTATTTGCTGGCCTTGTGCCAAAAGTAGAAACAGTCATATATATATATTTATATATATATATATATGTTTAGTCTGCCTCTCTGTTTAGTTCCCGTATAAATTTGCACTATATATATATATATATATATATATATATATATATATATATATAGATATATTTATTAAAATAAATTACTATATATATATATATTACTATATATATATATATAGAGAGATAGATAGATATATAGATAGATACATATGCACGGGTGTGTATGATTGTGTATAGAAGATTATATTAATAAAAGGAATTCCAACTTTGTCTGATTTACTCGTTTTATTTAGAATCCTTTAAAATTTATAATGGTATTAGAATGAAATAGTATGTAGATTATTAAATGTTAAATCTTAATTTAACAATTACTTTCATGCTTTCGCAATCTTCAGGTTCATAATGTGTGGTGATAGTCAAGTTTGAAATGTTCAACTGAAATGAGATGGGTAAATTTTGGGCCCTATATACAGTGAAAAGTGGCACCAGAATGCTAAATCTTGCAAACTGTATTCCGACCAATCGGTGTGTAGTTTCACTGGATTACTAAAGCTGGTTTAGGCGTCACGGTTGGTTGAGCATGTCTAACGACTACTAATTGACCCTATCCAAAGTATCAATTGTTTTGCTATTTTTAGAAATGATGAAAATAGCATTTTCTAGTAATCATCACCATCAATATCACTTTTATTATTATTATTATTATTGTTGTTGTTGTTAGTTGTCGTAGTCATAGTCATAGTAGGGTACCCCATTATTATTGTTCATTTAGCTTGGGTTTGAATTTTTTAATAAAATTCTTTTCTTTGATTTTTCTCTTGATTTCACTTGGGCTGTGTAATTTGTAGAATGGGAATATTATAAATATTTCCTGACCACATGTTGCTAGATGGTTACTTAGGGGTATCTGACGGACATTTTGGTCTCTGATTTGCTGTCGGTGTACCCTTGCACGTTCCGATAGTGCATTTCCAGTTTGACCGGCATATAGTTCTTCACAATTCGGGCATTTAATGCAGTAAATTAGATTTCTGCTTTTGAAGTTCATATTTGCATTTGGGAATATTTTTCCAGTTTTTGTTTACATATATTGACCGGCGTGTATGGATTGGCATGTGCTACATCTACTATCATTGCATTTAGATACAGTGAATGATTGGTCTTTGTTGTTAAGGTCAAACTTTGCTTTTGTTAGTAATTGCTTCAAATTTTTCGGCTGTCTTTTACTAAGAGTCAAAGATCGATCTGTGATTAAGCCTTTTAATTCATTACTTTGAGCAATGATCGGTAGGTTTGCTTTGGCAGTGTTGAAGATATTCTGGTGACATCGGTTGTGTGTCATTATAAATGGTATGACCAGTTCTTGGTTTCTCCTTCCTTGGGTTGTCCTAAGTTGTTGTATAGGTATTTTTATAGCCCGCTGTATGCCATTTTCTGTAAGTAGAGATGGGTATTTTTGTTTGATCAAAAATTCTCTTAGTTCTGTTAGGCGTTTGTACCTGGTATTCGTATCTTCTACAATGGTACAAATTCTTCTGGCTAGGCAGTATGGGATGTTGCGTTTTGTATGAGGTGGATGGCACACCTCAAAATTCAGATATTGATTGGTGTCTGTGTGTTTATAATATATATCCGTGGTAATGGTGGTGTCGTTTTTGCTTATCATTATATCTAGGAATGGTAATTTGGTATTACTCATCTCTTTTGTGAATTGGAGAGATGGGTGTAGGTTATTCAGGAGGATATTGAACTCATCCAGAGTAGCTAGAGATTCTGTCCAGATGATGAAACAGTCGTCAAGGTATCTCTTCCAAGATTTTAAAATGTACTTTCTAAAGTCAGTACTATATTTTTCCTCTATTTCTTGGTAGAGTTGTTGTTCTAAATATCCCATTACAGAGTTCGCGTAAACGGGAGCAAACTTCGTTCCCATCGCTGTGTCTCTAATTTGGATGTAATTCTTTCCATTGAAGAAGAAAGTGTTGTTTTACAGAATAAGTTTAACTGCGTCCAATATAAATGGCGCTGTGAATCTGATGGGAATCACTTTTCTATGTTTTTCCCCCCAGTATTTAACCGCCTTTATTCCTAAATCATGTGCAATGTTGGTGTAAAGGCTTACCACATCAAAACAAAGTAGAAGTGAATTCGTTTCCGTGGTTTTGGGAAGATGGGACAGGAAGTCGATATCATCCCGGATGAAATCGGGTATGTGAATACATAGTGGTTTCAAAATAATGTCAACAAAATTGCTTAGACAGTGGGTGGGGCATGTTGGACCATATATATAATGTAGGAGGTGAGTTTTATTGTAGCACAACAAAGCAATGCAAATATCGGATAAGTAGCACTCTACAGTTTATAGGACTGGAGTATAAATAATATAAGATCAAAAGAAGTTTAAAAGAGTTCCAAGTATTTTATTATGCGCATTTCAAAAACAAATATCATCATAGGATGATATCTGCGTTCTCATAGAGATGAAATAGGGAGACATGATATGAAGCTTAAAAAACACTTGTGAGCAGTGAAGTTTTAAATCAACATATGAAAAATAAAAGTAAGATGGATATTTGAGATTGAGCAAATAAAAATGAGGGGGGGGGGGTAGGAAAAGGTAAGGAAGAGGAATGAAGAAAATAAAGGATGGTGGGGGAGGAGTGTAAGGAGGAAGGATGAGAGACGAGGAGAAATGAGTGATAGAGAGAAAGAAATAGCCTTTAACAACTGAGAAAAACATTGTCTCACAGAGAGAAATTAAAAAAACCGTTGGGAGATAATAGATAATTTAAAAAGATTTTGAAATTAAAAGTTAATGAGGTTTATGGATGTTGATGTTTATGATTGAAGAAAAAGGAATTAGGAATAATATTAATTTAGGTTTATATATTGAAGGGTTTAATAATATGAGCGAAAAAAAAAGAATTTATTAATATGTATTATTAAAATAAAAATATTAATGATATTAAGGATATAATGTGAAAGAACGAGTAAAATAAATGAATTATGAACTTAGAGGAATTAGTTAGGGTTCAAGTTTGTTTTTATATATTGTAATATGTAAAAGTAAATAATAGGTTTAAAACGAGCATGGAAGGAGAGAAGTAAAAAGAGAATTTAAGGAAAAAAATATCTAACGTCAAAAAGTATATACGTTTACAAAAAATTACTAATGGTAATATTATTATGTATTAAACATTATATAGTTTCTATGGCCAATAATATGATGAAAAATAGAACATTGGAGAATGCTGTAGTGAGTCATAATATGAGTTGAGAAGTAATTGGGAAGTAAAAGTTACAGATTAAAGATTAGAAATTAACAAAGAAAAAAGGAAGAAGGAAAAAGGATAAAAAGAAGAAAGATAGGGGATCACAACAACATAGAGTGAGTAAATTGTATAATATAATATACTGAAATAAGGTAGAAAGATGGATATATTTGTAAAAGATATAAATCCGTACGTCTATTTATTATAGAATTAAATTTAGATATAATGGTAAATTTCTCGGCTAGGCAGAGATGACATGTTCTTGATAGGGAAGAATTCAGGTAAGGAATGGCGTTGCAAACCTTCCTCCAAGAGATGTTATAGTTAATATTTTTGTCTTTTAAGGACCATATGAGTTTCGAGAGTGCCGTGTTAGTTCTTTTAAGTTGGTATTTAAAAGAAGATTTGTGATTATAAAATCTTGCTTTAAAGGAAGTGGAAGCGAAACCGAAATAGGTAAAATAATTAGTACCAGTTATAACATTACATTCATACATTAAGTTTTTATCAAGATATTGGTTATTAAGAGGACATTTAGTTCTAACATGGCAATTACAATTACGATTAGATTAATTAGTTATTAACAAGTGACCTAGTATTATTTACAGAAGGAATTGAATTGGAGAAGTTGTTTACGATAGGAATTATAGTTTCCTGATTTAGCTTGGTATTATGAACATTCAACGAAGTTAGGTTTTCTCAATCTCATATATCCATCTTACTTTTATTTTTCATATGTTGATTTAAAACTTCACTGCTCACAAATGTTTTTTAAGCTTCATATCATGTCTCCCTATTTTATCTGATGAGAACGCAGATATCATCCCATGATGATATTTGTTTTTGAAATGCGCATAATAAAATACTTGGAACGCTTTTAACCATCTTTTTATTTTATATATCTATCTATCTAAGGCGGGTAAAATTCCCGAGATCCATGGACGAGTTCTCTCCAGCGGTCTCTGTCCCTCATTATCGCTGCCATGTCCTGCGTCTCCAACAGACCAGTGTCTGTCCTTAGGGCATCAACATACGTTAACCTTGGTCTTCTTCTTCTAGTGTGTCCATGTAGGGGCTCCCAAAGGAGCACAGAGTGCAATGTCAACTCTGGATGTCGGTGAGCATGTCCAGCTAACCTCAGTCTCCTCTGTGTCACTTTTGAGCTGACTTTTGGGATGCTCCCATACAGCTCTGAGTTTTTCATCCTCAGTGTATGCTGATTAATGTTCAGAGCCATCCTCAGCATTCTCGTGTAGCACCCATCCACCATCTGAGTGAGTTTCTTGGTCAGTGTCCAAGTCTCAGACCCATACAACAGCACAAACTCTACTACAGCAATGAAGAGGCGGCACTTCAGGTCTCTACGAAGGTCCGACTTCCACACCGATCTGAAGCTGTGGCACGCAGGCCAGGCCTTTCTCTTCCTCTCAACCACATCATCTTCCGTATTCCCAATCTTTGCTCCCAAATACAGGAAGTCCTCAACCAATTCCAGCGGCTTCCCGCCTACATTAGTGATCCCCTCTGGCTTCTCAACATTCTCTACCAGATGTTTTGTTTTATTCTCATTCATTCTCAGCCCCACACTCATCGACACAGTCTCAACCTCCCGCATCAAATCCTCTGCCTCCTTCACTGTATTTGTCACCAAAACTATGTCGTCGGCAAATTCAGCATCCGATACCTTTTCCGCCCTAACTCTCCTGCTCTGAGCCGGTGCTACAGTAAAGCCACAGTCCTGGTGTTTCTCCAGTGCAAGGTGCATACAATAGTCCACTACGATGATAAAAAGGTAGGGAGCCAATGTATCTCCCTGGAGCACTCCAGCCAGTATCTCAAAGAACTCTGTCATCCCATCAGGTGTAATGACTTGGGCTTTGGTGTTGGTATAGAGCAGTGATATCTGGTCCACTATCCTCTTGGGGATTCCATAAGCCTGTAAGATCTTCATCACCCAGTAACGGTCCACAGAATCAAAGTTAATGAAAACCACGACCGCAGGAAGGCACTTTGCTCTAGCTCCCTCTAATATCCTCCTCAGCATCAGGATGTGACTGGTGGTTGATCTACCCTCTCTGAAGCCGTTCTGGTTGTCGCTGAGCTTCTTCTCCATCTCAGGCTGGATCCTGTTAAGAATCATCCTGTTCAGGGTCTTTGCCACAAGTGACGTCAGTGAGATCCCCCGGTAGTTGTTGGTGTTAGAGACATATCCCTTCTTTGGCACTGGGACGATGTTACTGATCCTCCACTGATTCGGGGCAATTCCTCTCTCCAGTGCGCCGTTACAGAACCCCAGGATGATATCATCAAAATCACACCTCTTCATCACCTCTGATGCCACTCCATCTTCTCCATGAGCCTTGCCCTCCTTGATCCTCTTCTTGGCTCTCTGAAGCTCCTCTCTGGTGAAGGGCTCTGTATCAACATCCAGTTCCTCAAACATCCGCCTGATCTCCCCAGTGCTCTGGGCTGTGGAGGGTGGCTCTCCTAGTAGGGTCCTAAAATGGTCTAGCCATTTCCCCTTCCTATCCTCGGGCCCCGTTCCCTGGATCTGACTCGAACATCTTCTCTTCCTCCCTGTGATCTCGTTGATGATCATCCAGCTCTCCTTACATCCAGATCTGTCAACCGCTCTCTCCACACTTCTGATCTTCTCTATCAGTGCCTCTTCTCTGACCTCAGTGTAAGCGGTACAGAGCTCTTCCCTCATCACCTCCACAGTCTCCATCCTCTCCTCCGTAGTATCAGCATAGAATTGGTCCCTGGCAGCTTTCAGGTGTTCTCTAGCTGCGCACACTTTATATCAACTAGAAATAGATTGACACATAAATATATCTAAAATAAACATATGAAACAATCAGAGGGGATAATTTGTAAAAGTGTGTAGGCACACATTGCTACGTAGGTAACTAAATAAAGTTTAACTAGAACTTCAAAAATAAATAGATACCTTATAAATGGATTAATCTTCCTTGTATATATTTCATTAAAGAAATATATTTCACCAATTAATCGATTGGTAAACGACAGTAGCCAGATCCTGGATTTTCAACAAAGAAGAGGACTAACCATCTGTGTTTACGCATCAAATTCAAGTCACCGACTGGCCAGTAACACGTGCTGTATTTACTAAAAATACACACATCGTACCAGCTTCGTTCCAGTGGCGTGAATAGGGTTATCGACAAATATAAATAGCAGTCAAGTCCTTTCAACTGATTTAGCTCTATAATTAATATTTATATATATCCAAAATTAATTTAAATTAAGGGTGTCATGTCGGATAGACATGCGCCATATCACCCGTAAAATATGCTCCAAGATTCCAATGAATAGATCCGAGCCTTTTATATCAACTAGAAATTGAGTGACACATAACTATATCTATGTGCGCTTACACACTTTTACAAATTATCCCCTGTGATTTTTTCATATGTTAATTTTAGATATATTTATGTGTCAATCAATTCTGGCAATATTATTACACAAATATGACCCTCCCCAAGTATAACAATATATATATCTATATCTATATCTATATATATATATATATATATATATATATATATATATATATATATATATATATCATACGCTCAATCTGTCTCATCAAGAATCTCTTCATTTGTATGTAGGCCTATACTTTCATTCAGAG
>OZ024742.1:193233856-193236356 GCA_964016885.1 Eledone cirrhosa
CCGAGTGAGAGTAAAATAGATAAGGAAAGTAGTCTATCTTGGACCAACAACCGCTATATTAGCTCCCACTTTGAAGGATACGCTTTTGCAATCAAGAACAGGAGATTAGCACGAAATACCTGATTCACAAAAGAGATAGGGATGCAGGCAAAACACCTAGATGTGATAACAAGTGCAGACTCTGCAGAACTAACATCGAGGATATCACCCATTTCATCAGCAGCTGTCCAATGATGTCATCGCGGTACTATCTACCTATGATGCATGATGTAGTGGCCAAAACACTGTACAATGCAGTTTCGTAAAAAGATAGCCCCGATAATAAACACATTAAAAGCTACAACAATGTGGAAGACGTCCATGTACATAATATGAAAGAGTACTGGTGGAATGTTCCAGTAAAAACCCCAATAAAATGCAGACCAGATATTATGATATGGGACAGGGTGAAGAAAACATGCACAGTAGTGGAAATTAGCTGCCCAGCAGATGCCAATATGATATCAAAGATTAGTGAAAAGGAGAATATTTATGCAGAACTGATGAGCAATCTGCAGATACTCCACCCTGATTACACCTTCAGATTTATGCCTGTGATTATTGGGGCACTGGGATATGTTAGTAACTGCCTGAATACAAATCTTGAGAAGCTAGGCTTCACAGGAACAGAAAGAACACAACTAGTTAGGAAAGTACAGCTACAATCCATTAATGGATCAGTAAAAATATGTTAAACATTCCCAAAATGTTGCATCTAATAACTGCATATACACATATACACATGCACACATACAACTCAAAACATCCACATCCACACAAACAATAACATCCATATCTACACATGCATACATACATACATACATACATACATACATACATACATACATACATACATACATACATACATACATACATACATACATACATACATACATATGAGGGATATCTCTATGCAATACAGGAACAAGAACTCTCTACCAAATATCTGCTGCACAAAAGAGGAGGGCCAGCAGCTGACAATAAATGTAAGCTATGTAAAACAAAGATCGAGAATGTCATCTCGCTACTACCTCCCCATGAGACACGATGGGATAGTTAAAACCATCTGGAACGCACTTCGGAAAACAAAATTAACAACAAACGAGGAAGAATATATTGAGACAGATGGCACTAAAGAATACTGGTGGAACCTGAAAATAAAAACTGCCACCAAATTAAAGCACAACCGGCCTGATATTGTTGTTTGGGACCACACATTGAAAACGTGTTCTGTTGTGGAGATCAGCTGCCCACTTCATGTAAACGTTGTCAGAAAAATACAGGAGAAGGAGGACATCTACGGACCATTGATGAGGAGTTTACAAATCCAGTATCCAAGATACACCTTCAGCCTCATACCCATCATTATTGGAGCTACGGGTTATATACCAACCCGCTTGGACCAAAGTATGACTGAACTTGGATTTGCGGACAAAAAGCGCAGCTCCCTAATTCATAGTCTACAAATGGCTGCGATAGCTGGCACCTTCAAAATTTGCAAAACATTCTTGTGATTCAAGGGATGACAATTACTTTTCTTTTACTACCTTGCCACCAGGAAGGTGGCCGGTCAAAAAAATATACTCGAAATTAAGAGAAAGAGAAAACATACATACATACATACATACATACATACATACATACATACTTACATACATATATACGATTGCATGTTGTCAGTTACGAAAACAATTTTCTCCAGTTATTCGATCACCAGAACAACCTACTCGTGAAATTGAAGTATAAATGTGCAGAAATTTACAGGCACGTGTATCCATAATATGCTCCTCTTGGAAATTCAGCCGAATATTCTGTGTGACAATGTTAGATTCAACGCTCGTGTGGACCAGAGGCTAGGGTAAATGAGGCTGCCACAAGAAGCCATGAGTTGGAATCGAACCTGGAATTTAATATTTGTGAATCAAAATGCCTAATAATTTCCTGATAGTGAATTCATACAAAGATACATACGTAGGAACATACTCACATACGTACATGCATACATACATACATACATACATACATACATACATACATACATACATACATGGTGGCTGCCAACTCGTTTTCGAGTACGGCCACTACTTTATATCCATGTAGGAGAACCCCTACCGATGCGCCGAACGAGTGTGACTGTTTAGTCCAGCCAGCGACTTGAAAACTCTGGTACAAACACTACACTTGTGACAATTATTGACACATAGTGCTGGGCCCATGGTACCATGTGACGACAAGTGCAGAGAGATCTCCAGATATAAAGCAATGCCTGTGCCGTGAAGCTTTTATAGTGAGCAAAGGCACTGCACAAAGCCAGTCCCACTCTCTTAACCAAGATGATATTTACCAAAAAGAAGAACAAGTCAACATCATTGGATACCATCAGGGTTGCAGGTGTTATATCAGAGTTTTCCTTCTCCTAGAATTCTGCCTTGACAAAGGCTAAGGGGTCATCTCTCCCGGT
>OZ024742.1:193238856-193333856 GCA_964016885.1 Eledone cirrhosa
GTAATAAAATGTATCATACCTAAACTGTTCCTAAATTCCTCGACTACGTAGTTTCGTGGCATAAACAAAAACAATATATCAAAGATATAGAGTCCTTGCGAGGTCTGCCGACTTATCAAGAGGATACCTCATTTTACTAGTCTCAAGAACGCGTCTACACGACGTGAGAAAGAATCCCAAAAGGCGGAGGGGGAGATAGTCACGCGATATAACGGTCGAGAAACAGAGCTAAGCCTCTTATAACCACGAAGAAAATACCACGGAGGCGGAGGGGGTATTCATATCGAGGCCGTAGAAGAGGTAGTGAAGAAGGCGAGAAGTATGAGTAATGGAAGCTTTCCAGTTGTCCCCACACTTCAAAGATTGCTCGACCAGAGGGAGTTATTAATATATTTAGAAACACACAGATACATGCGGACACACACATATATACATGAATGCATCCGCACCCAACTGTGAGTTAAGGGTGCCAACTTCACCGATGTTGCTCAATGAATGACTGGGACAGACCAATTCAGTTTGAACTAGACTGAACCAGTATCAGAGTTAAAAATACATTATGAAGAGAGAAGAAACATTTAGATATAATTAGTAATAAAATGTATCATACCTAAACTGTTCCTCTGGTCGAGCAATCTTTGAAATGTGGGGACAACTGGAAAGCTTCCATTACTCATACTTCTCGCCTTCTTCACTACCTCTTCTACGGCCTCGATATGAATACCCCCTCCGCCTCCGTGGTATTTTCTTCGTGGTTATAAGAGGCTTAGCTCTGTTTCTCGACCGTTATATCGCGTGACTGTCTCCCCCTCCGCCTTTTGGGATTCTTTCTCACGTCGTGTAGACGCGTTCTTGAGACTAGTAAAATGAGGTATCCTCTTGATAAGTCGGCAGACCTCGCAAGGACTCTATATCTTTGATATATTGTTTTTGTTTATGCCACGAAACTACGTAGTCGAGGAATTTAGGAACAGTTTAGGTATGATACATTTTATTACTAATTATATCTAAATGTTTCTTCTCTCTTCATAATGTATATATATATATATATATATATATATATAGCAAAAGAATGAAGAATAAGATATTTGGCTGAACAATAGGGTTTATTTACAGTATTAACAATTGTTTCATTAATCCGGTATGTCTAAATGTCGCTGGTGGTTAAAGTTACGTCACTCGACCTTAATTACAGATATGCGTACATGATACGGTGTGCTAGTTGTTATAGATAAATGGGAGATAACATAAATGAAAACAATAATAATAATAATAATAATAATAATAATAATGTTTTCTTTATTAACCACAAGGGTTTACATAAAGTAGTCATTAAGGACAGTACAGGACAATACAGGACGGTACAAATGGGCATTTCTGCGTGTAAAAAAACAGAGGATGTAATAAAATAACAAAGAAAAATTCCCCAATAGAAGGGAGACATCCGAGGGACATTTGTGGAGAAAGCCCATTAAAAGACCACAGTGACCCTGACCACCAGGGCAAGTGCCCTCTCCCAGTTTTCCACCTTTAATTTACAGACACATACTATAGAGAAGCCCCATTCATTCGGACCATACTTGCTTCTCTCACCCATCTTTCAACAAAATGCTGGGAAGAGAGCACTTCCCTCTCTACCCTGATTTTCCTTTTCAAATGAAATTTGAAAAAAGTTAATCAGGGCATCACCGAAGAGGTAAGTGCTCGTCTTCAGCCCTTTCAAACGTGTCCACACTATCTCTTTCGCCATGGCCACCAGACAGATAAAAACTGCCTGCCCTTCCCGGCTAAAAGAAGACGGCGGGGCAATCCTCACGATGGACTCAGCTGATAGCTGGATCCGTCCTACACGTGACAGCAGGTGTTCGACATAAACCCAGAAGTCAGCAATGCTCGGACACTGGACGAGTGCATGCAGGACGGTTTCGTCGCCCTGTGCGCATCTCGGACATGCCCGGCTGACGGCACCTCCATGCCTGTAGAGTTTATCCCGAACTGGCAAAGCACCCCGGTAGCACTGCCAGGCCAGGGATTTCTGGAAGTTGTCCATAGGCACCGGCCCGAAAGTCCTTCCGAAGAGATTGGCTAGTTGATTTTCGTCGACGCCTAGAGTTTCTCCAAGTACTTCGTCGCTCTTACCCTCCACTAATCCCCTATAGAACGCCAAGGTGGAGTTTCCACCGATCACATTGCCCGATTGGTCGAGGGCTGTGAGCGCCTGAAGACATTCCAGTCTCCAAGCGCTCCCTCTCTGTCTTCGCTTGACCCAGAACTGCAGCTCCGTCAAGGAGACGATTTGGGGGAAAACGTGTCTAGCAAACGGCGATTACACCTGATCACCGTCGAGGAAGAGGTGGAGATGTCGTAGCCTGAGCGTGTGTCTGCGCATCATCGGCCACGGCATGCCCAGCCCTCCACGTAGCGGGTGTTGACAGCAGATGGACCGCCTGACCATCGGAGCGCGTCCCTTCCACAAGAAGCGAAAGAGCAAACGCTCCAGCGCAGTCAGGCGGGGCTTAGGACAAGGTACGACGGTCAGGCGGTAGTAGATGACGGACGCGATGTACGCGTTAGCCACCTCCGCTCGACCTTTCAGGGATAGCTTCCTCTCGGCCCATTTCTGGGTGAGAGAAACCAACCTGCTCGTCACCTCGTCCCAGTTTTTGTCCGTCTGGAGGTCTGGACCGAACCAGACCCCTAGCAATTTAACCAGTCCGTCCGTCCAGCGCCGGACGACACTGTTGGACGGCATGGACCTGCCTCTCCAGGTGCCGAGCTGCAGGCCCACTGACTTTTCCTGGTTGATCATTGCTCCTGTCACCGCTTCGTATTCTCTTAGTGTAGTGCCGATCGCCTCGATGTGTTTGGCGTTCGACATCGTACGGTGACATCGTCCGCATATGCTGACACGGATCTTCCGCATCCTAGTTCGCGCGGGATCCCCCTCAACGTCTTCTGTTTGTGCAGTAATGGCTCGAGAGTCAATACGTACAATAGGGACGATAGGGGACATCCTTGGCGGACCGAGCGCATGATGTTGAACGGTTCCGAAAGGTGACCGTTCACTCACACTACAGAGCAGATGTCGCTGTGCATGGCAGAGATCCAGCCTCTGAAGAAGGGCCCAAAGCTAGCCGCCCTCAGGACTGCCGCTAGGTAACGATGGTCGACCCTATCGAAGGCTTTCGACTGATCTAAATTGATCAAAGACCCACCCGTGCCAGGTTTCCTAGCTACCCTCTCTACGATGTATCGCATGAGGTGGAGGTTGTCGTGGATGGATCTGTCGGGAATGGCGCATGTCTGTGCCTCCCCCACCAGACCACCAACGACAAGCGCCAACCTCTTTCTTAGCACCTTGGCCAAAATCTTGAACTCTGTGTTTAGCAGAGTTATGGGCCTAAAATTATCTATGTTATCCCCCTTGTTCGGATCCTTTCTCAGCAGCGCCACTGCTCCTCGGCTCACAGAGCTGGGAATTCTCCCGTTCTGTTGCCAGTTGCAGTAGACGTCCGCCAAGTGGCCTCCGAACAAGTCTGGCATTTGTACGTAAAGTTCATAGGGCAGACCATCCAAACCAGGCGATTTACCCCTTCTGCAGCCATCATTGCCTCCCGTACTTTAGCGGTTGTTATCGGCTTTTCGCAACACTCCGCCTCAGTGGCCGAAAGCCGCGGCAGTCCGTTGAGGTAGACACTAAAGTCCATCCCTCGATCCGGTCCGCCACTGCCCCAGATCAGTTGAGCGAAGTGTCGCTGAAAAGCTTCACACATTTTCCCGGGATCGACTAGCATGCGCCCGTCGTGGTCCACCAAAGACCGGATCGTGGCTTTGTTGCCACGACGCGCCTCCGCCACTCGGGCCCATTGAACGGCTTTCGCCCCCTCGTGTCTGAGAGCACGCACCCTAGCTCTGACAGCGCAGCCTTCGTGCTTTGCATTGAAGAATTGGTCAAGGGCCAATTTCGCCGCAAGTACGTCGGTCGCGATGCCTTTGCTAAGCGCCTCGTCGAATTTTTTAACTAATTCTCCCACTGCTCTATTTTTCTCTATTGCTAAAGCCTTACTAAACCTAATGGACTCTATTCTAATTGCTCTTTTCAGAGCAAACCACCACTTGTTGTTGACGATGGCCCCCGTCAACGCCCGCTTAACTAGTTCGCTAATCCGGTCTCTGTAGGCCTTGCGCGCTGGTAAGGACGCGTTTAGCTTCCAGTAGCCGGGTCCTCGTCTATGAAGCCTATCTAAGTCAAGCAGACAGATCACGAATTTGTGGTCCATGTAGCTGACTATCATGAATTGTGGACAGCCTATGCTAGACCTATCTATTTCCCTACAAAATACTCTGTCTAGATATGATCTGGATGGCCCTATGCGATTTGTCCAAGTCCACACTGGTACATTCGGGAAATCCATTCGGTACCTGTCAGACAGTTCAAAACGCCTGAGCAGGTTGGTGAGACTCTTGCACCCTCCTTCCCTATCCACTAATACCACACAATCCCAGCGTGCATCTAAGATCCCGCTCCAGTCGCCCACTAATACTAAAGAGCGGGACGTTCCAAGAAAGGTCTCTAGACGCAGGAAGAA
Source organism: Eledone cirrhosa (assembly GCA_964016885.1). NCBI lineage: Eukaryota > Metazoa > Mollusca > Cephalopoda > Octopoda > Eledonidae > Eledone > Eledone cirrhosa. The sequence goes on from OZ024742.1 coordinate 193,243,446, forward strand.
ATCAGGCCGCCCTGCTCCTGTCGGGGCATAGACGGCCACTAACCTGAAAGCTTGCCCGTCTCCGCTGGTCACGTCCAGCACCACCAACTTACGTTCTGGGTCCAGGAAGATTGCCCGTATGGCAAGATCCAAACCTCTCCGAAAAAGCATAGCAACTCCTCCCCCCAATCCCGGACGGCTGGGAGATGCGTACACATCGTAGCCGCCGAAGATCGGTGCGCAGGCCCGTGCTTCGGAGATTCTGGTCTCGCTGATGGCCACTACATCTATGATTAGTGACCTGAAGTCGTTGAGCAGGTGGCCCTGCTTCCATGACGACCCCAAGCCACGCGCATTTATGCTGCCTTTTCTGAGTGAGGTCATGTTGAAAAGGAGTGGAAAAGATGGGAAAGACCATTTACCTTACTTCTCGTAGGGGAAGGACGGTTTTTCCATCCTTTTCACTGCTTTTGGCCTCCTCAGGAAGGATGTCCTTATAAATCCTCCTGGAGAGTGCTTGTCAGAAGTCTCCGATGTCTTTGGGGAATTTTTGTTTTAGTGTCATGTACGTTTTCTGTGTGATGCGAGTGATTTGTATGTGTGGAGGTGGTGTGAATTTTTGGGTTGTTGTGTTATCTTTTTCTGTGGTGCTGGTGTTGTGTTGGATGTAGTGTAATAATTGCTTGTTGTTCAAATTTAATGCTGTGTAGTGTGTATCGTTTTGGTTGTTTTGTTTTGTTTGCGTTTGTTGTGGGTTTGTTTCTGTTTCGCATTTTGCTGACTTTTGTGGTGTAGGTGATGGTGGTGTTGGGGTTAATGATGGTGATGGTGTTGGTGTTTGGGTTGATGGGGTTGGTGATGCTGGTGTGGATGGTGGTATATCTGTCCTAAATTTTTTGTTTGTTAATTTATTTGTTTCCCTCTGTATTTTGTTTTTGGAGGGGGAAGGAAGAGAATTTTTTCTTTTTTGGTTTCTTTTGTTTTTTCCTGATACCGTTTCCCACTCCTCGTCGTCACAATCTGTCCCCAGTTGTGATAGGCCGGGGAGTGGAAAATCCTTCACAGGCGTTAGTTCTGGTTGTGGCGTGGTGGATGGTGTAGGCGCTGGTGCTAGTTCTGAAGCGTTGGGTGGTGGTGGTGTTGGTTTTGCTGGTGGAGGTGGTGTTGGTTTTGCAACTGTTGCTGGGGTTGTTGCTGTTATAGTTGCTTCTGTTGTTGCTGCTACAGTTGTTGCTGTCATCTCTGCTACTGGTGGTGTTGATGGTTGTGTCACTGGGGTGGGTAAGAGAGGTGGCCTCAACCTTTTAGCCTGAGGGCAGAAAACCCTTAGGTGGGTTCCTTCACCACAAATGACACACCTAGGCCTTCTGCCCTCGACAATTACGGTGAGGTGGCTGCCGTCAGTGAGGTCTATTACCTCTGGGATCTCCTCAATGCTTTTTTGGTCCGCTTGGATCAGGAGCTCCATCCCAGATCCGGACCAGTTCTCCTGCTTTTCTTTTGCTATCGCTATTATCTTTGTGCTGGCTTCGATGCCGGCGAGGACGGCCGCTATTAGCCAGGGAATTTCAATGGCCGGTGGAACGTGGGTCACCCTGATCTTTACGAGTCTCTGGCCACAATAGCTTGGGACGAGTGTGAAGTCGTCACTTCTTAATGGAGCCATGGAGTGTTCTCTAGCCTCCTCTGGTGTTTCAAAGAACACGTTCACGGTTCCATACTTCTGCCCACGTCTGATGTGGGTTTTCCTTGCCCACACATGTCCCAAAGCTTTTTGGATTTGGGACTCGGATGCCCGCGCCACTCGGCCCGATTTTACATTTATTGTTCGATACGACACGGTGCATAGGCACCGATGCTCCATTTTATTTAGGGGGGGGGGCTGACCCTGTACCCATCTTTCTTTACCATTTGTTTGGCATTTTCTAAATCCTCCTGAGTTACCGTAAATGCTTCGAACTCTTTTGCTAATCTGGCAAAACTGAGGGTGGTTTTTTTAATGTTATTGTTCTTGTTGTTGCTATCGTTATTTTTGTTATTATTAATTTTAGTTTCAGTTGTGGTGGTGGTGACGTCAGTGAAATTCTGTTTGGGAGAGTCCATTTTGGAAAATATTTCGACATCACGAGTTGATTTTTTTTCCTTTTGTTTCTGTTGTCGCGGTTGTGGTGGTGGTGGTGGTTGTCGCGGTGGTGGTGGTGGTGGCGGCTTTAACACCTGCAGTCATTGGTAATGGCGGGAAATGAATGTCTGCCTGAGACAAATTTAAAATATTGCTATGCTTAAATTGTGTGTGTTGGCAGACGTAATAGCATTTACAATGGTGGTGTCGGTGTGAGGTGTTAATTTGTGAGAAAGGCTTTCAGCTGCTTGGTGCAGTGGTGAATTAGCCTTTTTTTTCAAATAAATTTTTTGATAATCATAAAAGTTAAAATTTTGGGCACAAGGCCCCAATCTTTTTGGGTGTCCTTTTCGGAAAACAATGTATGTGCGCTTATATATAGTTAACAATACAAATTTTCCATAAATGGCAATTTTTAACAAACGGAAATAACAAACCTTTGCGGAGCTCACGATGATACGATTTACTACGTAGGTCGCCAATAATAATAATAATAATAATAATAATAGTAATGATTTCTTTATTCGCCACAAGGGCTGACATCAAGAAAAACATTACAGACGCCACAGGATAGTACAGGACGGTACGATGTGGAACTTGTGCGTGTAAAGATTTTTATTATTTATATAAGAAAAGAAGAAAAAAAGGACATAGAAACATATATATATACATAAACAATAAAAATGAATATTGAAACAAGGAAAAATTCCCCAATAGGGGGGGAAACCTCCGAGGGTTACTCGTGGCGAAAACCACACAAAAGACAACGGCCACCCTGACCACCAGGGCAAGCTCCCTGTCTCAATTTTTCCATCTCTCAAACTACAGACGTATATTCAGAGTGGTCCGGTTCACTCGGACCATTCTCACTACATTCACCCACCTTTCAACAAACTTGCTAGAAGGCAGCACTTGCCTCTCCACCCTGATTTTCCTCTTCAAGTCAAACTTGAAAAAGTTAATTAGGGATTCGCCGAAGAGGAAAGTGTTTGTCTTTAACCCTTTTAACCTTGTCCACCACACAATCTCTTTCGCCATGGCCACCAGGCAGATGAAAACCGCCTGCACTTCCTCCTCGAAGGAAGACGGTGAGACTATCTGCACAATGGACTCGGTCGATAACCGGATCAGTCCTACACGCGACAGCAACTGTTCGACATAATTCCACAAGTCAGCAATGCTCGGGCACTAACCGAGTGCATGCACGACCTTTTCGTTGCTCTGCGCGCATCTCGGACAGGCTCGGCTGACGGCACTTCCGTGCCTGTAGAGCTTATCTCGAACCGGCAGCGCTCCCCGGTAGCACTGCCAGGCCAGGGATTTTTGGAAGTTATTCATAGGCCCTGAGCTGAAAGTTCTCCGGAAGAGAGCAAACAGCTGATCTTCTTCGACGCCGAGGATCTCTCCGAGAAAATCGTCGCTCTTCCCCACCACTAGTCCTCTATAGAACGCCGAGGTTGATGTTCCACCGATATTGGTGCCTAACTGGCAGAGGGCAGTCAGCGCCTGTAGACATTCCAGTTTCCAAGCCCTATCCCTCGGTCTTTTTCTGACCCATGACTGCAGCATCGTGAAGGAGAAGAGTTGTGGGAAAACGTGCCTGGCGAACAGCGACGACACCTGTTCACCGTCAAGGAAGCACTAGAGATGTCGCAGGCTCAGCGCATGTTTGCGCATCATCAGCCATGGCATGCCCAGTCCTCCACGCAACGGGTGTTGACAGCATATGGATCGTCTGACCATGGGAGCGCGACCCTTCCACAAAAAGCGGAAGAGGAGGCGCTCCATTGTGGGGATAGTTGGGCCGGGGCAAAGGATGACAGTGAGGCGGTAGCAGATGACGGATGCGATGTACGTATTCGCCACCTCCGCCCGCCCTTTCAGGGACAGCTTCCTCTCGGCCCATTTGTGGGTGAGGGAGGCCACCTTGCTCGTCAGCTCGTTCCAGTTTTTCTCCATCTGGACAACCGGTCCGAACCAGACCCCGAGCTGCAAGACCACCGACTTTTCCTGGTTTATCTTTGCTCCTGTCACCGCTTCGTATTCCTTGAGAGCGGTGCCGAGCATCTGGACGTGTCTGGTTCTCCACACAACAACGGTGACGTCGTCGGCGTAAGCCAACTCGGATTTCCGCATCCTAGTTCGCGTGGGACGCCCCTCATCGCCCCCAGTTTGTGCAGTAACGGCTCGAGAGCCAATACGTACAAGTTGGAAGAGAGGGGACAATTCTGGCGGACTGAGCGCGTGATGCTGAACGGCTGCGACAGCTGACCGTTCACCCTCACAATTGAGCAGATGTCGCTGTACATCGCAGCAATCCAGCCCCTGAAAATGGGCCCGAAACCGGCTGCCTCGAGGACGGCCGCCAGGTACCGATGGTCGACCATATCGAATGCTTTGGATTGATCCAAGTTGATCAGAGCCCCACTCGTGCCAGGTCCCTTAACCACCCTCTCTATGATGTATCACATGAGGTGGAGGTTGTCGTGTAATGATCTGTCCGGAATGGCGCATGTCTGCGCCTCTCCCACCAGACCCTTGACGACATGTGGCAACTTCGTTGCTAACACCTTGGCCAAAATCTTGAACTCTGCGTGTAGCATGGTTATGGGCCTGAATTTATCGATAATATCCCTCTTGTTCGGGTCTTTTCTCAGCAGCGCCACCGCTCCTCTGCTAAGATGCGAGTCCCTGTGAAAATTTTGTCGCGCCACTCCTGGCCCGTCTGTGGTGTGACATTAATATCGACCTTCCTTCCTCTCTCTTTCTATCTTCCTTCTTGTAGCTATCAACCATTACTCTTTTACTTCTCTAAGCAAAATTTTAAAGTTCCAACTTTCTGTCGGACTGTTGGGTGGGTTTTAATGGCGGCGCGACCAGCTCCCTGGCGAACGAGCTCACCTGGAGTGCTTGGAAAAATAAATTTCCCCTTCTTTCAGTAAATGAAAATACTCGGCGTAGCTTAATTCGCCATGGGGCCCGGGGCGCAGCCGGTGTTTTAACCGCCACATAGTACCTTTAAATTACAGAACAAATCGGAACTATTATATAATTAAATGTTAAACTGTTGAACTTTAAATTTTCTAACCTCTTTAATATTGAATATTGATTAGTAATTTTTTTAACTTCATCCTAGAAGTCTAAACACTGTAACACACGGACTCCCAATATATTTACCTCTGCTAAGATGCGGGTCCCTGTGAACATTTTCTCGCGCCACTCCTGGCTTCTCTGTGGTCTGACATTAATATCGACCTTTCTTCCTCTTTCTTTCTATCTTCCTTCTTGTAGCCATCAACTCTTACTTTTCTACTTCTCTCTTCCCTTCCTTCTCTTCTCCCCTCCTCCTGTCTTCCTCCCGCATACTTATCTTCCTTCCCTCTCTTGCTTGCCTATATCTGACCGGTAGTAGTTGCCTTTCTTCTTTTAGCTGACATTAACCCTGGCTTCACTTCTTCTTTCTTCCCCCTTCTTCTCTCTCCTTCCTTTCTTTCTTTCTTTTCCTTGTGTCATGAGATCGACGTTAACTTATGCTCCCATCCCTTTCTGTTTTCGTTTATCTGACCGGTAGTAGCATACTATAAATTTTAGCCACGTCACTCCAGGGCGACCGGCTGAGGTTGAAGGAACAGAATAGCGGTCATCCTCGGGTCTCGATTTTCAGCCCCATGGATTTTACCTATTACATTCACGTATTATATTTCGAATACCTGATGATATCACCGGATTCATACGGAACCCGGTCATTGAAATGATCATAGTATAATAAACCTTTCAAGGATTTACATAAATCCAGCCTCCTGTCATTTCATTATAATATTTAACTCCGTAATAGCACCACCAACTACAAAAACAAAGACGGTTGAACTGCTTTACGTTGAGTACTCTCTATATTATTGCATTACGATTGACCATACGGAATAGACCAGCTCTATACAGTGTTGAACCTCAAACCTGAATAAATAACGCTCCTGAAATGTTGAGCACTTCAAAATGTAATAATCAACAGCGGCATGGGACTGAATATATCTAACCACAATTCGAACTTTGGCTACCCGGTGTTTTCGCCTGGCCCATTGCTACTCCCCTCACAGAATATCCGAACTTCGACGGAACTCCACGGACTAGACCATAACATGCATTGTACTGCACTCTATTAACTAAATGGCTACCCTATACTTCTGGGCATGTATAACTCACACTGAACTCCCAGACGAGAACACACACTGTTTCCACATCTATATGCATAATCTGACTGCAACTTGAACTATATTGTATTTCTCCTGTGTCTTGAACTCTCCATTTAATAGACAACGACTCTTGTTTGTTTATTTATATCTTTACATCTTTATTTGCTGTATTGATGCTCCTCCACGTATTCTACCTCTATACATCCATGTACTTTCTACTTCCCTTATTCGGACTTTTACTCGCGTGTACCCTTAGCACACGTCACTGGAATATCTACCCCAGGGAACATAAATACCGCAACCTGAACTATATTGTATTTCTCCTGTGTCTTGAACTCTACATTTACTAGACAACGACTATTGTTTGTTTATCTATATCTTCACATCTTTGTTTGCTGTATTAATGTTTTTCCACGTACTCTACCTCTATACATCCATGTACTTTTTACTTCCCTTATTCAGACTTTTACTCGCGTGCATCCTTAGCACACGACACAGGATTGACCCCCCCCCCCCCCGGGAACATTAATACTGCAACCTGAACTATATTGTAATCCTCCTATGTCCTGATTTATCCATCTTACTCCAACACCACTCTTGTTGGTTTATTTACATGTTTATACCTATATATTGATATGTTTATATATTTATACCTCTGCTGTACCAATGTGCTCTTCCACGTATTCCACTTCTATGTATCCATGTATTTCTACTCCTCACATTGGGACCTGTACCCATTAGCACACGACACTAGAATGTCTCCTCCTGAGAACAAAAATTAAACATGACACAACTATATCCCGTACTCTACATCCCACTAGGATAAATTACAGATCGACATAATACAATTAACGTTTCTTCATAAAAGACTCTATTTAATTAAACCCCGCAACCCAAAACCTCATAGAAGTTATTTGAATGTTTAATTTTCAATTTTCTGCTTGTTCAATTCTCAATCTTCTTACTCCTTAGTTTTATAATGTTATTCTGAATTCTTTCAACTTCATCCGATAGAGTTAAGCAACATTCTAAAGTTCCAACTTTCTGTCAGACCGATGGGTGGGTTTTGGCGGCGGCGCGACCGGCTCCCTGGCGAACGGGCTCACCTGGAGTGCTTGGAAAAATAAATTTCTCCTTCTTTCGGTAAATGAAAATACTCGGCGTGGCTTAGTTCGCCATGGGGCCCGGGGCGCGGCCGGTGTTTTAACCGCCAAATAGTACCTTTAAATTACAGAACAAATCGGAACTATTAGATATATCAACCTGAAACTGTTGAGCTTTAAATTTTCTAACCTCTTTAATATGGAATATTGATTATTAATTTTTTAACTTCATCCTATAAGTCTAAACATTGTAACACACTGACCCCCAATATATTCACCTCTGCTAAGATGCGAGTCCCTGTGAAAATTTTGTCGCGCCACTCCTGGCCCGACTGTGGTGTGACATTAATATCGACCTTCCTTCCTCTCTCTTTCTATCTTCCTTCTTGTAGCTATCAACCATTACTCTTTTACTTCTCTAAGCAACATTTTAAAGTTCCAACTTTCTGTCGGACTGTTGGGTGGGTTTTAATGGCGGCGCGACCAGCTCCCTGGCGAACGAGCTCACCTGGAGTGCTTGGAAAAATAAATTTCCCCTTCTTTCAGTAAATGAAAATACTCGGCGTAGCTTAATTCTCCATGGGGCCCGGGGCGCGGCCGGTGTTTTAACCGCCACATAGTACCTTTAAATTACAGAACAAATCGGAACTATTATATAATTAAATGTTAAACTGTTGAACTTTAAATTTTCTAACCTCTTTAATATTGAATATTGATTAGTAATTTTTTTAACTTCATCCTAGATGTCTAAACACTGTAACACACGGACTCCCAATATATTCACCTCTGCTAAGATGCGGGTCCCTTTGTACATTTTCTCGCGCCACCCCTGGCTTGACTGTGGTCTGACATTAATATCGACCTTTCTTCCTCTTTCTTTCTATCTTCCTTCTTGTAGCCATCAACTCTTACTTTTCTACTTCTCTCTTCCCTTCCTTCTCTTCTCCCCTCCTCCTGTCTTCCTCCCGCAGACTTATCTTCCTTCCCCCTCTTGCTTGCCTATATCTGACCGGTAGTAGTTGCCTTTCTTCTTTTAGCTGACATTAACCCTGGCTTCTCTTCTTCTTTCTTCCCCTTCTTCTCTCTCCTTCCTTTCTTTCTTTCTTTTACCTTGTGTCACGAGATCGACGTTAACTTATGCTCCCATCCCTTTCTGTTTTCGTTTATCTGACCGTTAGTAGCATACTATAAATTTTAGCCACGTCACTCCAGGGCGACCGGCTGAGGTTGAAGGAACAGAATAGCGGTCGCCCTCGGGTCGCGATTTTAAGCCCCATGGATTTTACCTATTACATTCACGTATTATATTTCGAATACCTGATGATATCACCGGATTCATACGGAACCCGGTCATTGAAATGATCATAGTATAATAAACCTTTCAAGGATTTACACAAATCCAGCCTCCTGTTATTTCATTATATTATATATATATATATATATATATTAATAAAAGGAATTCCAACTTTGTCTGATTTACTCGTTTTATTTACAATCTTTTAAAATTGATTAATGGTATTAGAATTAATACCTGTTCAGTTAACACTTAACATTTAATATTCTACCATACTATTTCATTCTAATACCATTAATCAATTTTAACGGATTGTAAATAAAACGAGTAAATCAGACAAAGTTGGAATTCCTTTTATTAATATAATCTTCTATACACAATCATACACACCCGTGTATATTTGTCTATATATATAAATATATATATATATCATAAAACATGCATATATAATCACCAGATAAAATGTATACCGTTTCCTCGTGACCGGTTGCAAAACACATATATATCTATGACTTTATATATATATATATATATATATATATGTGTGTGTGTGAGTGTGTATGTATAAATATATGTATATATATATATATATGTAGAAGTGGTATTTAATTTGTTGGAAGTCCGACAAATATTAATATTCATAACTGATTTAGAGCACTCAACAACTTACTGGAGTAAATATTCAATGATATTAAATAAATAGAAACTCTATTTATAAAACCGTATTTATTTTATTATATGTATTTCAAGGGCAACCAAGATAACATTGGTGCGCTTTCATCAGATAAAATACAAAGTTTGTTTTATAAATAGAGACATACCCATGAAAATCATACCTTATCGGTTGGAAATTCACTGGATAGTGGAAATATATTAGGGATTATTCAAACTTATGTCTGAATATGCAAATGAATATGTAAATAATTGAAAAACAACCGTTTATTTAAATGACACTGGAGAAAGAGAGAGAAAAAATAAAAAAAATATAACGAGAGAGAGGGAGAGAAGAAATTAACAAGAGTAATTGTGAAATTAATAGAAAAAGAAAATCGATAATACAATTCTTCAATAGCTACAACCTTAAGTTAGAAATAGAATAACTAAAATATTGTTAACTTTTTTAGAAGTAACATTAAACCTTAACACATGGCTCTACTATCCATTCCATAAAATTAATGAGAATCTAAACTATTTAAGTTTTAACTCTAATCATCCTAGATCTATCAAGAACACTATTATTAATTCTATCCAACAACGTATTTCACGCATCTCCGCTAATAAAACATTTTTTACGATAAGACAGAATATTATAATGAAGCTTTAAATAGAGCAGGCTATATAAATAAAATTAAATACACCGACAACAGTGATACAGAAAATAACCATACTATTAATTATAATTACAATAAACAATCTAACTTAAACTCTAAAACTAACAGAAGAAATAGAACTAGAAATATTATTTGGTACTCACCACCATTCTCATTAAGTGTTAAAACACCTTTAGCAAAGCTATTCTTCAAAGCAGTAGATAAATGCCCACAGATACCACTCAATCTTTAACAGACATACTATAAAACTATCTTACTCTACTACTATGAACATAGCACAGAATATAAATAGATTCAATAATAGAAATTTAAACCATAACCAAAATAGCAGTAACATCTCTAGCAATATCCAACATAGTACCGTTTTGAACAATAACAACTCCGCAAAATGTAACTGTAGAATTAAATTAAAATGTCCTTTACAAAATAAGTGTTTAGATAAGGACGTGGTCTATAGATGTACAGTCGAAACCAGTGATAATATATTTAACTATGTAGGTGCAACTTGTACAGAATTTAAAAGTCGTTGGAATAATCACAAATGCTCTTTCCAAAGATTTGATAAACAATCTTCAACTTCTCTTTCAAACCTGATATGGAACTTAAAATGATAGAATATGGACTATTCTTTAACTTGGGAAATAGATTCGAAAGCACCCGCATACCGAAACACAGCTTTATCTAGATTTTGCAAATTGTGTGTTGAGGAAATTTTTTTCATACTTAAATGTAAGAACTCTATTAATATAAGGACGAATTTATTTAGTTCTTGTAGACATCGCCTGAACTGAACGTTTAGAACTATATATAAATTATAATTACGCTTATAATATTTCTACTTATTTCCATAACAATCTTATCCACTTGGTTTTAATATATTGATATCTCTAAAGCATAGCTGTAACATTTGCTATAATTTCACTTCTTAAAGTTTCTTAAAATATATACATATATAATTCTAATTTTTTATATTTTAATTTCAAATTTAATTTTAATTTTAATTGAAATATTAATCTTAATAATTTTTAATTCTTTATTTTCATTTCTTTAATTTTCTTTAATTCGTTATCTATTTTTAAAAATTACTTATTTTTTAAAAATTACTTATCTTTTATGAAGTATTTAAAAAACAAATTTTCCCGAATTTTTAATGTTTTTTCAATATTTTTTATTAGATTTATAAACACTAACTAATTCTGGCTAAATATATCTTTAACGTTTATACTTATTTTGACAGAATAGTCTCATACTAATGAATAAATAAACAAAACTGGAGTTTTTCCGTATCTTCCCATTTTAAAATATATAAATATAAATATTCTTCTTAACTCAGTTAACTTAATTTAATTTAATTAATATTTACTTACATTAAATACAAAACTAATATCCCTCATAACTCCTTAAACCAATTATCTATAACACTAAATACCCATATATTCATTTATTTATCTATTTATCTATTTATCCATTTATTTATTTATTTATTTATATATTTATTTATTTATTTTTGAAATCTATTCTTCTATCTATTATAACAGTAAATATTATATTAGGAGGGCGGTGGATTGGCAGTATGGGTAGAGGGTCGGACGCCATGCTTTCTAGCATAGTTACGTCCCTTTAAGTCTGAGTTCAAATCCCGCCGAGGTTAACTTTGCCTTTCATCCTTACGGGGTCGATAAAATAAAGTACCAGTAATGTACTGGAAAATTGCTGGGCTTGTGCCTAAAGTAGAAACAATTATATTAGAAAAGAATTTTAACAACTAATTAATCGTAAATGCACGTACCATTGAATATATTCCCCCAAATTTACGTTATTTGAGTTTTATTCATCCTCTTGTTAATTTCTTCTCTCTCTCTCGTAATATTTTTTATTTTTCTCTCTCTCCTTTTTCTCTCTTTCGTCCTCCAGTGTCATTTAAATAAACGGTTGTTTCTCAATTATTTACATATTCATTTGCATATTCACACATAAGTTTGAATAATCCCTAATATATTTCCACTATCCAGTGAATTTCCAACCGATAGGGTATGATCTTCATGGGTATGTCTCTATTTATAAAACAAACTTTGTATTTTATCTGATGAAAGCGCATGTTATATTGGTTGCCCTTGAAATATATATAATAAAATAAATATGGTTTTATAAATATAGTTTCCATTTATTTAATATCATTGTATATATATATATATATATATATACTACAAGGATAAGGAACACTGATTCAGTGTTGCATCATAACATATTTGATAACATATTACATATATTTCATTATAGATCAGCTCGAGGCATGAACTGACTCTGTAATTTAAAGGTCGTCAGATATACTTAGTATATGAATTTGTTTCCGATTCTGAGTGTTCAAATCTTCAGCTATTAGCTATCTACAGAACATGTTAACATCATGTTATTCTAGGCCTGTTCATTGGTTCAATTATCTCATCATCATCATCATTATACTCTCGGGGTGGTGGCTGTCTGTATATGTATATATATATATATATTAAAATAACAGCTTAAAGTTTAAGCAAAGAATCGCTGCTTTCACCCTTAACGGGATCTTCTGAAACTCAGAAGATCCCGTTAAGGGTGAAAGCAGCGATTCTTTGCTTAAACTTTAATCTGTTATTTTAATAAATATTTGCTCTACGGTTCTTATATATTTGATATATATTTATCCTTATCGAGCCCTCTTTGGATTTTAGTCTTCAAATTTATTATTATTACTATATAAATATATAATGCACGAGTCAATACAATTAATAAAGGTTTATATCATGTAAGAGTTATATTATAGCTGAAACAAGCATATTTCATGTAGAATGTAAAAGCACGTTACAAGTGTTAGAAATGTTTAACATTTTAAAAATTGCGTGCTATATGGTAGAGAGACATGTTGTGATAATATGGATATATGTCATGTAAGACGTAATCCAAAGCACGGGATTGAATTAGATAGGTAATTTTCATTCAATAATTTTTAAATTGGAGTAAGCATATAGTGGTATATGTTGGATTCAACTCAAATGTATTAACCATGGAATTTTCTCAGTTTTAGATGTAATACTTTTGAGATGTGTATAGTTTATAGATATATGTTTGGTAAAGATAAATTCCACTGAATTACTGGCCATGTGGTTATAGTAAGTATATTGTAGAATGCATTCCTATCTTTAAATTTTCTATTAAGGAATGTTCGAGTTTGCTTTATGTGTAAGTTTCATTAATAGTTAGTAGGCGGTTGAGAAGTCATTAAGTTGTTTTAACGTAATGAATTTAAACAGGAAGTGGTGCTGTCTGGGGGAGAGTTATATTATTGTAAATTGATTTTATTATCTATTGAAAGTCATTTTTGATTAAGTAGTGTTATAAATTTATATTTATAAATTATAAAATATTATTAATGATTATTAATTAAATATTTATTCAAGTTATTTGTTATTCTTATCTATTCAAATTGTGTAGAGAGAGTTAAAAAAATGTTATAACAAGATAGGGATTTATATAATATATATATATATATTCAGATTCTGCAGAGAGAGTTAACATTTTTTTATAACATCGATAGAGATTTATATAATATACAATGGAGTAATTACCGTTATATACACTGTTTTCACCTATTTAATTAGTGTTATATATTGTTTTAGAAGTAAGTATTGAAAGGATATCAGGGTGTCTAAATTCTTTATTTATTTGGTTATTGAGAAAAAACTAGAATTGTATGAGGTGAGAGATCAAAGAAGGGGTTTATTAATATAAAGCTCGACCTTGTGACGATGATATATGTGTAATGATATATGTGTAATGATGCTAATTTGATAACTGAGAAGGAATATCGGGCAGGATATAGGTTGGTGTGGTTTGTTTAAGTTAAGGTGTAGTTATATAATTACAAACATATAATGGGATAAATTTAAAGGTAATGGTCTAGAATTATTTCCGACATTGGTTCATATGAGCTACTTGGTTTGAAGTATAAGAAAGAGATTCTGTGGTAATGTGGACACGTGGAAAAAACTCTGATTTCCTATTTAGTAGGTTAAGATTAGAATGAATAATAGTTCTAGACTCGAGGATGCAAAGGTTACAAAATGTGTTAGGTGGTTTATATGAAGAGGCCTTAGCTATCACTTCCCATTCTAAGGTATATGGTATATTACTTGATTTTAATGAGTGTATGTATGTAGAGAGTGACGTTACATTAATAAGTCTAGGGTTTCTGACCGAATGGAGGTGCGAATTATATCTGGCCTTAAGTTATTCGCTGTTGAACCTATATAGACTTTCGAAATATGATTAGCAGTGCCAGTACAGGAGTAGATAATGTTTTAATAGGGCAGCTTTTACTTAATGGGCATGTTCTATTAGGTCTACAAATACAATTATTTTGGTAACTAGTATGTTGGTTAAGGGGGTATGAATTTGAGCGGTTATTTCTGTTTATACTTCTAGTAGTAAGATTATGTTAAGTATTATCATTACCATTGGTATTATTACTATTACTTGTAGTATCGTCCTGTACTGAGTTATTGTTAAGGTTATTTCTATGTTGGACATTATTAACTTGGTGTACTCTGAAGTAATTTTTAATCTTCCTCTTGTTTCTACCAGGTAAATGTTCGGCGATGTTAGGTGTGGTGGAGTAAGAGATTTTAATAGTATTTTTGTTAAATAGGTTGTGGTATTTATGATTATTTGGGAGGTTTTTGTCTAAAATAGAGAAGAAAGCTTTAGCTATGTTGGTTGAGACATTTAAGTTGAACGGAGGATTAAAAAATGTGTTACTTCTTCTATTCTTCTTATGATTATTATCTGAGTTCAAATCCCGCCGAGGTTAACTTTGCCTTTTATCCTTACGGGGTCGATAAAATAAAGTACCAGTAATTCACTGGGATATTTGCTGGCGTTGTGCCTAAAGTAGAAACAATTATATTAGAAAAGAATTTTAACAACTAATTAATCGTAAATGCACGTACCATTGAATATATTACCCCAAATTTATGTTATTTGAGTTTTATTCATCCTCTTGTTAATTTCTTCTCTCTCTCTCGTAATATTTTTTTATTTTTCTCTCTCTCTTTTTTCTCTCTTTCGTCCTCCAATGTCATTTAAATAAACGGTTGTTTCTCAATTATTTACATATTCATTTGCATATTCACACATAAGTTTGAATAATCCCTAATATATTTCCACTATCCAGTGAATTTCCAACCGATAGGGTATGATCTTCATGGGTATGTCTATATTTATTAAACAAACTTTGTATTTTATCTGATGAAAGCGCATGTTATCTTGGTTGCCCTTGAAATATATATAATAAAATAAATATGGTTTTATAAATATAGTTTCCATTTATTTAATATCATTGTATATATATATATATATACTACAAGGATAAGGAACACTGATTCAGTGTTGCATCATAACATATTTGATAACATATTACATATATTTCATTATGGATCAGCTCGAGGCATGATCTGACTCTGTAATTTAAAGGTCGTCAGATATACTTAGCATATGAATTTGTTTCCGATTCTGAGTGTTCAAATCTTCAGCTATTAGCTATCTACAGAACATGTTAACATCATGTTATTCTAGGCCCGTTCATTGGTTCAATTATCTCATCATCATCATCATCATTATACGCTCGGGGTGGTGGCTGTCTGTATATATATATATATAAATGAAGTAATTCCATCGGAAAAGTCCAGGAAAAAAGAGTGCTCTATGTAGGCAACAGAGCTTAATTATTATTATTATGTAATAAACAACATAAGGCAATTCTTCCATTTACCAGTGGTTTCTTAAAAGCAAAAGGTTTTGCTTTCAATCATCAGAACGGAAAAAGCTGGTTTGCAATAAACAAACCAGCTTTTTCCGTTCTGATGATTGAAAGCAAGACCTTTTGCTTTTAAGAAACCACTGGTAAATGGAATAATTGCCTTATGTTGTTTATTACATAATAATATATATATATATATATATATATATATATATATATATATATTAAAATAAGAGATTAAAGTTTAAGCAAAGAATCGCTGCTTTCACTCTTAAAGGGATCTTCTGAAACTCAGAAGATCCCGTTAAGGGTGAAAGCAGCGATTCTTTGCTTAAACTTTAACCTGTTATTTTAATAAATATTTGCTCTACGGTTCTTATATATTTGATATATATTTATCCTTATCGAGCCCTCTTTGGATTTTAGTCTTCAAATTTATTATTATTACTATATATATATATATACATATATATATATATATATATATATATATATATATATATATATATATATATATATATATATATGTACATACATATATATATATATATATATATATATATATATATATATATATATATATATATATATATATATATATATATATATGTAGATAGATATATATATGTATATAGTAATAATAATATTTATATTTATATATGTTTAATATACAATTATAAATATGGAGGGTAGTACTAACTACTAGCCAGCTACCTGTAGGATAACAGACTCAAGGTAGATACATGACTGTTGTCGGTGTCACAGACATCATATAGAAAATCGGGAGTTAAAAATGAATGTAATGCTTCAGAAAATACAATTACAAGGAGCATTGGGGAAAAGTGAAAAATAGGCATATTATGTTTAAGGTAATACATGTGCAAAAGGTGCAAGCAGGAAAATAGGCACAAGCAAAAAAAAGATGTAAGATAGGATAGGTAGAAGATATCATAGCATTGGAAATCAGGTAATCTTAAGGGTATATAATGCAAGAGTCAATACAATTAATAAAGGTATATATCATGTAAGAGTTATATTATAGCTGAAACAAGCATATTTCATGTAGAATGTAAAAGCATGTTACAAGTGTTAGAAATGTTTAACATTTTAAAAATTGCGTGCTATATGGTAGAGAGACATGTTGTGATAATATGGATATATGTCATGTAAGACGTAATCCAAAGCATGGGATTGAATTAGATAGGTAATTTTCATTCAATAATTTTTAAATTGGAGTAGGCATATAGTGAAATATGTTGGATTCAACTAAAATGTATTAACCATGGAATTTTCTTAGTTTTAGATGTAATACTTTTGAGATGTGTATAGTTTATAGATATATGTTTGTTAAAGATAAATTCCACTGAATTACTGCCCATGTGGTTATAGTAAGTATATTATAGAATGCATTCCTATCTTTAAATTTTCTATTAAGGAATGTTCGAGTTTGCTTTATGTGTAAGTTTCATTAATAGTTATTAGGCGGTTGAGAAGTCATTAAGTTGTTTTAACGTAATGAATTTAAACAGGAAGTGGTGCTCTCTGGGGGAGAGTTATATTATTGTAAATTGATTTTATTATCTATTGAAAGTCATTTTTGATTAAGTAGTGTTATAAATTTATATTTATAAATTATAAAATATTATAAATGATTATTAATTAAATATTTATTCAAGATATTTGTTATTCTTATCTATTCAAATTGTGTAGAGAGAGTTAAAAAAATGTTATAACAAGATAGGGATTTATATTATATATATATATATATTCAGATTGTGCAGAGAGAGTTAACATTTTTTTATAACATCGAGAGAGATTCATATAATATACAATGGAGTAATTACCGTTATATACACTGTTTTCACCTATTTAATTAGTGTTATATATTGTTTTAGAAGTAAGTATTGAAAGGATATCAGGGTGTCTAAATTCTTTATTTATTTGGTTATTGAGAAAAAACTAGAATTGTATGAGGTGAGAGATCAAAGAAGGGGTTTATTAATATAAAGCTCGACCTTGTGACGATGATATATGTGTAATGAAATATGTGTAATGATGCTAATTTGATAACTGAGAAGGAATATCGGGCAGGATATAGGTTGGTGTGGTTTGTTTAATTTAAGGTGTAGTTATATAATTACAAACATATAATGGGATAAATTTAATAGGTTAAGATTAGAATGAATAATAGTTCTAGACACAAGGATGCAAAGGTTACAAAATGTGTTAGGTGGTTTATATGAAGGGGCCTTAGCTATCACTTCCCATTCTAAGGTATATGGTATATTACTTGATTTTAATGAGTGTATGTATGTAGAGAGTGACGTTACATTAATAAGTCTAGGGTTTCTGACCGAATGGAGGTGCGAATTATATCTGGCCTTAAGTTATTCGCTGTTGAACCTATATAGACTTTCGAAATATAATTAGCAGTGCCAGTACAGGAGTAGATAATGTTTTAATAGGGCAGCTCTTACTTAATGGGCATGTTCTATTAGGTCTACAAATACAATTATTTTGGTAACTAGTATATTGGTTAAGGGGGTATGAATTTGAGCGGTTATTTCTGTTTATACTTCTAGTAGTAAGATTATGTTAAGTATTATCATTACCATTGGTATTATTACTATTACTTGTAGTATCGTCCTGTACTGAGTTATTGTTAAGGTTATTTCTATGTTGGACATTATTAACTTGGTGTACTCTGAAGTAATTTTTAATCTTCCTCTTGTTTCTGTCAGGTAAAAGTTCTGCGATGTTAGGTGTGGTGGAGTAAGAGATGTTAATAGTATTTTTGTTAAATAGGTTGTGGTATTTATGAATATTTGGGAGGTTTTTGTCTAAAATAGAGAAGAAAGCTTTAGCTATGTTGGTTGAGACATTTAAGTTGAACGGAGGATTAAAAAATGTGTTACTTCTATTCTTCTTATGATTATTATCTGAGTTCAAATCCCGCCGAGGTTAACTTTGCCTTTCATCCTTACGAGATCGATAAAATAAAGTACCAGTAATACAGTGGGATATTTGCTGGCCTTGTGCCTAAAGTGGAAATAATTATTTATATTATCGTTTTGTGTTAGGTACCTTATTATTTATATTTTGTATATATATATATATATAACGAAGGAAATGTAGTAAGGAACCAGGTGGACCATAACGCACCAAAGTACTCAATACTTAGGGTAGTAGAGTGGGTAATAGGAACGAGTAGGACCCCGACGGATGAGCTCAAGCCGTTTCGACGGCTAATTCTGGACGGAATTATCCGTCGAAACGGCTTGAGCTCAGCCGTCGGGGTCCTACTCGTTCCTATATATATATATATATATATATATATATATATATAGAGAGAGAGAGAGAGATATAGATATATATACACACACACACACACACACACACACACACACACACACACACATATATATATATATATATATATATATATATATATATATATATATATATATATATATATATATATATATATATATATATATTTATATATATATACATATATATATATATGTATGTATTGAAATAACAGATTAAATTTTAAGCAAAGGATCGCTGCTTTCAGAAGAACCCGTTAAATGATGAAAGCACCGATTCTCTGCTTAAATTTTAATCTGTTATTTTAATAAATATTTGCTCTATGGTTTTTATGCATATTTGTTACAGTCCTTATCGACCCCTCTTCGGATTTAGTCTTCATATTTATTATTATTACAATATATATATATATTACTATATATATATATTACTATATATATTATTACTATACTAGCTAACGTACCCAGCTTCGCCAGGGTAAACAGATAGACAGGTAAAGGAGAAAATGAGTGTATTGGATGTTTGTCTGGTTACAGTATGAGGCGTGTCTGGGGTATATGTGTGATACAAAAAACGGTAAAAAAATCATCCAGATATACCAGATTCATCGTTGTACCGCTTGTGCATATATATGAACAATTCTAGGTGCTCCCACCTAGAATAATGACTTCTAGGAGATGGTTCATCTTCTGCCTGACTGTAAAACGTGTATCATTGCATAGACGTGGTTGTTCCACGTTTCTCAAAATGATGATGGAAGTTTCAACCTTTTATGTTATATGTAGATATAGATAGAGATAATTAATATAAAAGATGATGCTCAGTCAGTTCGTCTTCAACCATCGCAGCACGCCGTCGCTGCTTGGCTCCAATGTTTCGTTGGCGTTATTCAGCCAGTTCATCTTCATTCAATGCGGCACGTCTTCGCCTCTGAAGTTCGGCGTTCTGATGGCATTGTTCGGCCCGTTTTTCTTCATTCCTGGCTGCAGCCCGTCGCCGCTGTAATTCACTGCTTGGTAAAATAGAATTGCTTTTATTATCAGTATTCATTTCAAGCAATTATCAAAAAGTGACACAATAATAAATATAAAAGATGTCCGTCAATGTAAAAAAACGTCCCTATTTACTCCCTTCACAACTCTGTATATGTTAGACTGACAGACAGGCACACAGACATAAACTGCGTGGCGATTGTGGAACGCCCCACGTACACACACATACACGCGTGGAAACGCGCACACGCACCCGTGCACTTACACAGACTTACACACTCACACATGTTCATAGTGTTTACTTTCTGTGGAACGCTGCACGCACGCACACACACATAAACATACGCGCACGTACATACACACGCACACCTGGTATTAGTTACAGCGTTCTCTTTGCCTCTGTTTCATACTTGCCCCTCTCACTCCCTCATTGGCATTTTGCGTAATAATTAAAGTTTGGCATCGTTGAGCTGGGCGGAGTCGTTTCAAACCTATGAACCAATGGTAATCGAGAATTATGACACACGGAATAGTGACGTTGTTGAAATTAATATATATATATATATATATATATATATATATATATTACTCTTTTACCCTTTTACCTGATCCATATTTGATATATAAGAACGATCGTCTTTCGTAAAATCGGACCGAGGAAACATTGTTTCCGTTGCTCTTTCCAATTGCTAATACTACCTATCGGACGCAACTTCAGGTAGAAGGAGCAACGTGAAATAAAGTGTCCTGCTCAAGGACATATCGCATGGCCTGGTCCAGGAAGGAACTCACAGCCTCACGATTGCGAATGCAATTCTCTAACCACTCAGCCACACCCTCTTTGGATTTTAGTCTTCAAATTTATTATTATTACTATATATATAAATATATATATATATATATATATATATATATATATGTGTGTATATAGATATATATATATGTATATATATATATATATATATATATATATATATATATATATATATATATATATATATATATATATATATATATATATATATATATATATATATATATATATATATATATATATATATATATAGATATATATATAGATATATATATATAGATAGATAGATAGATAGATAGATAGATAGATAGATAGATAGATAGATAGATAGATAGATAGATAGTATAGATAGATTGAGAGAGTGTATAATTACAGCTGGCAAGTTATATCTATCAGTTTGTTATATGATACCTCGTCTGGGATTTTACAACAACGCAAAAAAGCAACAAAATAGTAAATGCTGAAATCTTCCTTAAAACAGAAGTCAACATAAAAAGTGGAGAAACTGATTAGACAATATAATTGATACACATTATAATCCTGCTTACATGCTCTATTTCGTTATAATTTTTTCTGTCAGTCAACAAGGTCTTCAGAGAAAATGTGGGACTAGAGAGACTGACTTTGCTAATGGCTCTCATTATCTATTTTAAGTTCACTCCTTGAAGAAAGATATAATCAGGTTGGGAGTTTCGGAAAGCCAAATTTCTGTATAGAGGGAATAAGGAATAGTACTTACCACATGTCCTGGAGCAGGGTGGTCATTACCTGAGTGATGATATTAGTGGGATGAGAATAACTGGGTGGATGAAGCAAATACGCCAGGAAGAGCAGTGAAACAGAGTGCATTATAATAAAGTTAGAGGAGGTTGGTTGTGAAGATGATATCTGTTGGTCACTGCGTGGATAGTGTCAGTAGGTTATAAAGAAGGTGTAGAAACCAGTGCACTAATGGTAGAAGAGGCAGGAGGCACAGCTCAATCTGTGCCTCAGATGTTGGAGAATGTCTTTCGGTGATAGAAAAAGCAAAGACATGTTACTAACAGTAACATGGTCAGAGAGAGGAAGCGGTATGTCTGTGGACGTGGAAATGTGTCCTTATATGTGACAGCAACAAACATAGAACATTATTGTAACGGTAAAATAAGTAGAGAGAGGTGTCAATTCGAGTGTATTTGCAAGTTTATGTAATGGTAGGAGATTTCATACGACGATACCTATATCTCTATCTCCATCTTTATTGCTCCAATCAACCCAGAAACCCCTTACAAAACACTTGAGAAATACCGAAAGCGATCGTCTACCTGCGCTCATGACTCCTGCTAAACCACCTCACGACAAACCCTCCAAATTCGGGAAACCGAACTTGGACCAGTCACCTTTCCAAACTTGGCAAACAAAATCGGATACATTGTAAATCGGATACATTATAAAACAGCAGCGGTCATATTACACACACGCACACTCGTGTGTGTGTGTGTGTGTGTGTGTGTGTGTGCGTGTGTGTGTGTGTGTGTGTGTGTCTGTCTGTCTCTGTGTGTGTGTCTCTGTGTGACTGTGAATAGGTGAGTCTTAAAATTGTTGTTTAGTATCTGTCCGCAATATCACATTCTTTTTATGTTGTATTCTCCAGGCTTTCCTGAACTGGAAATCATCACAAAATGTTGACTATAAGATACCAGGTCTAGCCCTTGTACCCGACCAAATATTTTACCTCACTTTTGCACAGGTAAGTTAATTCAATCCTTTCTAATTTTGCACGTATACTACACTGCTACATGTATGTATGTATATATATATATATATATATATATATATATATATATAGTAATAATTGTTTCTACGTTAGGCACAAGGCCAGCAATTACCCAGTGTATTACTGGTACTTTATTTTATCGACCCCGTAAGGATGAAAGGCAAAGTTAACCTCGGCAGGATTTGAACTCAGAATGGAAAGGGCCGTAACTCTATGCGCCAAAGCATGGCATCCGATACTCTACCAATACTGCCAATCCACCGCCTTATATATAAATAGTAATAATAATAATAAATTTGAAAACTAAAATCCAAAGAGGGATCGATTAACATAAATATATATCAAATATATAAGAACCCTAGAGCAAATATTTAATCTGTTATTTTAATAAATAAATATATGTATATATATATATATAATCTCTGATTCCTGATGATTTCTAATGAATGAAACAGTTCTAGTCCTGTAGAATCTCATCTATATTAAAACTGTTATACTTTGCTATGTATTGAGTACCTTACTTACTGTGGTTACCTCCGATTCAACCCGGAATAACGTATATATATATATATATATATGTATATATATATATATATATATATATATATATATATATTTGTACATTTTCTACTCTAACCATAATTTTCAGTAGCCCCACTCCACATAAATTCCACAATTTAAGAATGACCTGTAGTATCTATTTCATACTATTAACCTTAATTGAATATATATCTGACCAGGAATGCTTTTTGTGAAAATCAGTCATATGGAACTATTATCATCTTGCCTGACGGTTTGAACTTTACAACACTATCTGCCTCTTTTTGAGGTCAAATACCAACCCTACTATCATCTACAAACTGACCAATGAGAATTAAAACTATTCCTGTTGACAACATTAAATTATTCCTAACAAGCTCATATGTCCCAATGCTCTGATACCATCATTACTATAAACACACAGCTGGCATATCTAAGAACTGATTAACTGCCTGATGAGGTCATAGCCATTCAATGGCTATCATCGAAATATATATATAGCAGTAAATAAAGGATTATGAGTTTATGCAATTGACTTATGTTTCGTCACTATTATAACTCCGGAACTTATATCTTCGTTGAGTGCTCCCTATCCGCATACTGAAGTACAGGATTTTGCCAACACTTACTTTCTTGCTTACACCCATGTTCCACACCCTGTTGAGCGCTTCATACAGTAGCGGACCCCAGCCAATATGAATAAACTCACCACTCTGGCATCACTGAAGGACATCCCATTACCGGGTAAAAGAGAATACACCAGGAATCTCACTAAGAGTACTGACTCCCTAATACGCAGGATGAGGTGGAGGGCTTACCACTTTGATAGAGGAAACCCCAATATTAATAACCAAAAAACCATGGAGTGCCTCTTCAGATCAAAAAGACCCCCCCCCCCCCCACAACAGACTATTGGAAGAGTTCGAGAACTAAATGATTGGCATCATTTCCAACATCAAATTTTCCGACCAACCATACCGGGGTGGAAAGTACCTTAGGCGACTGGAAAATGGAATTACCGAGCTTAAGGAATCTACATAAATACTCGTCCATACCGACAAATCCAACAACCTTTACAGCATGGACGTTCAAATTTAACGTGAGCTAATCCTTAGGGAATTGAGAAAAAGCTACAAAAAACACCCGAAGCTACCCTGGAGGATATCCACATCAAGGCTTATGAGATCGTATCTGGTCTTGGTATAGATGATAGGATAGCCCCATACCAACCACGGGAGCCGAGGATTACCATTAAGGACCACAAACCAAACTTCGAGTCTAACCTGCCGGTCAGACTGATAGCCCCCTCCCGATCAGACATGGGGTTATAAGCAAAAGCATTTTTGATAGGATCCTGCCCACACTTAAGAGTAAAATAAGTTTACAACTCTGGTCCTGCACCAGCCAGGTGCTGGACTGGTCTACATTTTTACCTGACAAACATAGGACTAGCTTCATACAACTAGACATCAACAATTACTACTCCTCTATCTCGCCCATAGTCCTGAACAAGGGACTCATATTCGCGATGAATAGGACAGACCTAACACGCGACGAGGTCCGAATCATACACGCCGCCAGAAAGACCCTGATCCGATTCGGTGGGGACATATTGACCCGGATCGACTGGCCAAATAATGTTGACATTACAATGGGCTCCAGTGACTCCGCGCAGCTAACGGACTTGGTTGGGATATACATACTCTACGAGATCAGGAGAGAAATACCCAACCTGGGTGGCGGGCTGTACCGAGACGACGCACTCTTCACCGTAGTGGACCACAACACCACAATGGTCGAAAATATGAAGAGGAGAATTAGGCACTTCTTTAGCAAGGTAGGACTTGAAGTAGAGATGGAACCCAATAGAAAAGTAGTGAATTTCCTGGACACCACCCTCAACTTAAACACTAAGTTACACCACCTATATCATAAACCCAATGAGAAGCTTGTGTATATTAACGCTGGATCCAATCACCCTACATCTATAGTTAAGGCCGTAGTTAAGAGTGTCTCTGACAGGATTTCTAACTTGTCGGCCAATAAAGAGATCTTCCATTGTAACGCTGATTACTATAACTCAGCGCTAGCCAAGGCGTCCCACAGCCATAGGATCAGCTACAACCCTAAGGGACATGGTCGAGATGACCCAAGGGTACCCATGACCATACCCTCAGGGGCATGAGTCGCCCACCTAATACCTCGGTGACCAGTAGTAACACTCACAAACCTCTATCCGTCAACACCTCCGGTAGAATGTCCCGCATAAACCACCAGTCTAATACCTACAACGCTGAAGACCACTGTGCTGTGGAGCATAGGCACCCCGGCCCCGGCCCCAGCACCCGGCGAACCCTAATTGAGCAGGGAGGCCGCACCTCGCAGGTTTATAGCGTCACGGTGGGCCCATATAACCCTCATGACAGTGACCGCTCCGCACACCTGAGTGACACCAACTGAGCTCGACCTGAGCTGTGCACAACCACGCGATGGACCACGGCGGACACCCAACAACCCCGCAAGTATAGGACCAGGAAGGTCACATGGTATAACCCTCCGTCCTCGGTGGGTCTACCTACCAGCCTGGCTAGAACATTCTTTAGATTATTGGATAAATATTTCCCTAGGGCCCACAAGTACCATAACATATTCAACAGGCACACGGTGAAGCTTTCCTACTTAACCACACGCTCCGTAGCCCAGAACATACCTGACATAAATAGGAATAGGCTCACTGCCTCTAATACCACCGTAAACCCCAGAACCAGCCAACAGAACCAGCACGCGGGACGCACCGACTAGCACACCGACTAGCACACCGACAGGCTCAACTAGCACACCGGAACCCAACGACCCTGTCCTTATTGCGGAGGCTACCCAGCCAACCCCGAGTGATGGTAACCACGCGGTACATATGGTGAGGATTAAGAAGTCGTGTAATTGCAGAGACCCATCACTATGCCACCTTAGTAATGAATGCATGACGAAAAACGTAGTCTACAGGTGCAAGGTCACAACCCCTAACTCGGAGCACCACTACATGGGATCCACAGCGACGAACTTTAAAGTTCGCCATTCCTTTAACAGAATAGATAAGAGGAAATGTACGGCCCTTTCTGAATTGATCTGGAAGCTCAAACTTGAAAAGACCCCGCACTCGCTGGTCTGGTCCGTGGTTAGAAAGGTTCCCCCATACAGAGGCGGGTCTGGTATTTGCAACCCCTGTCTTAGTGAGACACTCGAGATACTTCATGGCGGAGCCAAGCTATTCAACAGCAGGGCCGACTTATTCGGTGCCTGCAGACACCTAAGGACTGCAACTTACCTCAAGCTATATGGATAAACCCCGGTTAAGGCGGCCCACAACGCCACCCCCTCTATAGGTCCCCTACACCCCGTACCAATGACCAATGGACAACAACAAACACCCATAGTTTGTGGTTCCTATGGTGGATGGTCCACCGGATCCTCTACTGGTTAGGAGTCATCAAACCACGTTTTATTGAACCCGATTATATATATATATATATATATATATTTATATATATATATATTATATGTATATATATATGTATATATATATATATATTTTATATATATATATGTATATATTTTATATATATGTATGTATATTTATATATATATATTATATATATATATATATATATTTTATATATATATATATATATATATATATATATATATATATATATATATATATATATATATATATATTATATGTATATATATATGTATATATATATATATATTTTATATATATATATGTATATATTTTATATATATGTATGTATATTTTATATATATATATATATATTATATATATATATATTTTATATATACTTGTGCGTACATATATATATATATATACACACCTGTATGGATTTGTGTGTGTAGATGTGTGTGTGTCTGAGGGGGTAGGTGTGCGTGTATGTACTTGTCTACCAACATAAGCCCTTTATTTCTAAATTTTCTATACTATCTATGTATTTGACGCTAACCATTATTTTAAGTATTACCACCACACATTAATTCCTCAATTTGTATGTGTGGATGTGTGTGCGTGTCTGTGGCGGTGGTGGGAGTGTACGGGCAAGCCAACTTACATAAGTCTCTTTATTTGTAAATGTTCTACTCTAACCATAATTGAATATATATGTGACCAGGAATGCTTTTTTTGAAAATCAGTCATATGGAACTATTGTCATCTTACCTGGCGGTTTCAACTTTACAACACCACCTGCCTCTTTGAGGTCAAATACCCACCCTACTAACATCTACAAACTGACCAATGAGAATGAAGTCTATTCCTGCTGGCAACATTAAATTATTCCTAACAAGCTCATATGTCCCAAGGCTCTGATACCATCAACACTATAAATACAGAGCTGGCATATCTAAGAACAGAGTAACAGCCTGATGAGGTCATAACCATTCAATGGCTATCATCGAAATATAAATAAAGGATTATGAGTTCATGCAATTGACTTGTTTCGTCACTATATATATATATATATATTTAATACATTAACAGAGAAAGCCTTAAGCTATACTCTGATTGGCTTCCATCTCACTCAACAAACATTAGGATATACCTTAGTATAATCCCAATTTTACGTTTGGGGTGCTAACTATATGTATTTTGCGGAAAGCCAGTTGTATTATTTTATATGAGACATAATTAAAAAATATCTCTCTTTCCAAACAATTGTTTCATTATAAGTTTTCTACAAGTTGGGAAAATGTGTCTAGGTTATGTAGAAACCTGCACACATTCCGTAGGAACATATGCAGGTGGGCACTTATAAATCATCAGTGGATGCCCGGTAAACATCGATATAAGGATTTATATATATACACAAAGGGTGGAAGAACTTCTAAAAGTCAACGGCCATCCAAAAGTGTGTAAATTTGTATATGCACATGTACATATGTATGTATATGGGTGCATGTGTATGTATATGCGCGGGGGCATAGAAATAGTCAGGCTGGACACCCGATCGCACGGTTAAACCACTGAGAGTGAAGGACCCCTAGCCTTTGTCAGGGCATTCTTCTAGGAAAAGTCAACTCAGGAAACTGGGATAATTCCGATATTAAATCTGCGGCTCAGTCGTTACCGATACTGTTGATATTTTCCTCTTTTCGGGTTATAGCTGTTGTCGCTCAGAGAGTGGAATTGGCTCAGTGCACAGTCTTTCCTCACTTTAAAAAATGTCTTCACGCACAAGCATTGAACGATAGAATTAATTAATAATTATTAATAATGGTATATCGTGCAATGGCGATACTCGATAACGAGGGGGGAGCCATCATATATATATATATATATATATATATATATATATATATAGAGAGAGAGAGAGAGAGAGAGAGAGATACATACATACAAATATACATACATACATACATACATACATACAGGCATACATACATATATAATTACATACACACACCCATATGAAGAAGGTCATTTGATTGACATTCACAATATAAATTTAATTCTTACCGAACATTTAAATTATTACCGATAATCCATTTAACACTACCAGCCGTTACTCACCAAAAATCTACATTTAATTTCAGTTCAAACTTACACAACTTCATACAAAACATGTATCAATGGTTTCTTTTATGTATAATCAACATAAGTAGTATTTATGTATTAGATATGTGCATGTCAGACGTTTCTTTTTGTATAGTTTCTTTTTTTCTGTTTTTGGTTGAGTATTTAGATTGGTGAGACACTAATTGTGTTATGAGAGATAACCAAGCTGTCAATAAATAATCAATAAAATCTGGCATTGATAATACATAGATATCGACACAAGGGATGTGCTCAAGTAATTGATTAACTATAATCAATATTATCCAGGAATTTGTAAAGTCAATAGTAATGAAATGAGAGTAGTTGTTGTTTCAGAAACATGCTGCACAGAAGGCGTTCGCAGCAGATCTAACCAGTACAAATTAATCATCAAATGTGACTATAACAAATTGATTCAACCTGATGACAACTGAGGCAATACACAACTATCAGTTGGTAATAAGTAACTGAGGCTATATGTTCATTATATACCCATATTCCTTTATAAGGGATAGCCACTTCTCAGAAATTACCACTGGGAGTAGTGGTCGCTCGCAGAATGTGGATTTAACTGCCTTCCACGTGTTTATAAAAATGGAGTTTTACAAAGAACCAACGGTTTGAGTTGAGGCACGAACCTTGCTGAGTAGATATACGAAGAAACATGCGCTTGGTTCGGTTAGTTTGTCTGACAAGCTTTAGCCTTATGCTTACACGCCGAGTTGTTCACCATACATTAATTGGCAGATGTCTATTGCAAGTAATAACAGACCAGAAATCTTATGTTGGGTGTGTTGTGTTCAAGCTGTTAAAGAACTTTTAACTGCGTCCACTGTAGCATAGTGGTTCTGTTGAGGTAGGCCAGGTGCACCTTCCGAAGTGGTAAACGGGGTATAGTGATCTTGTTGGGAAAGGTTATGTTAGCAAAGAAAATATCATTTCCATGTACTTTCATCTCAATAAATATTTTTTATGGTGATTATACCTGTAAAGAAAATTTTAAAAAGGATTTTCTACATATAAGTTTCTTCTTTCTTCTTCTTCGTACACTTATTCCTGGGAGGATCATGGGCGCTGAGTCATCATACTCCCCTTCTAGCGGGTAATGTCAGAAGCAACCGTTTCCAACTGAACCGGCTGGATCCCCAAGCGAGACTAGCCGAGCTCCTGGATGTTATATAACCATCTTTCTCGGGTTCTACATCTAGGGCTCCTGCAAGTAGATTTTACCGGCAAAATATATCCAGCGATTCTTTCCTGAGACAACCACATGTCTGCAGTATTGGAGCTGAGATCTCTAAATTCAAAGAAGTTGCGGCTCTACCAAGACCGGCACCTTTATCTGCGAGCTATGCACTATATCGAGTAACATTACACCCAAACCCTTAGGAGAACCGCATTTTGGTCACGTATAAGCAAAGACAACAAATCAAATACGTTTCACATTTCACAGTTTTTAGCTTTTCGAATATTCTTAAAATTGCTGTATCAGGCTAATTCCTCATAAATCTCGATATTAGAAAGACAATTGTTTAGCCTTCTGATG
Source organism: Eledone cirrhosa (assembly GCA_964016885.1). Taxonomy (NCBI): domain Eukaryota; kingdom Metazoa; phylum Mollusca; class Cephalopoda; order Octopoda; family Eledonidae; genus Eledone; species Eledone cirrhosa. The sequence continues at coordinate 193,273,839 of OZ024742.1, forward strand.
TGTAGAGACGTTGTGCACATATACACACATTTACATACTTGGAGCAATACATATACAAACATGCATATTGTGTAAGCCTCTTGTGATAGGAACGTGGCATAAGCTAGTTTTGCAGATCTATGAATATATTTACGTACTGAATAACTTGACAGTACAACATCTTACTTCCTATAAATATCTTAGTAGGTTGTATATCTTCCGGAGACACAGTGGTGCTATTACGAAGCTAAGCTTTGCTGTGGTTTAATACATAAACAGATGTATTATATATATATATAAAGGCGGTGGATTGGCAGTATCGGTAGAGGGTCGGACGCCATGCTTTCCAGCATAGTTACGTCCCTTTACGATCTGAGTTCAAATCCCGCCGAGGTTGACTTTGCCTTTCATCCTTACGGGGTCGATAAAATAAAGTACCAGTAATGCACTGGGATAATTGCAGGCCTTGTGCCAAAAAGTAGAAACAATTATATATATATATATATATATATATATATGGGTGTGTGTTTGTGTATGTGTGTGTGCGTGTGTGTAAATATATATAAACGCGCGCGCGCGCGCACACCCACACACATACACACACACACACACGCATATATATATATATATACTGTATGTATATAAATATACTGTATGTATATATATATATATATATATATATATATATAACGAAGGAAGTGTGGTAAGGAACCAGTTGGACAATAACGCACCAGAGTACTCAATACTTAGGGTAGTAAAGTGGGTAATAGGAAATTGTATAACTCCGACGGCAGAACTCAAGCCGTTTTGTCGGCTATTTCCAGACTCTTGAAATAGCCGTCGAAACGGCTTGAGCTCTGCCGCCGGGGTTATACATATTCCTATATATATATTTACATATAGGCATACATTTATTCTGTATATCTGTTTATTAATATATAAACGTTTGCTTTGGTTTCAAAATACAAAGATAGACTGGATTTATTTATTCACAAATTTCATTCTTTAGACGGATTCCGAATGTGTACCATGAACATTCATCCTTTAGTTTAGATAATAAATCCCACAGCTTAGTCAGTCTTACTAGCAATAAGTCAAACGAATTATGGCAGAAAGTTGCACTGAACAAATAATATCATTCCTCATTGATCGACAAGAGAAAATAATACACGATGGTGGAATATGGGCAATGAGAATTCGAAGTTGAAGATTTTTATGTAAGTAGAGATTACTATAAAAGTAACATGTATATTCTGGAAATTCTTCATAGAATTTAAACAATTTGGTGTGTGATTATTTTATTGTTATGACGTAGAGTTATTCGTGCCAGGCCGCAACATTTTCTTTTCATGGTTTCTGTCTACTTGGAATATTCCACAGCATGTTACTATCACCGTAATTCTGTTTATAATCATCCACAAACCTGGTAAGTATCGCAAAGCAGTTTGTGCCCCATTTGTCAGGTATGACACATTGCGCCACTGCGCCAGTCACTGTATTTATTTCTGGCAATATTATTACAACAATATGACCCTCCCCAAGTATAACAATATATATATATATATATATAACGAAAATGTTCTCTCTACATGGCTGAATACAATAAATGTAATCTGAGTTTTTCGGCCATTTATCGCTCGTATACAGGGAACTGACTGGACAGTCTGCTGATATGCAAATCTGGCTCATCAGTGGATCTGCTAATATGCAGATCTGACTGATCAGCGAGTCTGCTAATATGCAAATCAGGCCAATCTGTCACGGTATATGTTAGAAAATAGCATATATTTTCACTAGCTCTGACAGTTTGGCAGGTGAACAGTGAGCTGTACTGATGAAGGGTGAAACCCAGAAACATTAGTGTCTGCAGTTCTGTTTACATGCCAACACAAGACCAAGAATGAAGAGTTCATTCTACTGACATGGCTATAAAAATGAGACTTGTTTTCATAATTGCAAACGAATTGAATATTATTATTAAATATACATTATTAAATATACATTATTAAATATATACTCTGAGTTCAAATCCCGCCGAGGTTGACTTTGCCTTTACCCCTTACGGGGTCGATAAACTAAAGCACCAGTAATGCACTGGGAAATTGCTGGCCTTGTGCCTAAAGTAGAAACAATTATGAGGGCGGTGGATTGGCAGTATCGGTAGAGGGTCGGACGCCATGCTTTCCAGCATAGTTACGTCCCTTTACGATTTGAGTTCAAATCCCGCCGAGGTTGACTTGCCTTTTCATCCTTACGGGGTCGATAAAATAAAGTACCAGTAATGAACTGGGTAATTGCTTGCCTTGTGCCTAAAGTAGAAACAATTATATATATATATATATATATATATATATATATATCATGATATATAGCCCCTCGTTATCGAGTATGGTCAATGCACGATATAACATTATTAAAAATTATCAATTAATGCCATCGTGCAATGCCGGTGCGGGAGGATTTTTTTTAAAAGTGAGGAAAGACTGTGCACTCTCTGTTCACTCGACATTAGCTATAACCCGAAAAGAAACAAAGATCAACATCAACGGTAACTACTGAGCAGCAGGTTTTATCCCGGGTTCAATCGGGGGCAACCACAGTAAGTAAGGTATCCAAAAGTTCAAAACTTAAAAAAAAATAATTGTACCTCTCATTTTTTCAATAATGTCATTTTTTCAATTATATCATCCTTTCAATAATGTCACTTTGACGAATCAAAGAAAGGATAAAAAAAAACCAGACACGTAAATATATTTTCCGTGCTATTTCCAACCTCACCCTCTCTCTCTCTCTCTCTCTCTCTCTCTCTCTCTCTCTCTCTCTCTCTCTCTATATATATATATATATATATATATATATATATATATATATATATATATATATATATATATATATATATATATATATAATTAAGTCAGTCATACAAAAGTGAGTTACAAACGAAACGAAATTTAATTTCGTTTCGTCATTTGTTTTTATATATATATATATATATATATATATATATATATATATATATATATGTATATAAAGAATTACTATATCTAGTAACATATATATACACAGATGCATACTTATGCTAGCAAATATATAGGTTTTGTCTTAGTAACTTTGTGGTTCAATGCATGGGGATGCAGAACAATAATATGAGAGACGTAAAATAAGAAAATTATAAAATTAACTTTCTTACTAAAATTTCACTCCAACTAATTAGTTTCTGAAAGGGAATAAACATTCTTTCCGAAGAAACGTACGGAGAAGCCTTTCGTCATCAGGGAAGTCTATTCTCAGCTAAGTTTCCAAGCAATACGTGGACACAGGGAACTTATCAAAAATAATTCAGTGGATGGAAAAAAGCAAAGCGTGGACTAGATTCCAAGCCATTGAGAAAATCACTGCCTACTGCGTCGGTGACAAATTCAAAAGAATCAATCACGTGACATCGAGGTCAATCAGTGGAGAGTGGTTTGTTAAGAAGACAGCAGCCGGACTGTTACTAAAGTAGCAGTTTTGGCCAATTTTTCCTCGACAAATAATTTGGAGATAATTATAAAGAATTAGTATATCTAGTAACATATATATACACAGATGCATACTTATGCTAGCAAATATATAGGTTTTGTCTTAGTAAATTTGTGGTTCAATGCATGGGGATGCAGAACAATAATAAGAGAGACGTAAAATAAGAAAATTATAAAATTAACTTACTTACTGTTAACTACACTATATATATATATATATATATATATATATATATATATATATATATATATATATATATATATATAATGAAGGAAATGTGGTAAGGAACCAGGTGGACCATAACGCACCAAAGTACTCAATACTTGGGGTAGTAGAGTGGGTAATAGGAACCAGTAAGACCCCGACGGCTGAGCTCAAGCCGTTTCGACGGCTAATTCTGGACTAAATGAAAATTTATCCTGGTATTTAAGTAACCGATCTTCTCAAGGGATAATTCCATATATTGTGAAAGCAGGGCAAACTCTTAAATGACCTCAGGTCGCACAGAATGGATGTGATAGCTATTTGCGAGTCCAGGATCAACTGCGAGCACCAACTGGTCCCTATCTTCGACGACTTTGAAATATATGCATCTCTCTGTCAGCCACGGCGTGGGGCGGGGTGGTCGTTCTGCTGCGAAAACACCAGGGCCTCGCAACACGGAAGGTACACCTGGACCCGGAAGGTCGACTGGTGGTTCTAGACGTAGGCAGTAGTGAAGGTGGTGCCTTCAGGCTGGTGGCAGCGTAAGCCCCATCTGGGACACCGCGCCCGGATTTCTTACAAACCTAGAGACTTTTCTGGGAACTAAGAGTGTGAAATGAAATTTCGTTTCATTTTTTTCCGTTTATCGTTTTCGGTGCACCCGGCCGATTAACCCACTGGATATGCAAATTGGGCTACCCAGCCGTTAATATGCATAAGGTAACTATATACGTTCAACAATCTGGCAGGAAGGTATACGTTGCTGACGATAGCTAATAAGCTTGAAACTAGTACAGCGTTCCTTTGTCTGTGTTGAACAAACGAGCAACGATGGTTGCTGGACACTGCGGCTTAATACGCGGGATGTTTGTTTACAAACACACCGAGCATTATAATAAATGTTCGGTGAATCCATACGTCCATACGTACATATATATATGTGTGCATGTATGTATATATATATACATACTACTGTACGTCTGTATACATATATGTATGTACGTGTACATACTTATATATATATATATATATATATATATATATATATATATATATATATATATATATATATATATATATATATACAGTATGTTCGCTTATTATGCGAAGATGCTTAAAGCAAATTCCCGTAATTGAAGTCTAACTTTCTGATAAATAAAAAAAGTTATAAACCATTATTTACGCAGCAGAGTGAATATTTAACAATATTTCCTCCAGAGGCATTGAAGATACCTAGTTTTTCTTTTCCACCTACCTTCCTTTTTCTGATTACTGTATATCACTATCTACTGCCATTCATCACACTTGAAAACCGACCCGAGATGCTTGAAATTATCTATCTGCTTCAGTTGTGCTCTATTCACATGTAGAGTCACTCCGCAGGCTTCGTTGAGATGACGAGTGTTTCAGTTTTCGCAGCACTTATGTTAATGAGAATGCATAATTAACAATTTTATTTCACCCTCAGTAATTTGAAGTAAGATAGATTTACAATTCCTGACGAAAATCTCATATATATATATACAGTGAAACTAATAAACCTTTGTTCGTACTGCCTCTCTCTTTTGTTCCCGTTCAATTTTTCACTATTCACTATATATATATATATATATATATATATATATATATATATATATAGTGTAGTTAGTACGGTGAAAATCTGGTGTTGGTACCAAATCGATATACAATAAATATTTTTCATATGTAAACGAAACTTCCTCGTTTTTTCTATTATATATATATACATGAATTATGTATAACATATTTGGCAATATAACGAATGTTTAATTAAAAACATTTAGAAGACCATACGCTATCAGTTATATATATACATATATATATCTATAAATACATTATATATATATACATATATATATATATATAGGAACGAGTTCCTATTACCCACTCTACTACCCTAAGTATTGAGTACTTTGGTGCGTTATGGTCCAGCTGGTTCCTTACCACATTTCCTTCGTTATATATATACAGGGTGTTCGGGATAAATTTGACAGCTTCATCAGGAAAAAGAAAAAGTGCTTGGTATCTACAAAATTTATTTGATTTAAAAGAAATTCAATGGACAAGGAAATTACACTATTGTCAAAGAGTTTTACTCAAAATAACCGCCATTAGCGTCTATTACAGCCTCAATCCGGGCCCAGAACCTGGAGCAAGCTGATTTTACACTTTCCCTGGGAAGGCCCTCAAAAACTACTTTAATTCTGTCGATTAACTGGGCTTTTGTAGTACTGGCACGGCGATTGGTGTCTTTCTCTACAGCGCCCCATACATAATAGTCCATGGGGTTAAGATCAGGGGAGTTCGGAGGCCAAACATTGGGACTGGTGTAGTCGTAAAACTTGGCTGACAACCATTTTTGACTTTTCCTCCCCCTCCCCCTCCCCAGTATCTTCTTTGACCTCATGCCCAGCTGTAGCTGGCACTACCAACGCTTGATTGGGTCTACTCCACCCCCTCCCCTCTTTCTCCTACTGGCAGGTTTAGCCACCATCTCCCCTACTAATTTGCAATCACAGAATTACTACTGACTTTTGACAATCACTTTCACCATATATGGAATTACCCCTTGAGAAGATCGGCTATTTAAATACCAGGATAAATTTTCATTTAGTCCAGAATTAGCCGTCGAAACGGCATGAGCTCAGCCGTCGAGGTCTTACTGGTTCCTATATATATATATATATATATATTAGAAAAATCGAGTATCGAAAAATCGGCGCACGAGTTCACGATAAACAATATTCGAAATGAGCGGCAGAGGGCTCAATAATTCAGATGAATCAGAGCTATAACTATCGTTAAAATACCGTCACATATAGAACAAGTCTACAATCAACCATACGATAAAAAATCGATAATAGAAGATTCGGGACAAACAGATAAAAAATATCAATAAAACAATACATCAATAATTTAAATGAATGTAAAATCATACCCGGACCCACTAGAAAGGTGTTAAATCTAGCTTCTTGGGTTTCTGTAAATCCTTAGACTGTACTCTATCAGCTCACATATAAATATAAAAGCCTACTAGAGCAAGGGGAACGGAGTTTACTTCATCAACGAGCTTTTTTCCTAGCGGATAAGGGGCTAACCACCAGTGAAAAACGCACATGGCATTAGACAAGGGAGATAACCTCTACATCCGCGAAAACTATTCGAGGAAATGTGGAAATACACATATCGAATAAGAGTGCTCAATAGACATGTTAAAATAAAACAAAAGCTATTCATCACTCAATAGAATCGACAAAAAATGAGCAATAACATTAACTGGTGGATAGCTATGTCCAGAGCTAAAAATATTAGAAAGATCGAGTATCGAAAAATCGGCGCACGAGTTCACGATAAACAATATTCGAAATGAGCGGCAGAGGGCTCAATAATTCAGATGAATCAGAGCTATAACTATCGTTAAAATACCGTCACATATAGAACAAGTCTACAATCAACCATACGATAAAAAATCGATAATAGAAGATTCGGGACAAACAGATAAAAAATATCGATAAGACAATACATCAATAATTTAAATGAATGTAAAATCATACCCGATATATATATATATATTTCTAAATGACAGGAGGCAGGAGTGGTGAAATGCCTTAAAAGTGAGGTAATTTCACCAGCCCGGCTTCCTGTCATTTTACTCAATAATAATAAATTCCGTCCTCGCACTACCACCAGGATTCAACATCAATGATGGATGAGTTGCATAACATCCAGTGCTTTTCATAATAATACATCATGGTTAACTATACGGAATGACCAGTTCTATCCAATGGTGAGGCACGGAACTTGAATGAATATATATATATATATATTATTCAAAATATTAATAAATGGATACATTCACATAATCAAAATATATGATTTATTATATATATATTTCGGAGCTGCTGTGTTGTTTTTTCAGTACGTCCTCATCAGGTAAAATACATAAATTGATGGTTCAATTCCAGTCTGAGTGATTTTAATCTATTGTAAAACTATATTTATTGAATAATCAATGAACCTTGTTTAACATTTGGTTATATATATATATATATACAGGGTGTTCGGGATAAATTTGACAGAATAATATTTGATTGTTTTTTCAGATGTTTTAAATTCATTCATGCCCACTCGGCTTTATTTGAAAGTTTAAACCCTCCTTCATGCATATATGTGATGACAACGAGAATGGATGACTGGGAGCCACCTGAATCATGGAAGAGAATAACTTGTATCATGATGATTCGCGCCGGCCATCAAAATAAGGAGATTATGGTCGCTGCTCAATGCTCCCGAACACTGTATAAACAATCCGGCATGAACTGGAGAATTGCAATGGAGACTACAAGGCTGTGGCTAGAAGAAAGAAACATAACAGAAGATCTGATTGCTCTCGCACTGTTCTTGTGTGTGTTTGCGTTTTGTAGTATGTGTCATGATTTCGGGAGCGTGGGTTTTTTGTTTGTGATGTTTGTGATGTTTGTGCTGGTGGTTGTGGGTTTGTTGCATTTTTGTTAACGTGGTGCCTTCTTTTCTTTCTTTTTACAGGCTGAAAAGGTTCTCCCTCGTCGTCGTTGGGTGACGTTGATAAGGGGTACTCGTCCGTGTTGTAGGGGAGGGGTATATTTTGGGGTTTTGTTTTGGTTGCTTTTGTATTTGTTTTAGGTGGGGAGGGGTTGGTTTGGACAGTGTCTTGTGTTGTTGTTTTTTCGTGTCGTTGTTGTTGTTGTGGTGGTGGTTGTGTTGTGGTGTGTGGGGTGGGCAGAAGCGTCATTTTGGTTTTTTTGGGGGTGGGGGTGGGGTAAAAGGGGACAGAAAGCACTCAGGTGACCACTTCTTGAATAGTGGTAACATTAAGGCCGCTTCTCCTCAATAGAAATGTTTATGAAGGCGACTCCATCCAGAGACACACGCTGCGGTATTTTTGCTATCCGTTATGGTCTCATTTGGACCAGAACTTCAAGGCTATTGCCGCCGAATACGCCCACGGTGGATTCGCCTATCGAAAGGATTCTGTCCGCATCTTCTAGGAATCCCGTTAGCACCCACCAAATGCTCGCATTTGGCCTGATGCCCGAGATTCTTATCTTTTGAGTTCTTTTCCCTAAATGTGTTGGGAAAAAGGTGTATGATTTGGATACAATTGGCGACACAGAATATTTCCGTGCCGCCAATTCATCTTACATTGAAACCGATATGCTTCCATACAATTTCCCTTTCTGTATGAAAGCGATATACTTGCAGGCACTACTTAGGACCAGCTCAATTTCGCTTTGGGACAATTGAGCCGGTTTCCTAGTCGTGTTCGAAACTCTCCTAAAGATTACAGTTCTGAGGACTGTGTCCCTTCTAATTTCTTTGGAGGAGGTAATTGTGAATTCCGCAGCTTCCCCGAAATTTACACAATTTCTTCTTCTTTCAGCAATTTCTTGTCATTCGAGATGTCCAGTGCCTTGTATGTCTGCGTTTCTCGGACCACCTGTGCGAAGGAGACTGCAGCTGTGGATCCGTTTTCTTTCGTGTCGTTATCATTGTTGTTGTTGTTATTCCTGTTGGCTTGCTTTTTTCCTTTGTTGGTGTTGTCACTATTACTGTTGTTGGTTGTGTTGTTATTGTCATTGTTGCTGTTGTTGGTTGTGTTGTTATTGTCATTGTTGCTGTTGTTGGTTGTGTTGTTATTGTCATTGTTGTTCTTGTGTGTGTAATTGTTACATTTGGGTTTTTCACACATTTCCACAATCGTTTCTTTTGATTCCGTGGTGTCTTTTGCGGGACTACGGAGGGAAGGCTTACAGCGTTGTGCTGCTACCTTCTCTCTATCACTTTCCTTGGGGGGCGTGGCATGCGTGGTATTAATGGCGTCCATTGTCACTAAGCGACTTTTTATCGACAATTTATAACTATTAAATTTCGCCCCCAAAAAGGGCGAAATTTATTTTACCCAACGTCTGCAGGACCATGCGAGGGGTTAAACACATCAAATAACAAATTACTTAAACAGACCTACAGCTTCTCGTAATAAATTCCGACATAATGCAGGAGCGAAACAAAAACACGTCTATCTTCTTCGATATAGATAGATAGATACATAGTAAAAATGAATACAATCCAGTAGAAAATGCTGGAGAGATACCAGCGGTCAGTGCTCTCTGTTGAAAGCTAGCCGCTGGTATCTGCCCTCCGAATCATTGTTGCCTATCGCTGTCTTTAACAGCATTTATAGGTTTTAACGGCAGATCTAGAGATGGGTTTTCTCATTTCTATATGTATAGTTCATACTTTCTCCTATTACCCACTCTACTACCCTAAGTATTGAGTATTCTGGTGCGTTATGGTCCACCTGGTTCCTTACCACAACTCCTTCGTTATATATATATATATATATATATACATATATATATATATATATATATATGTGTGTGTGTGTGTGAGTGAGTGTGTGTGTGTGTGTGTGTGTGTGTGTGTGTGCGTGTATATATATGTATATATGTATGTGTGTGCGCGTATATATATATATATATATACACACTGTCAATAATATATTTTGATAATTACAGAACTGGTGCGCCCATTTTTCACCCATTGCCATGCAAAATCAGATTCGTTACGATCCTCATGCACCGGATATAGCAAGGTACAGTTCTATTAACCAAACAAAATAATTACGTTTGTATTTACTATATTAACTTCATATCTATTAATACCAAACCCCAGGAAAGTCCTCAGTAATATTTGTTTTGCAGGTAATGATTAACGTACATAATATCGAATTGTTTTCCTTATAATCACTTAACCATGACAGTGAGAGTTAAAAATAAGATTATATCCTGTAACCAGTATATTTATTCTGCTGAACCATCTATGCTGCAAATTCTGTTTAACAGACTTGAAACCAAGCCATATAAAACAGCCCCTGGTTCCACGATACAAAACTATTTTTTTTAAAGTGTTTGCATTTATCTAAAATCTTTACGAACTTTAACTTGATAACGGGATAGTTATTTATATTACTACATACACCAACATTCTTGATTGTTTCCAAAATTATACGTAAATCATTGGCAAAGCATTTCTATAGAAATATTCTAAAGAAAAGGTTAATGAAATTTTGGCTAAGATATAGAAACTGATTTACGTCACTGTTTAGACAGATGCCTTGATGGATTAAGTTTAATGGTATCATCTTATGCATTAGCGCATATTTCCAATTCTGTATAATGACTACAGAATAATGGAACCTGAGGTGACAGAGGTATATATAAATAAATGGACTGTTTTTCTATTAGGAATTCAAATAACTGACGAAGTTTCTATATTTATTCACGAAATGTCAGCATTTGCTTGGGAGGTTGTTTATTTCGTAGGTTTAAAATGTCCCCTCGTTGATATTTATAAGTTATTTTACTGCTTAGAAAACAAGACTCCAGCTTCATGAAAAAATAAAAGTAAAATAAATACATCTGTAGCAATTACATATTTCATCGAACTCTTTCTCTCTGTTTAATTGTAAACATTCTCTCTGTGTTTCCAGGGTACTTTTAACATTAAGAAATTCACAAGAATTTGCAACTGCCTACAACTGCCATTCTGGTTCTTACATGAATCCCAAAACGAAATACGGTGTTTGGTAAAAGTTTTGCTCTATAGAGAATAAATAATCCGAATAAGATAAAGTAATATAAGATAAAAGAGTATAAAATAAATAAACATATTAATCAAATAAATAAATGAAAAAGAAATAAATAAAATTACTTGTGTCATATAGCCATATATTTTCGTAGAATTTCCTTTTCAAGACAAATCCATTAATGCACCAAGATATTTAATATCTAAATATTATTTATTTTTTCCCAATATGTCGTGGTGGACATTTTGTTTTTCATTTCTATTTGTCGTTTCTAATAACTAGCGAAAGAGATCTTATAAATATTGTGCCATATACAATGGAAGATAATCTTCAGCCTTTCGTTTGCTATAGCTCTCTTGAATAATTGATGAAATATTTACTAATATCGATGTATTTGTCAATAATGGAAATGGAAATATATTCCATAAGCCAAGGATTTATATACTTTGTATAAAATAAGTTTCATGCTTCTCTGTCGAAACTGATCAATAGGTAGATTTGCTAAATTGGTAGGTACAATGTATTGCGTTATATTATCTGGAATACTACGTTCTCAGTTCCAGTACCACCGGGGTCAACTTTATTTTAAATATTTCCTGCGTTTATAAAGAAAGTAAGAGGCCCAATACTTGTGAAGACGCCTCTTCTTCTAACTCTCAGATTTTAGATGTTCTATCAAGGAATGGAATGTAGATTACGAGTGAAAGAACTGTACTACTACAAATTCATACTCGATAGTGAGTGACAGGCGTTGTCGTTTAATTCTGAACTTCATCAGCGTGAGGTTGAACATCAAACAGGGTGACATCACATTATTGGTTTACAACAAACCAATTAGGTTGTTGGACTCTCTCGTTGTGTCATCAATTTGTATTGTTGTTCATTTTTTGTTGTGACCTGAATACATCAACCTGTCCTCCGGACAGGTTATATATATGCAATGGCATGTGAAGTATAGCATTGATCTGCTTATACGCAAACAAAGCTAGATGCTGTTAACGTGACAGAAAATAGTGATGTTTAAATACGTGGGTATATGTATACATACGGATATTCATTTATACATATATACATACGGATATTCATATTAAAACTAAGGAAAAAGAAGGGAATCTCGCTTATAAACGGAAGCTGAGGGACAGTTTCCATTACACGATCATTGCATTTCATTATCAGAAATATTGCTGTGAAGAGAAGTACAGATATTTATACATATATATATATATATATACATCTATCTATCTGGAACGGTAACAGCTCATATATATATACAAATATAAATTAGCGAGAATCGCATTTCGGCTATTGGAAATTAGCGAAAAACAATTTCCGAGATGTGTGGCAAGCGCTCCATAGAAACTAGTGAACTAGAGCAACAACATACGTTAAAAGGCCAAACACACTGAGACGATGGTTAAATCATTATCCGCAAACCCATAGAAACGACCAAGCTATTCAGGTCAAACAAATAATAAAATATGATTGAAAATTATACCCGGACCCCTGGAAGTGGCAAAATCCAATATGGGGTTTCTGCAACTGCTAAATCAGGTACTGTCTGCTTAAACAAATAATTGTTTCTACTTTTGGCACAAGGCCATAAATTAACCAGTGCATTACTGGTACTTTTATTTTATCGACCCCGTAAGGATGAAAGGTAAAGTTAACCTCGGCGGGATTTGAACTCAGATCATAAAGGGAGGTAACTCTATGCTACAAAGCATGGTGTCCGACCCTCTACCAATACTGCCAATCCACCGTCTGCTTAAACAAATAATGTTAAGCTTTTGGTATGATGATCGAACAAAGAAGTCACTTTTTCAACAGGCATTTAGTTATATGCAAAGCTAAGGACTGACCGTTATCTGAACCCACGTGAGGGTTAGAAGGGAGACAACACCTAGTCTTGGCGGATGAACAAAAAAAAAAAAAATATATATATAGAGAGAGAGATAGATAGATAGATATACACATGTGTGTGTGTCTTTGTATATGTTGGTATCGGCATTTATGTTTTCTATGGACTGTATGTTGATTGAGAGGGGTAACGGTGGAACGCGTTGATTGGAGAGGATAAAAGCGGGGTAGATTGTTGTGTAGATTACGATAGATTGAAGGTGAAGTAGTTGGAGAGAGAAACAATGAAGAGGAAGAAGAACGAGAAGGACAAGAAGAGACAAGAGGATAATTGTTTCTACTTTTGGCACAATGCCAGCAAGGGGAAGGGAGGAAGGGAGAGTAGAGGATGTTTGTTTTGCACTTTTCTAAGAAACCGTTTAGGATTGTCGTTATGCATCAGTGGCTATGGCTTTTCTGTTCAATGTTGTCGTCCAAAGTTAATATATATATCTGTGTGTGGTGTGTGTGTCAGTGTGCGTGCGTGTGTGTGTCAGTGTGCGTGTGTGTGTGTGTGTGCCAGTGTGCGTGTGTGTGTGTGTGTGTCAGTGTGCGTGTGTGTCAGTATGCGTGTGTGTGTCAGTGTGCGTGTGTGTGTGTGTGTCAGTGTGCCTGTGTGTGTGTGTGTGTCAGTGTGCGTGTGTGTGTGTGTGTCAGTGTGCGTGTGTGTGTGTGTGTCAGTGTGCGTGTGTGTGTGTGAGAAATAAAAACAATTGTTCATTCTCTCACTCATACAGAAAAAAATCGCCAGACATCCTTTAACAATCTTGGTCTAAATATTTACAATAACGCGCAACATTACTAGATCACACTTATCGGATGTCACCTTAGATTAACCCCTTCTCTTTAATACATATACCACAAACCAAACCAGTCCTTAAAATATATCACCTTATGCTCTAACTACTCGACTTATAGAACCTTGTTAGTATTATATCTTTTAGGATCTCCGGGTCACTTAGCCATAGTGGACAACATTATTGATGATGGGACAGCGCAAAAATAGAGAAAGGGATGATTACAATGTGGATATATCTCGAGCGTAAAGTTCTGGCAATCCAGGAACACAAGTTGTGTGCCATTTAAATTTTCTTCTTTATGTGAGAAGCACAGGTTAGGTTTTTATTACCAATTTATCTCTGGTGTTGTTGGATGACATAAAGGTTTCAATTGAGCGAAGAAATATAACTTCGAGTGCATCCTCTTTTCCAATGTGGATTAGTTCAAATATATCCTCGTTCAATAGCATTTTTTATTCAGTCTATTGGACAGTAGATCCGATCGAAGGTATGACGGGTCTCGCACTCCTGACCTTCAGGAGTTTGAAATCATCGGCGAAGATTCTTATGTCGCTGCATGATGGCGTTGATAATGTCATTCATATAACAAATAAAAAGAAGAGTGTACAAGACAGTACCTTGCGGAACGCCACTACTGACTTTGTTTGGTATACACACATATATATATATAGCAATAGTATCATTATGGAGGTAATAAATAGGTAACATTATGGTGAGTTACGTTGTTATTACATATTTTTTCTTGTGGGTTACACATATGTTACACATATTTTTCTTGTGGGTTTGTTTTCTCAAGAATTACACTCCAGACTAAGTCAATGGATAAACAACGTTAGGGTGGCACGTGTCAGAACTCATGAGACCAAGTAAGATTAAATCGAAACCAATGTCAAATGTTATGTTTATTAAAACAAAATATTGTGTTTTCTTACTGGAATTTTCCCAGATGTAATTGGTAAAGCAAAATAAATACACCAGATTTTCGAAAAATAGAACATGTAAAAATATAAAAAGAATAAAATATAAACAAAACAAAATAGAGATGTGACGAAAACAAAAGCCCCTCTTTATTTATGTATATAACTTGGATAAAGTTAACTGTTTCCGAGCAGAATCAGTTGTGGCCCACGCCATGCAGAGCTACGGCTTCCTAAAAGCGTGTTTCTTTAGAAATACGAAATTTCTATACATATTCATATAAAGCTATGCTTGAAGCAAAATCTTATTTCTTTTATATATGTATATATGTGTATGTATATATAAATATATATATATATATATATTAGGCGTATAATACTATATGAGTAAAGGAACAAGGATTCAGTGTTGCATCATGACATATTTAATAACATATCACATATGTTTCACTATCGATCAGCATGGTATAGTATATATTTATATACATATATATATATATATATATATATATATATATATATATATATATATATATATATATATATATATATATATATATTAGAAAGTGAGGTTTTTTTATAAAATGAAAAGTAACCGAGGTGTCCTACACGAGTGAAAGTATAAAGAAAACAAGATGAAATCGAAAATGCAATTGGAGTCTTATTTTTTAAAAAATATATATATTTATTTGGTTCCATTACCGGTTTCGCTGTTCTTCTGCTTTTCAAAAGTAGAGTTGAGATGGAGGGTCTGTGGTTTTCCTCACAGATGTGAGAACAATCAGAGACTCTCCATCTCAACTCTACTTTTGAAAAGCAGAAGAACTGCAAAACCGGTAACGGAACCAAATAAATATATATATATTTTTTTAAATAACTCTCCAGTTACATTTTCAATTTCATCTCGTTTTCTTTATATATATGTATATATAAATATATATACATATATATATATATATATATATATATATATATATATATATATATATATATATATATATATATATATATATATATATATATTTATTTCAAACCCAAACTTGACACTAAGTGATCCCCTGGAGTCTAATGCACTTTTCCTTCCTATTCTGTAACGCGTTCATGCACTCCTGGAAGGATTCTTCCGCGATCCCCCGCAGTTCCGTTGTGACGGCCTTTTTGATATCGTCCACGTCTTCAAAACGGGTCCTCTCCGGGTCGTACTTGAAGATCCATGACTCATCAGCGGTGATGATGACTGTCCATAGCAAATCTGGTTCTGTTTCAAGGCACTCGAGGATTTCCTGGCACAATTGCATGCCTCGACCCTTCTGGTTATCGTTCAGCACTTTTGGGACCGTCTTCGCGCAGACTTTCCGCATGCTCAAATCTTCAGTGAGAATCTTCCAGACGCTTCCCGATTCATGCCCAGCTCATTTGCCATCAGTCGAACAGTCAGCCGACGATCGCTACGCGCCATCTGCCTGACGCGCTCAACGTTGACCTCAGTCCTGGTTGTTGAGGGCCTTCCGCTCCTGAGGTCATCTTGCACCACTCGAAAACAAGTGACATCTCCATACACTTGCTGTAACAATCCCAGTGCTTCTGACGGAGTTTTCCCCAACCGTACCAGGAACTTCAAGTATGTTTGTTGCTCTGTGCTCAATGCTTGACGACCTGAAACAGAGGATATGTATATCAAATTATGAACAAAAAAGTTTGATCGCCGCAGAGAGCTAATATTACAGTTACATACTCCAGGGGGTTTACTTTGAAGGAGAAAGCTCTTAGTGTGAAGTTTGGGTTTGAAATACATATTTTGTGTCATTAGTCCTGGAACTTTTCTAACACACCACGTATATATATATATGCATATATATATATATACATACACACACACATATATATATATATATATATATATATATATATATATATATATATATATATATATATACGATATTAAACAAATGGAAACTATATTTATAAAACCATATTTATTTCGTTATATATATTTCAGGGATATCATATTAAAAATATGGTATGCCTTCCTCAGACAAAATACAATACATAAGCTGTTTTATAAATAATTTTTGACATACCTTTTAAATAATGCAACTTCCATTTAAAAAGTTTTTAAATGGAAGTTGCATTATTTAAAAGGTATGTCAACAATTATTTATAAAACAGCTTATGTATTTTATTTTGTCTGAGGAAGGCATACCATATTTTTAATATGATATCCCTGAAATATATATAACGAAATAAATATGGTTTTATAAATATAGTTTCCATTTGTTTAATATCGTAAACCTACTCCAGAAACTGTTGAGTGCTTTTATATCAGTTATAAAATATTTACTCGTTGTAACCCAACAATCTTAAATAAAACTTTTGCATATATATATATATATATATATATGTATCTGAATATTTATATATATATATATATATATATATATATATATATATATATATATATATATATATATATATATATATATATATATATATATATATATGTATGTATGTATAAAAGAGAAAAAACAGGTAAGCATTAAGAGAAGGAATATGTATATATATATATGTATAATGAAAGAATGAAGAGTAACATGGTTGGCTGTACAAGGGGCTTTATATCAGGTATTGTCAACTGTTTCATTGATCAGGTAAGTCTAGAGGTCGCTAATCGCTCGAAGTTGCGTCACTCGATCTCCATTACATTATTTACCTCTGACCAACTCCTCGGAATACAAAAACAATTCACCCAGGCAAGATATATAGAGAAATAGCGTATAATCAAAACATACTACCATAATTATAGTGATAGTCTATTATTTATAGTGTAAACTCAAATAGTCTAAAGTTCAGACTATTTGAGTTCACCCCCCCCCCATCTCTCTATATATATATACATATTAGTAAGTAAGTATTGCCAAAACACAATGTATCCAATAACAACCGTATATTATATATTTATATATATATATATATATATATATATATATGTACAACGATATAAGAGAATTAAAAAGTAAATAAATGAACTTACATAAAGATGGTAAAAACTAGATTCCTAAATCTATTCAGCTGTTTCAGGATCTAAGAGACATAGTGACATTATTAGATAATATGAACCATAAAAACACCGGACCGACCATTATCTCTGACTAAAAGCACTAGAAACGACCAACCACCATGGATTAAACATCGAGGGTAATCTCGCGTCTCAAAGAAAACGGCAATAATAATAATTGTTCACTCTGAATACTATTTGAGAGAATCAAGTAATGTAATCATGGAAACTGCAAATAATTGGTAGAGGTGCGTGTGTAGCATAGAACCAGGTATGTCTCGGACATGTTCTCAACTATTATTGTTAAGCCTTCATTACGTTTATTTATTGGTGACGCGCGTTTCGCTACTGATCAGCTGAAGCTTCGATCTGTATCGACCTGGCCCGACTCTGGAATCAAAAAACTCGTCAGACCTCTGCTGTCGTAATCACAGAATGAATATATAAGGCATGAAAATGTCTCACGTTTCGCGATCATATGTTAATCAATTTATGTTGTTTTGATTCGTTGTTTAGTTATGAGGAATGTTTTGGCATGTATGATAGATGGGGTTGAGCGCTGTGAGGAAGTATTGGTGAGCAGTTTGTGTGAGTAGCGCGGTGTGGTGTGTTGGCTTGCCGCACGTTGTGAGGCAAAGGTGCTGTGAGTGGTGTGTTTGTGGCAGGGCTGTGCTTAATAGGACATGAAAGAATGTGGTGTTGAACTTCGGGTAGGGGTTTAAGCTGGTCATAAGTTTGACGCAGGATAGTGATTGGACATAACTAGGGTAGGTGATACAGTTAAGACATCGTTAAAGGGGATATGCGCTATAAAGAATGAATGAGGTGATGACAATTGTATGAGGTTAGTGTATGAAAATATATATAAATGTGGAAATATGGTATGAGACTAGTGTTTGTAAAGACCATAGAATAGACTCTGAAGAATGTTTTTTAATAAAAAACATTGTTTGGAGGTGTTGCTAAAATACTGCGGGCAGGGGTAAGATACCAATTCAGTGCATATTGTGTGAAAGAATATAAAAAAGGGAAATAAGTAAATAAACATGTGTACACACGCACCCAGGGGCATATGTACACGCATGCAAATTCACACATGCATCAATGTAAATATATATATATATATTTATATGTAATAATCTCCCATTAAGTTGAAATACAAATTTGGCTGTATTGTGCTGTGCTTTCTAGCAAAAATGCCGCCAGTCGTAAGCAACTACCACACCCCTTCCAACCTGACCGCGGCTACGTCACGATTTTTAGCCATGTTGAATGAATTATTGGCGCGATCAGTTCGGAAAATTTAGTGTCTAGATAAGAGCAAACTTCCTGATGAATCCGGTGCTCGAGTTTATATAATCATTACATAATTATTGGAAAACTCAAAATACGGATGAAACTATGGTAGAGGTATTTAAATGTATTCTATTTTCTCCTAGTTTATTTTACACCTAATTCTGTTTAGTTGACTGTATCTGGGCGATTACGCTGTCGAAATATTCGATAAATATTCCGTTGCGGCCGACGCGAAGGGCTAGTTTCGGTTATTTGTCGGAGATTTCTTCATAGAAGCCTCATTCTTGTAGCCTGGTCTATTCGATTTTTTATATAGTTAATTATGCTAATTGGGAGAGGAAATGGTATATATTTTATCTTGTGATTCTATAGACATGTTTTATGATATATATATATATATATATATATATATATATATATATATAATATAAAACGAAAAATATATATATATCGTTTATATCATTTATTTTGTTTGATCTGTTTAGCTTGACTTGTTTTTTGGCTTAAGTGGTTAATGCCTTCTTTACCACTTTTCAGTTTGTATGGCGTTTTAAGATATTGTTTAGCTGTAGTTTTTCTTAACTATTGGAGCGCTTGCCACCATTTCTACGATTTTGCGTTTCGTTTCGCTTTATCTACCAGCCGAAATACGATTCTCGCTGAATATATATTTTTTTATGTATATATATATATATATATATATATATATATATATATATATATATATATCACGCCAGAGAGGCACACGCGGTAGATACTCGGAGCCACACGGGTATACATTACTATATGCGTCTGCGCGTGGCAGGAGATATGGAGTTATACTGCTCATCATGCACTGGCTATATATATATATATATATATATATATATATATATATATATATATATACATGTTTGTGTGTGTGTGTTTGTTTGTGTATGAAATATATTGTTTCTACTTTTGGCACAAGGCCAGCAATTACCCAGTACATTATTGGCACTTTATTTTATCGACCCCGTAAGGATGAAAGACAAAGTTAACCTCGACGTATAAAATATATAATAATATATATGTAGTAAACGAAAGATATATACTTTATAACAACTCTATTATTTATTTTAATATATATATTTTCATCATTTAAATTATTGGTAAAATTGGTGTTAACCGATTATCATTAGGAGCTAATTCCCTATGAATAGTTCTGAGATTTCTATTATTAATTTTAGCTATATTTTGGATATATTCCAAGCGGTTGAGTATAAGAGTTTAAGTGTATATCTATAATAAATTCTAATATATTTATGCGTTTTGGGGAAGCATTTATCACGAGCATTTAAGAAGTGAGCTAAGTTTTCTTGATTCCTAGTGATAGTGGTGGAGAATACAATAAAATAGAACGGGAACGGATTCTTTTACAAGGCTTATTGGTTTTATAGCAGTTATGTCTATTATATGACTGATTTGGTCTAGTTCCATGGCTTATGTTACGGATATTAGCATTATTATAATTGCTATAAGATGTATGTGCATTAGTATTGATACTAAATGAATGTTGATTTACATACATGGGGGTAGTGTGAACATTTTAATCTATATATTCAATTTTATCAGAGTAACCTGCTCCATTTAACGCATTTAGCCTTATTGTCAAAAATGTACTTATAAGCTGAGAGTCTAGAGAGACTTTGCAGAACGCTGTTTACTATAGCCTTTTTAACATTTCTAGGGTGGTTTGAATGGAAGCTAACATAATATATATATATATATATAAATATATATATATGAATGTATGTAGAAGGTAAACAGAAATAACAACACAATCGGTACAGTATGTGGAAGGGATAATATTAGGTTAACGCCTAATATAACAGGAAGAGGGTCTTAACGTTTCGGACGCTAGTCCTCCATAAGAAGAAAGAATGAGAAATATAATAGATTGAGGGGACGGGCGGGTTGGAATTCGAAAAAAAATGTCTTTAGATAAAAATAACAGGTCCATTCATGTTGACATCTCTTGCAAAACTGTTGGTGCTGGCGTTTTGTGTATGATTTGCTTTTTAGAAAAGTGGATGGTGTCAGGTGTCTATATATATATGTATATAAAAGGTAAACAGAAATAACAACACAATCGGTACAGTATATGGAAGGTATATATTAGGTTAACGCCTGATATAACAGGAAGAGTTACATAACGTTTCGGACGCTAGTCCTTCATCAGAACAAAAATGAGAAATAAAATAGATTAAGAGGACGGGTGGAATGGAATTGGAAAAAATGTCTCATATATATATATATATATATATATATATATATATATATATATATATATATATATATATATATATATATATATATATATATATATATATATGTGTGTGTGTGTGAGTGTATGTGTTTGGTTATATGCGTGCGTGTGTGTGCAAATGACGGCGGATAAAGCTTGAACATTGAATTCGAGGTTTTCGTTGTAATAACAGGGCATATAAAAATCCTGAATAGTAAATAGGGTATCAGTATATATACATGTTGGTGTAAGTGGTCACCTACTTGGTCGGCAATCAGAGGGTTTGGTTCGACCCCTACGTATGCTGATACAATTATCTTGGGTTCTGTTATTAGAATATTTTCGTTAACGAAAAATACGACGAAACCTTGTAATTCAACATATATATAATGGAATCTCACGTCGATTTCGAATTTGAAATTCAAGCATTCAGGTGTTTGTTTTTATTTTTTATTTTTTTCTAGTTTCGATGTTTGTGTATTGTGAGACTTTATTCCACCTAAAAATGCCGAGCCGACAGAGTAAACTACAGATTGAACATGAATAAAGAATATTATACGAAAAGAATTGGCATGTTAGGCCGATTCCTCACCTTTGATCTCATGTATTCAAGAAGATTCACAATGCTTGTTTCATAATTTTATTTGGTTATATAGAAAGTTAAACTTCTTTCATTCCGATTCGATGCAGGTTTTTCAAATTTTTTCAAGGAATTGTTGTCATTTTCAGGTTAGATTCGCGTTTTATTTTGTATTCTAACCATGGTCTTCCTACTTTTAAAATTCGATCGAAGAAATGGGTATACATGAGTAATTTTGGAATGCTATTGTCACATCTTCCGACGACTTGGCCAACATTAATTTGCGTTACAAATGTAAGGCTTCAATGCCAGATATTTTTCAATTAGAGAAGAGATTAATATGTGAGATTCTGTTATCTAACTATATCCAAAATGACCCAAGTTTTCGATTAGTATATCCACCAAACTAGTTAAGAAATGAGCGAAAGGGGACTTAAGCTTCCGATCCGGAAAGTATAGTGGAAGGACTTCAGCTGGGTAGGTATTAATTTTTGTTTTCAATTATATTCCTTGTTCTTCCCACATACGATAGCGAAGTTTGCGTATATACAGAATATAGGTAACCGAAACTACTTAAATGTCTACAAATTGACACATATAATTGTTTTTACATTTGGCACAAGGCCAGTAATTACTCAGTGCATTACTGGTACTCTATTTTATCGACCCCGTAAGGATGAAAGGCAAATAATGACATGGAAATATCGACATGAAAATAGCGTCGTAGAAATATGTGAAGCATTACTTATGTCCCACTAAATTGAAAAATGGTAAGTTATATCTATTGTCGAATATTTTGGCTTTGTATCAAGCACAGAGTTATATACTTTAAAAAGCCACAACAGAATAGGTAACAGAGATACTTAAATACCCTATCACTCTTTAGTAAAATATAATTATATCGACGTACATATTCACTTAACATTATTGCCCATGTAAGATAAATTTAGATACAGAGATAGATAGTGTGTGAGAGTGGGACAGTGAGATATAATTTTTGTTTTAATTTAATTCCAGGTCAATAAGATATTTCATTTTTAATAAATCATTTCACAGTTGTATAAATAACATTACATATATTGATGGAAATATGAAGGGAAATTAAAAAACAGATAAAACCAAAACCGAGCAACGAAGGAGTGTTTTAACAATCTACGTACAAAATGAAGGCAATAGATAGAATTCACGAACGATTGGAAAACATTTCTATATCGAATATTTAGTTATTTACGCGTTTAAAAAATATATATGAACATGTAAATACTTATAGAGAGTTTCAAAGACAAAACTAGACCACCCCTGACCCGTCGGGTCACGTTCCCTTCAAAATATTTTTTTCAAAATCATGTTCACATAAAAATAGTTTTTAAATAATTGTAACATACACAGACATGTGAAATGAAATTGGAAGGCCCATATATATATATACGTGTGTGTATGGACATATATATATATATATATATATATATATATATATATATATGTGTGTGTGTGTGTATACATATATATATATATATGTGTGTATATATATATATAAAATAAAATAACAGGAGGCTGGACTTCTGTAAAGCCTTTAAACCTTTCAAGGATTTACACAAGTCCAGCCTCCTGTTATTTTATTATAATAATTAACTCCGTACTCGCAGCACCAACTACACAAACGAAGACGATTGAGCTTCTTTACGTTGAGTACTCTCCATATTATTACATCAAGATTGACCATACGGAATGACCAACTCTATCCAGTGGTGAACATTCAAACCTAAATATATATATATATATATATATATATATATATATATATATATATATATATATATATATATTTATATGGGTGTCTGTGATCTATATACATTGGTCATAGACAGACACACACACACTCACACACACACACACACACACACACACACACACACACACACACACACACACACACACACCCACACCCACACACATATATATATATATATATATATATATATATATATATATATATATATATATATATATATATATATATATACATATATACACACATATACTTACACATATATACACAACAACTCTTCCATTCTCCTTCTCTGTCTCCTCTCATTCTCTCTATGTCCATTTCAATCTACTCTCTCACAACCAGTATCTCTTTCTCTCTATCTTTCTCTCCTTCTCTCTGTTTATGAAGGTACCCAGAAAAACCCGGGAACCCGTGCTCCGATTTACGCGAAACTTGTTTTATTCAATTTGTATCCCCATTTCAGGGTCAACTTCCTTTCAAAGTATTTTCCCATTATGCTCCCTTTGGGGAGAAGCAAGCAAGCAAATAAGCAAGCAAGCAAGCAAGCAAGCAAGCAAGCAATTACAGAGTTTTAGTAGTATATAGATGTATCTTTCTTTGTGTATATCATTAAATATCTACTTAAGTACGTTTGAATATTGTCGTTGAAATGTATTTTAAAATCACTAATTAGAAAAGTCACATGCTATAACGTCTTCTTAAGTTTAGACCTTGACGCTACAACTATAAAACTGGTCATTGTCGCCCGTAACGTGCTGAAGTCGAAAATATCCAAATATTAGGACTTGACAACGCTTCATTTCCTTGTGACTACCAGTGTTCCTTTACGTCCCGTGACTGCCATTCTATCCGCAAGGAATCTTGGATGTATCATGCCCCATACAGAAGAATCCCCGTGAGTCTGACTCGAAGCTGAAAAGGACATCACTAGCTGTTTTCCGTTTTATATGCGATGTGAGGCTGAGATATACCACCAAGCAAGATATGTAAAGTTGTTCTCCTTCTTCATTGAATGTCTACCCCATGTTTCTCTTTTTCGGTTTATTATTTCAATCTTCTTTTCATTAATATTTCCATCAATTTATAATTCTTTTGAACAATAATTTGCTTGATCTACGAATGGAAGTTGCAAAATTAGTCGTTGATCAGCACTAAATCTGTAACACCCATTTTATGAATTTTACAATTTAGTGAAGATGTAATAAATCAGAAAATGACTCTATTGATTTTTAGTATTCAGTGACTATAATAATATAAGAGATTCCAATTAAATTATCACTAATTAATGTATTCATTATGAATAATGAATGAATTAATTATGCAATGACCGACTATAGAGATTATTATCAAATTTTATTGTACGAAAAAACAACAAAAAACAAAGAAAGCATCCTACGTGGAAATTTCTGCGCTTTCGATGAACTTGCTAGATATTGTGGCTAAATATCAATTATTCTATCGACCTGTTTATTGTCGAAACGCTAAGTTAAGGGTCACAAACGAGCAGGAAATGTAAATACAAACACAGGCAAAAATATACATACATGTATATGACGGGCTTCCGTAGTGTTTCCTTCTACTAAATTTGAGGCACAAGTCAAATCTAGCAAACAGTTGCCAAAAACATGGCTGCCTAGTATTGAGATGAACGCGCAACCATATGGTTGTAAAGATATCTCAGCAAAGTCAAAGCCATTCAAGAACTTTTTTGTTCTTGTGATAGATTTCACAAAATGAAATTAAAAAAAAAGCATTTTCTATGTTATATGAAATATTATTAATATAAGGACAGATTCATGCATCTAGAAATGTTTCTATAACTTATCTGAATATTTGTTCATATAAGTTATTCATTAACACGGTGGCTACATTTTGAAAAAGCTATATGTTATTCCTCTTTTCTGATCTCTTTCTTGTTCACTTGAGATTCAGTACAGCGCTTAAAATTAAGAAGAAAAATAAAACAAATGGAAATATTCTTGCTTGGGTATTTGCCCAAGGATTTATTGGGCAAACAGTGAGTGATGGAATAGAAATTGTGATATCAATACACAATAAGGATTTAAAATATCAGGTTTAATTGTAAGAAGGAAATACAAAATCTAAATGCAATGAACATTCAGTCTTATATTATCAAATGAGAGTAAACCATATTCTAGAATGTTGGCCAGATAAACATATGGACAGTAAATATAACCATAGAAGGAACATTTGTGACACTCATGAATATTGAAGGGAAAATATATTAGGAATTTTCTGCATACTAAACATTTATAAGATAGGGTATCACATCTATGGTAGTGGGACAGAAATTGTCACCTAGTCAATTAAATCCACCTTGTCCTTTAGTGTAAGTATCCTCTCCCAATCATCGTGGAGGCCCTGCAGGAATTGAAAGCCACTCCCCTTCTCACCCCGACTAAAGAGTATAACATAATCAGTTGGATTAATGGAACAGCCTGTTCACGAAATTAACATGTAAGCTGCTAAGCATTCCACAGCTATATCTACCTCTAAACTTAATTCTCAGTTAGATTCAGCGCACGATAGAATATGTGACGTGGCTGCTCCTTTGAATTACAATTTTCAATTTGCATAGGTTGATTATACTAAACGTATTGGCTTTAAACATTACCTCATCTGATAAATGTGTTGAGGGAGTGTTTATGAATTACGTTTGCTTTTCAGTTTCTAGATAGCATTGGTTGGTATGAATTTATTTGCGTTCAGCTTATAGCGAATAACCGTCTTTTTGCCGTTTCTTCATTACACACACACACGCACACACGCACACACGCACTCACAGACACACTCTCTCACACACACACACACACACACAGACACACACACACACACACACACGCACACACACACGCACGCACACACACACATATATACACACACACACACACGCACGCACACACGCACGTACACACACACACACACACACACATATATATATATCTATATATATATATATTAAAATAACAGATTAAAGTTTAGGCAAAGAATCGCTGCTTTCACACTTAACGGGATCTTCTGTTTCAGAAGATTCCGTTAAGGGTGAAAGCAGCGATTCTTTGCTTAAACTTTAATCTGTTATTTTAATAAATAATTGCTCTAGTGTTCTCATATATTTGATATATATTTATTCTCATCGAGCCCTCTTAGGATTTTAGTCTTCACATTTATCATTATTACTATTATTATTAGTATATAGTTACGTCCCTTTACGCTCTGAGTTCAAATCCCGTCGAGCTTAACTTTGCCTTTCATCCTTACGGGGTTGATAAAATAAAGTACCAGTAATCTACTGGATAATTGGTGGCCGTGTGCCAAAAGTAGAAACAATTATTAGTATATATATATATATATATATATATATATATACACATATATATATATGTGTGTGTGTGTGTGTGTGTGTAATAAAGAAATGGCAAAAAGGCGGTTATTCGCTACAAGCTGAACGCAAATAAATTCATACCAACCAATGCTATCTAGAAACTCAAAAGCAAACGTAATTTATAAACACTCCCTCAACACATTTATCAGAGGAGGTAATTTTTAAAGCCAACACATAACTTATATTACAAACGCACTGACACACATACACACAAACGTATATATATATATATATATATATATATATATATATATATATATATATTACACACACACATGTATATATACATACGTTGGTGTGTGTGTCTGTGTCTTTGTAATATAAGTTTTGCATGTATACAGTTTCTATCTACCAAATTCCAACCCTAATATATAGGTCAACCCAACGTGTCACGCCAATTGATCGAATCCAGGATGATCGGATGATTTTCGAGGGAGAGATATAGCTGCTATTTCTTTTAGGTCCAATACCCATTTAGATTGTGTCTCTTTGTTTGATTAATATTGGATTAGAAGTTGGAATGGAATTATTTTCTAACTTTAGTTTTAGTTTCCAGACAATTTCTATGTGTATGTATCAAAATAAATATATCGTCCACGAATCCTGATGTACATTCTGAGTTTTCGGTCTGACTTGATTTTTTACTGAAATGGCGAATGCTAACACACACACATACACATACACATATACACACACGCACACACACACATACATAGACACTCACCCTCTCTCACTCACTCTCACTGTCTTTTTCTTTCTCCGTCTCTCTCACATACATGCATATGTTCATACCTCCATGTATATACGAGTATGTGCTGTCTCGTAACTTCTGATTTGGGACGTTTAGACTCCATAGTTATATATGGCGTGTCACGAGTGTTTAGAATATGGCAGAGCTTATGGCTTCCCCAGGTCTGAATCCAGGCGATCTTCTCCTGGACAGGAGAGTAACAGAGAGAATGAGAAATATATAAAGAGGGGGGAACCGGCCCCAATACTGGACAAGTACGTTTTTATAAACCTGGAAATGATGAAAAGCAAATTCACACTCTGTGGCATTTGAACTCAGAGCGGAGAGTGACGTAACATAGAGATGTTTATATTTATTAAGACATGGAATCAAGTAGTATAGAAGGTGTACCGTATTATGTAAGTGTGGTAAAAGAAACGTTATTAAGAAAGTATAAAAATCAATATGAAGGTGGTTTAAAATCAAATGAATTCATTGATTGATACCGATGAGTTGGCCTTCAATGAGATGTATATATTCTCTAGAACTTTCATTCTAAGTGTAATTATTGTTCGCAGATGACAATTTCTGACTGAGGCAGAGACATCTATCGTTACCGTTGATATAAAGTTTGGATCTTTCAATAAATTCAACCACCCTAATATTGATTTCTATACTTCCTTAATATATTTTCTTTCTGCACACTTGATTAATAAGTTATACCTCTTATCCTACTCAACCCCAAACGTTAATTAATATAAACATCCTTATGTTACATAACCACCACATAAAACCATACATCTTCTATATTGCGCCCACACGAACACTAACATAGCCATTTGAATTTTACGTCATTGAATTATTTATTGAATACCCTTTAATAAAGAAGCATTTAACACGCTATAGTTTTAATGGTATCTTCAAACTTTTCCAAGCGCCTGAAGATTAGGCAACAAATTTGATCGCTCTTACAATCTGGGGAGAGGGTCATATTTGGGGCTTGAAACCTCAGGCAGCCCTTTTACTCCCTATATGAACATAAATAAATCATGTAATATATCTCATACCTGATTGATCACTGTTCCATTTTTCATTTTTCACATCCAAACACCCCCACCATGAATATATATATATATATAGAGACAGAGAAAATTGAGGTTGGTAATGGCACATGGAATATATAAGAGACAGAATACTTTTTTGTGAAAAAACATATAATTTTATAAGGTAAGGAAAGAATAAAGGGTATAAGAAATGACCGGTTTCGATGGGTCTGCAAAAGCCATCTTTTCAAATGTTGACCCATCGAAACCGGTCATTTTTTATACCCTTTATTCTTTCCTTACCTTATAAAATTATGTTTTTTCACAAAAAAGTATTCTGTCTCTTATATATTCCATGTGCCATTACCAACCTTAATTTTCTCTATAACCTTCGTTTTGTGTAGAAACTTACACTTTTCATATATATATATATATATACACGCACACATACATGCAAGCATACATACAGAGACACATATGTAATATATGCATATATATATGTGTGTATGCGTGTATTTATATATATATACATATAAGAGAGACAGAGGGTGAGAGAGAGAGGGAGGGTGAGAGAGAGGGCGGTGAGAGAGCGAGGGAGTTGTGAGTGTGAGGAGATAAGTACATGTCCATATAATGGATTGCAATGTAGGAAGTGACATACAGACATATATTTGGTAAATGGCATTTTCATAAGATCGAAAAAGAAAGTATTCAAACTGCCAATCAAAATCTCTGAACATCTCTTATATGACCATTCCTTCTTTCTGAATGTACACTTGGGATATTATATAACATCCTGTTATGGCATATATCAACCGCAATGAAATGTCAAAAGCTACAAACCCACTTCATAATCGAATGTAAACAAAAGAACCCCCCGCCCTCTTTCAAACGACATATAGTGAGATGGAATCGGTTTCATATGCAATTTTTTCAAGATATAACTTTATTAATGGATTTCTAGTCTAGTAGATTTGAGGAAAAGGTGATGCGGCTGGTGAAAATATCTTACAGTATTTATTTTCGAGGATTTGACTTTCAGAGGTTAAATTTCACTAAAGTCAACTTTGCTGTTCCTTCAGTCTAACGGCTCGATGAAGTAAAGTAGCATATAATATGCTATAACTGGAGTATTGTGGATAGGTCTGTGTATAATCAATGCAACGAAAGATAAGTGCGAAGGTCAAAAGAAACATAACAATCAAAAAAGAACCTTCATGTAACTATTGTCAGCCAAACAATGTGACCTTCTATTTCAGTTTTACTTTATCGTTTATTGTGATATCACCAATAAAATCTTCTAAATTATTTTCCTGTGACAATTTAATCGAAAATAAGTTTATTCGAAAGGTTTTAGCCATATAACATGTCAAATAGAAAATCACTACGCGGATGATCACCTTGCTGGAATTCGCAGGTAATTATCTGCTAATCACTCTAATGGATAAATTATCCCCTTTATATATTATGCTTAACAATCATACGACTAAAACATATATATATTAAACCTACTTACAGTTCCTTCGTGACCTGGGGATTAATTGAAAAATGTATAGACTGACCAAGATACTTTCCTGGAATGACCAAACGAGGTTTATCTTTCAACACACTTCCTGAAAAGAAACAATGCAGTCATTAATAAGACGAGTTAAAATTAATGCGTGTAAGATTTCACAGCCCTAGCATCAATCCATCATAATCATCCTATGAATCTTTCAGCTCATCCTCCTACTTCGAAATGAAGTACACAAAATCATTCCAGCGAAGACCACATTATTCAATACGTTCGTGAATCTTTTGAATGTAGGTTAGATTTGAGTAAGATTAGACTTCGATGTCTAGCAAATTGAGTGAATACGTACAGTAGATACTTTCATATTAACTTAGCTGGATACTTTCTAAACTTGGCATGAAACCAAAGCTTGAGGAGAAATATATATTTGATTAAATCGTCTCCAGAAAGTTATTTAAAATAGAAATTACAAAGCCTCTCCTATACGGTATTGTATTACACAAGGAATTTCATTTGCCTAAAGTATAATTCAGTTTGCCAATCGAATAATTCATTCAAAACTATTTAATTTCTGCTATAACTCAATTCATAATTGTTGTAGTAACAAAAGGAAAAAAGAGATAAAAGCAAATACATAAAAAAAAATATTTTTTTAACAATGAACGATTTTTGAAAACAATTTATTTTTAAAGCAATCTAACTTTTTGTTTAGTTTGCAACAGTTATAACCCCAAAATCTAAATGCTTTTTAACATTCTATTAAACTTAATATTCAAATTATCATTTTTAATATAATTGACAACGGTAATGATGAATTTAATTGCTCCATAATAGCATTACGGAAAGCACAAAATCAATAATTGATATTAGCTATTATTGATGATTTTTTTCATTTTTTCCACTCGATAAAGAACACGGTGTTGTTTTCCTAATATCAATTTTAACAAAGCGCATTTTGAATCAGTTTATTACAGTGGAATGTTGCTGTTGATAATATTATAACAACCCAGAGAGAGATACTTTTGAGCAAGATTTTTATAGTATAATGCCATCATTATCTAGACACCACATTCACCTCAGTTGACAAATTAACTATGGATAATCACAAACAAATATACACGATTATACAAACAGGCTTGAGCAAACTTAGTAATAGGCCTAGGCGTGATGAAAAAGGTAGCTTTTACCCAATTCCTGGTAATATACACACTCCTGAAGTGTAACGTAGCCTTTCCGGCTGGTAACTGGCCATAGTTATAGATATGATGTAAAATGAAGGCCTCATTTCAATCTTCTCATCAAGTATTTTAGAAAATAGGAATAAATACATGTAATATATGCAGAGGTTACATGTATATACATGTACATGTAGTGTACATCACAGAGGACACTCACTATTGAGTACAACATGGTATGTACCCATGCAGTTGCAAGCAGACAGAGATACACACCTGACCCGCATTCATCGGATTCAGAGGAACATCCAGGATTTCACAGGTAGTAAAACAAAGGACTGCATTACCAGACGTAACAGAACGGAAGAAAAGATAAAAGAACTAAGACTTGAGGTTAGAGACCCTTCTAAAGTTCGTAGGTTCATAACGACTAACCAACATGCAATTGTCGTTGAAGGCGGACACAGTCGATGTTATGACTCTGACAAGCTCACACTATCTCTCTCTTAGCGTTGTTGTCGCTGGAAATTGACCTTTCAACGATCATTGCCTTGTTAACCCACATGTTCCCTCTATTTAGCTTGCTTACTTGACAGTTCGTGTCCATAGAGTTAATAAATTCATATGTAGTTTTCGAATTGTTCTATCGGGTCTTTTAACTCAATATATTTTTTATTCCTATAATTTTTTCCTAAAGCCATCCATATTAAGTTGTTCTATTATCACATTTATCCCGCCTGAAACCACCCTAAATTCTTTTAGGCACTGGATATCCATCACTACATTATTCAATATATATTTTATTTTCAACAAAGTAGGATATTGTTTCAAAGAAATATGGGGGTTATGATGCTGTGGTTAGCAATCGATAGAAATCTGAGAGCGTCCTTAGTTGGCTGATATTCAAATCTACGATACCGGACACAACACCACAGAATTTCAGATATGTTTAACACGAAATATACGCGATATTAAATATCTTCTACCTTCCACCATTACCATTAAGATAGTAATTCTGTCAAGTATAGACTAATATAACGAGATGAACGATAGATTATGGTTGGAGAAAGTTCAACGTTGTTTTTGAAATCTTCTATTTAGTGGCCTTACATAAAAACAACATTGATAACGGTATGAGTTTGTGGTGTGTATGAATCTGTGTGGTATATTGGTGTATATATGCAATACTTACTCTGCAGTGTATGTAATAGTAACTGAGTGCTGTACTATACTACTTACAGCTATAGGAATAATTGTCGATAAACATGAAACTCAATGTCCATAATAAATTTCCAAAGATTGTTAAGATGTTAAGAGATTTCCCTACAGATTGCATTGTTGTTTACACAGACACGTGTATGCACTAATAGAAACATGCATACACATGCGGATGTGCAAGTATATATATCTCAATGTATCTTTCTCTCACTCTCTCTCTCTCTCTCTCTCTCTCTCTCTCTATATATATATATATATATATATATATATATATATATATATATAGTAATATTGTTATACTTTGGGAGGGTCATGTTGCCAATAAGAAACACACGCACCAGTTGCTTTCACTTCAATTTATTATATATTTATAAATTTACAAATTCATAAATCTATAAATTTCTGGTTGGTTGGTTGGTTCCACAACCAGATAGTTGTTTATATATAGTCATAGTCCTTTCGTCACGCACTCTGTGACCTCTTCAGTGCCTGGGGATTCCTTTCTTTGTCTCCGTGCCTCTCCCTTGTTCTGTCCTACGCCATTTTGTTTCTGTGTGTGTGTTGTGTGCTCAGTTTGCGCTTATATATATATTATAAATATATAATAAATTTGAAGTGAAAGCAACTGGTGCGTGTGTTTCTTATTGGCAACATGACCCTCCCAAAGTATAACAATATCGGTTTCAACACACGATTTCAGATAAAGAATCTTGCTAAACAAATTCAGAAACGATATATAGTAATAATAATAAATTTGAAGACTAAAATCCAATAAGGATAAATATATATCAAATATATAAGAACCGTAGAGCAAATATTTATTAAAATAACAGATTAAAGTTTAAGCAAAGAATCGCTCCTTTCACCCTTAACGGGATCTTCTGAAACTAACAAAGTCAATCTGTAAACGCAGAACTGGATATTTCAAAAAAACGTTGCAACCGGAGGAAGACAGGAAGACGATACTTTGGTTCGTGGTAACGTTCGCTGGCTAAGAACGGGAAAAAAACGAATATAATACGTCATTAATAGGAGCGGTGAAAAACAATTACGCGCAAAGACAGAACCACGTTTATGGTATAATAGAGGTCGTAGACTAATGTTCTCTTTGGTGGTGCATAGAGACGTTATCTGGCGATGAACGAAAAAAACGAAGATAATACGTCATATGTGGAGCGTGGAGAACACAAAGACAAAACCACGTAAATGGTATAGAGAGAAGTCGTAGACTAAATTCTAACTAGGAGACCGAATGAATCTCCGCTACGGAGTTAAGAACAAAGTAAATAAATACAATACAGAAGTAATAGAAATAAATAAATACATACACGCAAACAGAAACGTACATACACAAGCATACGCAAAAACTTACCATAGGTAAACAAAACCACGCACATATAAATATGTGTGTGTGTGTAAGCGTGTATACAAATAAATAAATAATTATATAAACGTATATAAATAACTAAATACGTATATAACAAGCGCACGCACATACCTACATGTAAATACACGAATGTTCGGAGGCGTAGTACACATATACACACGCCCTACACACGTATGAACCTGCATACTCACACAGACGCAAAACTCCCGTATACACATAGCCGAACCATATGTACCAGAATATACAAAAAAATTATACGCCATAACAATCAAATATACGTACGAGAAGGTATACGTACCTTCACAAAACATACGGATAATATATACTTACCTATGCAAATAAGTAAAGGTATAAAGAAAACATATACTTAGCTCCCACATCGAGACGTAAAATATCCACGTATAGATCGTACTTCTTCGCTTAAACTTTAATCTGTTATTTTAATAAATATATATATATATATATATGAAAAATATGGAGAGAAGAATACTGCAGGGTTGCACATGGATTACATATTATAAAATTAGTCCCTCATCAGTGATTCGCCAACGATCATTGGTATTTCATCGCATAGAGAGAGAGAGAGAGAGAGAGAGAGAGAGAGAGAGAGAGAGAGAGAGAGAGAGAGAGAGAGAGAGAGATCAGATAGGGTGTGGTGAAGACCAGCTAGACCATAAACAATTAGAGTACTCGATACTTAGAATAGGTAATATGAAAAGATCCAGGACCCCGGCGGCTGGAGCTCAGCCATCGTGGTGCCGATTCTTTATATAATATAACGTTACCCTATTAACACAAATATCGAGTAATCCGTTGAATAATGGGCTAACCAGTTTCAAATTGAATATATCCTGATTTATATACATGTATATACATACATATACCTATATATATATATATATATATATATATATATATATATATATATATATATATTGGTAAACGGAATAGAAAATGCTGACATATTGTTCACAGTTGAAAAATGGTTTAATTAGGAATAAAAGAGTATTAGTGATTGTATGGGTTAGTATTCAGTTGTGGTTTTAAGTTTTTAATGTTTACCGGTTGCGCATTTCTAAATGCTTTTCAAAAATAATTTTGAGATAGGGTGTCCGTGTTGTTTGCTCTGATCTGATTAGTTTTGGGAATTCTACCTGTTTTTATGTTAAAAAAGTGGCTCCAGCGTTATTTTTGTGTTGCAAAAATGCTTGTGGTCAAAACAATTTTGATTGGTCGGTAGAGGTCATGTGAATGTAAAAAGTTGATTTGAGCCACTTTTTTAACATAAAAACAGGTAGAATTCCCAAAACTAATCAGATCAGAGCAAACAGCACGGACACTCTATCTCAAAATTATTTTTGAAAAGCATTTAGAAATGCGTAACCGGTAAAAACTTAAAAACTTAAAACCACAACTGAATACTAACCCATACAATCACTAATACTCTTTTATTCCTAATTAAACCATTTTTCAACTGTGCACAATTTGTCAGCATTTTCTATTCCGTTTACCAATATATAATAACTTGTGTGTTACACCTCTATTCTTTTAACTATATATATATATATATATATATATATATATATATATATATATATATATATATATATATATATATATATATATATATATATATATATATATATTAGATAGTGAAAGTAGTGCCACAGTTGTATTTTTGACTAACTAAATTAGCCTAATAGTTTTGAGTTATAAAAACCCAGAGAAATGGAAAAATACAACGTTGGCACTATTTTCACTATCCAATTTCAAATTCTACGCTGTTTGCAAACAAAAGCTGAAAACGCTTTGTATCTTATATATATGTATTCATACACTATGATTATATAGCTTCAAATTTAAGGGAAGTTTGTGTGAGTTGCGTATTGTTATAATGATAACACAATGGCCATTGTAGCCAGAGATGTGGCTTCGTATCCTATGTACGTCAATGCTCATTCATTTTACCATTTCTAGGGGTTTTTTCAACTCAAAATTATTAGGCTAATTTACTTAGGCAAAAGTCCAACGGTGGCATTATTTTCACTTTCTAATTTCAAATACTCTGCTCTTTGTATAAGGAGAGAGAGAGAGATGAAAGAGGAGACTGAGAGGTGCATATCGAATCATATGCAGCATATTTTAATTAACATATATTTCTCGCTGTGGGTCTTTTCAGATATGATCATGTAATAGATACATCAGTAAGAGCATGCGAATGGTGAATACTAGTATTTAAGTATCTCTGTCCATCATCGGTGTTGCTGATTCATTTGGTCTTGTGGTAAATAAGCCAATAGCTTATATACAGACTTTGCAAATAATACGTCAGTGATAAAGGATAAAGATCACTAAATGCCAGCATGTGTACATTATATAGTTACACAAACACATGTATATATATGATGTGTTGTTATGGAGCCCATCGCATGAAGCAAGAAACGCTGGTCGTCCCGAGAAGACATACGTCAAGCAACTTGAGGACGATACTGGATGCACTGTGCGGATGAACTGGCAAACGCTATGAGAGACAGAGATGGATGGAGGAAACGTGTCGTAGAAAGCCGAGCAAGCTCGACCTGATGATGATATATATATATATATATACACATACATATATTTATATACATCTCTCTATCTATCCACCTATCTATCTATCTATCTATCTATATATTGGCCTTGTGGCTAATAAATAAATATATATATATATATATATATATATATATATATATGGATGTATATATAATGTATTTTGCAATACACTTTATGCTTAACTAAAAGCATTTTGAAGACCGTAAGCTATTGTTTTTTAGAGTAGTGACAAATTCACTTACTTTGATCTCAGCAAACAGGGGAATAAGCCGACAAGGCCTTGTTTCGCTTTTGTTGAAGCTTATCAAGACTAACTACTCCGACCTGTCTACCGAGATCACTAATGTTATATTCTTATAGAATTCTAGTAAATAATCAGGAGCTGATTATACAGAGCGGTTGTTGGTCAGGCAGAAATTAAAAATTAGAATTGGAGCTCTGAAATAGCAATATATATATGGATGTATATATAATGTATTTTGCAATACACTTTATGGTTAATTAAAAGCATTTTGAAGACCGTAAGCTATTGTTTTTTAGAGTAGTGACAAATTCACTTACTTTGATCTCAGCAAACAGGGGAGATAAGTCGACAAGGCCTTGTTTATTTACTAGAATTCTATAAGAATATAACATCAGTGATCTCGGTAGACAGGTGGGAGTAGTTAGCCTTGATAAGCTTCAACAAAAGCGAAACAAGGCCTTGTCGGCTTATCTCCCCTGTTTGCTGAGATCAAAGTAAGTGAATGTGTCACTACTCTAAAAAACAATAGCTTACGGTCTTCAAAATGCTTTTAATTAAGCATAAAGCGTATTGCAAAATACATTATATATACATCCATATATATATTGCTATTTCAGAGCTCCAATTCTAATATATATATATATATATATATATATATATATATATATATATATATATATATATATATATATATATATAAGAATTTGTTTAGCAAGATACTTTATCTGAAAACGTGTGTTGAAACAGATAGTGTTATGCTTTGGGAGGGTCATGTTGCCAATAAGAAACACACGCACCATGTGCTTTCACTCCAATTTAGTATAAATTAAATTCATAAATTTAGGAATTTGTAAATTTCCAGTTGGTTGGTTGGTGCCACAACCAGACGATTGTTCATATATTGTCAAAGTTCTTTGGTCACACATTTTGTGACCTCTTCAGTGACTGGGGATTTTTTTCTTTGTTTTT
Organism: Eledone cirrhosa; assembly: GCA_964016885.1. Taxonomy (NCBI): domain Eukaryota; kingdom Metazoa; phylum Mollusca; class Cephalopoda; order Octopoda; family Eledonidae; genus Eledone; species Eledone cirrhosa. The sequence goes on from OZ024742.1 coordinate 193,312,065, forward strand.
GTGCCTCTCCTTTGTTCTGTCCTACGCCATCTTGTTTTTGTGTGTGTTGTGTGCTTAGTTTGCGCATGTGTTACATACGAGTGTCTGTGTGTGTTTATATTTGTTTATTTATTTGTTTATTTACATGTTATTGGTTGGTTGTTTGTTCTATGTGTGTATGTGTGTTTTCATTTTGTCCTTAATTGTAAGTTGTAATGTTGTAATTCCATTCAGGTTGTCTATTTAATTTGGGTTGGAGTTCCTTTATGTTTATTGCCTCTGTGATTTGTCTAAACATTGCGTCTGTTATGTATGTAGATTCAATTTTTATTTCTATGTTCTCTAATTTACCCTTATGTTCTATTTTAGCAGATGAATCTTTTCTATCTTGAAGCTCTCGCCAGTGTTCATTTATCCGTTCTCCTATACTACGAGCTGTCTCACCTATGTACACTATATTCCTATCTCTACATTGTCCTTCAGTATATCTTATGCTATATACTACATTTCTAGTTTTACAGTTAATATGAAAACACACACACACATAGAAAAAACAACCAACCAGTAACACGTAAATAAACAAATACATAAATAAATAAACAAATACAAACACACGCAGACACCCGGATGTAACACATGCGCAAACTAAGCACACATCACACACAAAAACAAGATGGCTTAGGACAGAACAAAGGAGAGGCACAAAAATAAAGAAAATAATCCCCATTCACTGAAGAGGTCACATGATGTGTGACGAAAGAACTGTGACAATACCGGAAATTTATTATTTTCTATTTAATTTTTAATAAACATAAATGAATTAATACCAAAATAAAATAAAATAAAATAAAATAAATTAAATTAAATTAAATAGAAAACAGACGAAAAAACGGTTCAGTACTATACGAACATGCCAGACAACAACACAACGGTAACATAGACAACATAGAAATTAGAATAATATCTAAACATAGAAATGACCCAGCAGATAGGCAAATCAGAGAGGCCAGTGAAATAGAACTTAGAAGGCCAAGGCTAAACAGAAAGAATGAATGGAATAACAACAACATCCAAACAAACAACACTGACCTAAGAGAAGTATAAATAAATAAATAGATAAATAAATAAATACATACACAAGCAGAATAACAACAAAACATATAAACACACACTAGTAAAGATAGAATACATTAACCAATACACAGTCACCCAATCACGAACACACATCAAACAAAACACTATACACACACGCAAACGCATGCACAAAGAAGACAAAATAAAATAAACAAATAAATAAATATATAAACAGACTAAATAAAGATGGCGTAAAAAATACAATGCAACGGGAGGAAACAATAGCAGATGTGCAACAAAAGAACTTTGATAAACTATATATATGTGTTTGTGTCTATATTGTGTCTATATTGTATCTGTATTATTTTTGACCGTTGGTCAGTCAATGGCAACATTGAGGACCGAAAAAATTAGATTACCGATATAAAACACACAGAAGCGAAAAGCAAAAACCAATCAAACAGTGAGTGTGTTCTATTATTAATTCTGGCAATATTACACAAATATGACCCTCCCCAAGTATAACAATATATATATATGTGTGTGTGAAAAAAACCACAGACACTTCATCTCAACTCTACTTTTGAAAAGCAGAAGAACTGCAAAACCGGTAAAGGAACCAAATATTTATTTGGTTCCTTTATATATATTTTTTTTAAATAAGACTCCTGATGCATTTTCGATTTCAACATTTTTTTTTATACTTTCAGTCGTGTAGGACACGTTGGTTATTTTTCATTTTATAAAAAAACGTCACTTTCTTATATATGTATATATATATATATATATATATATATATATATATATATATATATAGAAAAAGTGATGTAATAGAAAATGCAACTGAAGTCTTATTTTTTAAAAAATTATATATATATTTATTTGGTTCCTTTACCGGTTTCGCAGTTCTTCTGCTTTTCAAAAGGTGAGTTGAGATGGTGGTTTTTCTCACATCTGTGAGAAAAACCACAGATGTGAGAAAAACCACAGACCCTCCATCTCAACTCACCTTTTGAAAAGCAGAAGAACTGCGAAACCGGTAAGGGAACCAAATAAATATATATATTTAAAAAAAAAATAAGACTCTAGTTGCATTTTCGATTTCATCTCTTTTTCTTTATACTTTCACTCGTGTAGGACACGTTAGTTATTTTTCATTTTATAAAAAAACCTCACTTTCTAATATATATATATATATATATATATATATATATATATATATAAATATATACTATATCATGCTGATCGATAGTGAAACATATGTGATATGTTATTAAATATGTCATGATGCAACACTGAATCCTTGTTTCTTTACTCATATAGTATTATACTCTGCTCTACGCAAGCATCGAGTGCTCAACCGGCATAGGGCCTAAGGACGCAACTTTTCTTGCAACCATACAACTATATATATATATATATATATATATATATATATATATAAGAATATATATATGGATGTGTGTGTGCATAGATTAACCCCCTACTCCCACAAAAAAAAGAAATGAATAATGCGGTCTGCTAGTCTGCAGATTGATTATAACATTCGACACTTTAAAAATTTCAAAACTACGCAGGCCATTAATTGTTGTAAATTGCGTATATATAAGTGTTTGATATCGCCTGTTATAGTTGGGAGAATGTTTGTATTTAAGTATTTTGGATTCCTTATTTTTTTAACATTGTTTTCGTATACTTTCTCACATAAAGAAACTATATTCTGCAAATTTTTCTTCCTCGTTCTATTCACTACAGCAACTAATCATGAATCTGTGAAATTATGCTTTTTTCAACATTAAACAAATAAATAATAAATCTATAAATTTTCTATATCGTCAATAATTAGATATTGAAATTTCAAAAAAATATGAAAAACCCATTAGGAACCCTTTAAATAATCAATTAATTAGATTATCACCGGGAAGTGTGTAGCTAATTTGATAGTGCATGGTTTACTGGATAGCATGTTTCGGTCAAGATTGGATGATCGTGATTACGGTTTCTGGTTGCGACAAAAGGGTATTTTACTTCAAGTTAATCCAAGCCACCTCGAATGTGAAATTCCGTTGTAACTGGAATTCACAAGACAAGGATTGACACACACTGTAACACGTGGAATTTCCCTGAAAATTACGTTAGTAAACATGCAACGCAGGAATGCTTAGCCACTGGCACCTTAATTTAAAGTGTAGGCCGTTACCTTGCTTGACCAACAGTAACACACATCCTCCAAACCACTGGATTTCGAGCGAACACAACACAGGCCTTATATAAATTAATTGTTTCTTTTTTGGCACAAGGCCAGAAATTATCCAGTGTATTACTGGTACTTTATTTTATCGACCCCGTAAAGATGAAAGGCAAAGTTAACCTCGGTGGGATTCGAACTCAGACAATATAGGGCCGTAACTCTTTGCTGCAAAGCATGGCATCCGACCCTCTACCGATACTGCCAATAGGCGTTATATGAATTAATTGTTTTTACTTTTGGCACAAGGCCAGCAATTACTCAGTGTATTACTGGTACTTTATTTTATCGACCCCGTAGGGATGAAACGCAAAGTTAACCTCGGCGGGATTTGAACTTAGAATGGCAAGGGCCGTAACTCTATGCGTCAAAGCATCGCGTCCCAACCTCTACCGATACTGCCAATCCATCGCCCTAGGCGTTATATAAATTAATTGTTTCTACTTTAGGCACAAGGCCAGCAATTACCCGGTGCATTCCTGGTACTTTATTTTATCGACCCCGTAAGGATGAAAGGCAAAGTCAACCTCGGTGGGATTTGAACTCAGATCGTAAAGGGACGTAACTATGCTAGAAAGTATGGCGTCTGACTCTTGCCAAATTAATGATGAATAATTACGGTAGGTTCGCATCTTACGTAGCCTGTCAACGTCCTCCATTTACCATGTTATTAAAAGAAAATGTCGTATGTTCAAGACATGTGTTTTTCATTATGCATTTCCTATTTACGTCGATGTTTTGGATGAGGCATTACGTTATATTCCCTGAAAAGGAACAATAGCGATATGTGTTGCCGTAATTCCCTTACATTTGATGATGAAACAGAACATTAAAATTTAAGAGCTTTTACGAGTTATTCTTTTAATACATTTTGATAAAGGATTCTTTAAAAACATCCTGTTCAATATTTAAAAGACGGTAAGTGATATATGGCTACTATTTCTAACAGGTTGTTCTACCATGTACATTTCACCTTCTTGCCTTGTCAAGTAGTGAAGGTTTCGAGGGTAAAAACAGAAAGAATGAAAACAAACAAAAACACATTGATTGACACAGTCTATATGGAATCAGCATTCTTTCAACTCTTGATATATAATTGATATTTTTGCCTTCGTCAAGTGATTGAATCTCCCACCAATATACATTAGCGACATTTCATATTGATTGGAACTCTTCATTAACCTACAAAATGAAAAGAAAAGTAATACGTTGTTAGAATGTACTTCTGGCTTTGTTTTGTTTGTTACATTTTGTAGTATTACGAGTATTATTTACATTAGCAGGTGATAACCTGGGATGAGTGATGAAGTTGGTCGTAATGATGCAGTTAAATGCACGAATAGCAATTAGTTAAGCAGCAATTGAGATTCTCCAACTCAATGTAATTGAAGATTATACTACAATTGACAGCCAACTTTCTTGTGGCTTCGTTTGTGCGGTTCTACAGCCTTTAATAACAGTTAACCCATTCATTACTATATTTCTAATGAAACAGGCTGCATAAAATTTTCAAATCATTTTGAACGTAAATGCGAATTATGGAAACATTTAGTAAAATAACTAACTTCCTCCTTATTTAGTAGATACGTGTAAAACATATTTACTAGCATAAGTACTTTTAACACTTTCATTACTGTTTCAATTGAAAGACACAGTTCCTATAATTTTCAAAATATTTTGAATTTAATGAAGTATGTGGAAATATTTAGAACTACAACTAACTTTCTCATTATAAATTTGGTATTTGGAACTCAACAAAGGTTCTGATATAAAATTATGATAGATTTGTTATGAATATATGCACTTTAGAGTAAACAGTTTTGTATCGTGGAACAAGGGCCAGCTTCCGACGGTTTAGTGCCAAGAGATCACTTGATATCTAAAGTAGGTTTTTAGGATAAATAATAAATAAATTGAATTAAAAAATGAAAGCCATAGTCCTAGTAAAAACACAAACAATCAAACAAAAGCAAGAAAAATATAAAAAGATTAATATTGATCATCCTGAAAATATAAATAATAATGAAACTGCTGAAATTACAACAATTTATCAAATTAATTATGTTGATAAAGCTGTAAAGTTATCTGTACTATGACCCCTGCCTCAGCAAACAATACCATCGGCTGCATCAGTAACAGCAGCAACACACCACGTCCTACCATACCACTCTCATGAACATCATCATTATCATATCATTACCACCATTACCACAACACCATTAACATCCGTAACACCATTACCACCATCACAATCATTAATACGCCCACTAGCATTAACACCATTACTATTATGTGTTACAGTAATTTCATTAGAGAATAATACGTTGTGTTTGTAGTGAATCTGACAGATTTTCATTACTAAGAATCTCATTAGAGGAACGCAGCTGTAAGAAAGACTAATTATTTCGACTATTCCTCCTCTTCCCCACTCATACGATAATTTCATGGGCATAATAGGAAATCTATTACCGGAGATTATATCCTTTCATCGTTGCAATTTTTCCCATGTCTTATTTTTCAACTGATATCTATATGTCGCAGGAATAATTACAAATCTTTATCAATTCTGTGATTAAGAATGTGAAATGAAAACTACTTATTAAAAATGAAACAATCACAAGAAACGGATTTGATTGCGGAAAAAAATGTAGGAAGATATGAAAATAAAAACAACGTGGTATATACTTGGAAAACAAAGCTCATCTCCTTACTTCCATAGATATATGGCATAGTTTAGTATAGTAATAATACAAAAGATTCTTAACGCTAGAATAATTCATTAGTCGAACTAACTCTTACGAATGCATTGTAATGCAAATACATCTATCCGGTTTAATTACGCTTTTATAGCCAGTGACTCTGTAAACATGTTATCAGTGTAGACTCGATCAGTGTTGAAATCACAGTACAAGATTGAAAATATTTTGAATGCAAGTAATTCTTTCTTTGTCCATCACCATATTCTATATACAGACGACGTTTTTACATCTATCTATCCAAGCAGTGTTCTATTTTCTTTGGCATGTATGAACCCGTAATTCCGATTTCTCTTAGAGGAGGAGTGTAAGAGAGAGGAAGTGTGAAAGAGATATAAAGGAATAAGCGACACCAATACTAGACTGGTACTTAATTTTATTGACCTCGAAATATTGAAAGTCAAAGTTGAATTCGGTTGGATTTGAAATTAGAGAGCGCAGCAAGCCAAAACAATTACTACAAATAATTCTATCCGACATTCTAATAATTCTGCCAATCCATGCTCTATTTTCTATAGTACCGCACACCAATTCCAGGGCGGATAAATATGTCAAAAACCTATGATATTTTGATGGTATGCCTGGCAATTAGATTCATTATTCAACGCCGTAGTAGGTCTGTAGTTGTTTATGTGTTGTCATAAAAACAGAGGTAATCTGGGATAAGGGAAAATAGAGAAGACAAAGTAAGAAATTGTAGACGAGTTTTATGTTCAATTCCTGAAACACAAAATAGTGAAACGTGACCAAAATTCACATACTTTGCAGGACAGCATAATTCGGCTGCCCATATTGGACAAGTTGCTGAAGGCGTCGGCGCGAATAACAACCAGTGATATTGGATGCATCTCGGAACACTTTTCTCAGGTGTGAAGCTTGGTGATAGCATCAGGATTTGTCAGCGAAATATGGCCGCACGTTGATGAAGAATGAGAAACGACAAAAAAGGAAACTCCTATAATACTTGGCATTTGTGAATTTTAAATCATCCATCCATATCTGTTGCATCATCTATGATTACTTCCGGAGCCGTCTTCGTGAGGGAGATGAACTCATGCTGATTTTGACGAAAGAAAATAGTAGTCCAGGTACTGAATCTCCCAGAGCCAAAAAAGAATCGGTTGTTTATGTGCAATGAATTTCAATACCGCAACAAAATCCGAATGAAAATATGGAAAGAAAATGGCCGAAAACAAAAATAAATTTACATCAATTATATCTGTAAAACAATACATCTTCATTGGCATCTTTAATACCTTGTGTTCTTTTCAGGCACAATTTCACTAATTATTCCAGAAGACTTTAGAAGAAAAATAAACTATAAAAAGTTGAAAACTCAGGGGTTTTTTCAAATGAGAAAATTTCTGAATGTGTTTTGGGTGTGAGTAAATCTGATTATTTGAGATAACATTTAGTGGGTTGACTTGGGAGAAGTAGTACCGACTTCGATCGAGATAATTTATTGTATCGCATCTCATGATTTAAATAGCGATAAGGTTGATAATTTGTGTTATTACTCTGGGGTCTATAAAACACATAACAAGATGTAAATTGTCAAATACTGATTTTAAGAATCCTGGTGGCAACATATGCCTTCACACATACAAACTCACAATCAAACACACATATGTACAAAGATGGACACGCATGAACATAAAAGCATACACAATGTCAGAATACATTACAAAATCACACGCTCTAGCAATCTAACACAAAGTCAAACATTCACAATAGCACACATAATAGCACGCGCCGACACACAACACACAAATTCGTACGCACACAAACAAACGCACATAAAGGGAGGCAATTACATACACACAAAAACATATGCTTCACCTGAGCCTCTCACTAAATTATATAACATTAAAAATCATTATTGACAATTGATCAGAACACCAGTGAAAATATTAACAAAAGTATTTCAACATATTTCCTTAATATTATCGTAATAGAGAACATTGATTTCCAATTATCTGTGCAAAACACTTCAAAATGTGAAATAAACCTTGCTCATGACCTTATGCTAGTGCGCAACCGAACTTCTGGCATCCTTAGATCAAGGCTGGTGTCACATTATTCATTTTGTCGGACGACATTTTGCTTGAATTATTTTAGTCGAAAACACAAACCCTACATCTATAACACTGGGAGACACAACTTTGGTGACTTTGATGTTAGAAATGTTTTGGGGTATACTGAGGTCACTGATGCTAGAACTTACAATCGTAATTGATATATAAACTTAAGAAAATTAACAGAGAAAACAAGATCACGGACGGAAATAAGGCAAACAGAAAAATAATGTTTTAAGGGGAAACCTTAAAAAAATATTTTTTCAAAATAAAAATACAAACAAAGGAGACAGAACTCCTGTTCGACCCCTACCATCGGTATCGCTGGTCCACCCGAACCCACAGCGTCTGACATTAGTCAAACTTCTTTCCAGTGGGATAAGAGACGAGAGACAAAACATTAATTTATAGCGATTAAAATACAAGTACATATAGAATTTTATGTGACGTCAGTGGAAAAGTGTGGTTCCTCTTATAGCACGAGAGTCCCATGAATGAAACAAAGGAAAAAGGGAAGAAAAAAGAAAGCAAGAAGAAAGTAACATATACTGTTAAAAGTGTAAGCCCCTGCAATAAATGAGAGAGACGAGATAACACGTACGTCACATCAGTATTGGTAATCTTAAGAAAATGAACAGATAGGACAAGACAACGAACGAAAATAAGACGAAATGAAAAACATTTTTTTTTAAGGGGAAACGTTTATCAGCGGCTGAAAGACCAATGAAAACATTGTTGCCTGATCCGGTTTAAGGATGAGCTGACTTCCTTTTATTTCTGAAATATTCAACGACACAGGCGAAAAGAATTGAAAAACATAAATTGGATACCGAAGATATATTAATAGCCTGGTGGGTTCGATATATTAATGAACTAATCATACATATTTATTTCTACTTGAATCAGATTCAAGAGGTATAGAAAAGAATAGTAATGGAATTCCTTAGAGTTCGACGATGAGTGTCCCATTAGTTCAATCCACAGAACAGCCTTCCAATGAATTTCTTAGGAACAATCCTTGTTACGAGATTCCAAACAGTTTCCATTTACCCAATTTCACTTATAAGATATAACAATGATTTCTAGTATAAGCACAAGGCCAGTAATTTGTGGGTAAGGTAATGTCGATTAAATCGACCCCAGTGCATTACTGGTGCTTTATTTTATCGACCCCATGGGTATGAAAGGTAAAGTTAAGTTTAGCGGGATTTGAACTCAGATCGTAAAGAGCCGTAACTCTTTGCTACAAAGCATGGTGTCCGACTCTCTACCCATCCACCGCCCTAAAAATGATTTCCACTATAAGATATAACATAATGAGATCGAATCTGGGACCCTATAATTGCGAAGCGAACTACATAATCTTTCGGTCAGAGTGCGTCAATAAGAGGTATAATATATTATTAATGTTATCATAAATGTTTGTTTCAGTTTCTAACAGACTTCGGAGATATATTTCATAGGTCTAACACTTAAATATGAAATGATCATAAATCTGCCAAACGAATAATTGTAACTCTTGTTTATAGCCAAATATTGTCGGGCATGAATGTTATTGGTTTTGACATATATTGACAAATATAATATTATAGTATTAATGGATTTTGGCAAAAGTGGATGGCCTCCGGGAAAAAACGACATTGTCCAATTCAGTTAATTAAAAGTTGAAACTCGTTTCATCGAAAATGACGAAGATTCCCTCTATTCCGTTCCACGGCGTGTAATCTATTTCACCCATTAGTGCCTTAGTAACAAGCTTGTAGAGCTTCACACAACATGTGATTCTGATATGGTGGTGTATCTTTAGCTAACGAAATATCCAAGAATTAACTAAATGCATAATATGAAACCCCCTCGCACACACACACATATATATATATATATATATATATATAGTTAAAGAATGAAGAGTAACATGGTTGGCTGTACAATAAGAGACTTATTTAAAGTACTGACAATTGTTTGTTTCGTTGATCATGTGAGTCTAGATTTCGCTAATCGCTTGATCTTGCGTTATTCGATCTCCAATACATTATTCACCTATGGTCAACACATGAGAGCATGTAGATATGAAAATAATTCACTCAAGGGAAGATTTATATAGAGAAATAGCGTATAATTAAAACAATAACATCAATAATAATACGTGTATGGTAAATTGGTAGAGAAGTTACAGATGTAAAAAGTAAAAGTAGAGTAAAAGAGAGGGTGCATAAAAAAGTAAGAAAATGAGAGAATGGAAAATATAAAGAGATAAATAAATAAATAAGTGAGATCGTGTAAGTACATAGTCGTAATTTTTGAGTAAGTGTTCTTTGATCGGAAGCTAGGTTTGAGATGTACATAGATACGTGTAGAGGGTCCGACAATAAATTAGAGATTAATTGCTGGATGTATGTATGATATTTATGGGCTAAGGATGACGGGACATTTGATAAACGCTTATTGTAAATGTCTTGTTGATTGTTCTATCTTAATGGGGTAGATGGAGAGAGGGTGAAAGCAGTGTACAGAGATTTATGATCCAGTGGCTGGTTGGCAGTTTGAAAGCTAATAGCAGTGCGATGGTGTGTATTCTATATGTTAAAATCTAGGTGGTTCAGTACTAATTTAGGGATTGGTGGTTCAATTCATGGTGGTTTAAAGTTTGTGAATCTAGTAGCTATTTTATGTCTACAGAAAGTAGACCTTTCTATTTTGCTGTTAAGCAGCACCCCATCGTACCTTAAAATATGTAGTAGTTCTAAATTACAAAGCCCGCAATGGGACGTGCCGTTGCTGTAGGCTTTCGCTACCGATAATTTTGACCAGCTAATCTTATATTCTAGGTTTCTGTCCTTAAATTGCCAGGTTTATTAGCGATAAAATCTGGCAACTTAAGGACAGTAAGCATTAGTTAGTTGTGGGGTGGGCCAAGGGGGTCGGCCGGTGAAAAGAAGGAGTGCGTTAGTGGTGTTAGTGCGGGATGTGTGGGTGGTCGAAGGCTAAATGAATAGTGGTACGGAGTTCAGGCCGGGGTGTGTGTCTGTCTATAGTTGGAAGATGGTGCGTTGTTTGACCGTGAGGCGGGTGGCGGGTGTTCCATGGTATTGGAGTAGGCTACCGAGTGTGAGGTGGTGGGCGGAATGTCCAGGAAAGACAAAGTGGCGGGCGATGGGGAACTGCCGCCGAGACGATATATATAACAACCTATATAAAAACAAATAGTAGAAAGGAAAAAGATTATTTCAGTAGAAAATGTTGAAAACATATTTTTCAGTGGGATATCAAAACATTAATTTATTTACAATAACGGTTTCAGCATTAAATACATTGTCAATTGCAAATATGCAGAATATTGTTAAGTTGCATATTTGTACACATAGTGAAAATAATAGTGATAGTGAAGAAAATGGAAATAAACGGGGAAGAAAAATAAATTTTCACATACATGTTAATTCAGAGAAGAGAGGTCATTTCTCTGTCCATCCAACTCTGTTTGGTTGTGATAGGTAGAAGTAGAGGGGGAGAGAGGAGGGGAGAGGAAAAGAGGAAGGAGGAGTGTTGGCAGACTGCTGTAAGGAGCCCTTTGACGAGTGGATGCAAGTTCCAGCTGGGATTGGTTTGAATGACCGGGTGACCTTAGAGTTGACCGGGGGGGGGGGGGGTGTTCTTCTAAAATTATCTATTTTAGTATTTTTTCTTAGAACAAATAATCAATATTGACCTTGTTTTCTTTTGCCACAAAGGTTAAGAGTTACTAATTCCACCCCTAGCAGAAATTTCTTGTGTGGAGTGTGTGTGTGTGTGTGTGGGGGGGGGGGGGGTTGTTATTGTTAATAAAAACATCTATCTTGGTATTTTTTCTTCTTAGAAGGAAACATCAGCATTGACCTTGTTTTTTTGCCACAAAGAAGTTTGAGGGTTATTAAAATACTAATTCCATCCCTAGTATAAACTTCAGATTTAGCGGAATGGAGAAAATTGTGCCACAAAAAGGCGTTCAGAGCCATTGGAATCTCCATTATATCTTCAGCAGAAACTTCCAGATTCAGGGGAATATAAAGCATTTAGTTTGACACCTGAATGCTTCGATATATCCGATTACCTTCGTGGAAGTCCTCCAGGACTAGCTGATTTGGGTGTTTCTATGTGGTTGCTTGGTCTGCATTATATGGTTGTCAGGTGATTTGGCAGTATCGGTAGAGGGTTGGACGCCATGTTTTCTATCATATTTACGTCCCTTTACGGTCTGAGTTCAATTCCCGTCGTGGTTAACTTTGCCTTACATCCTTACGGGGTCGATAAAATAAAGTACCCGTAATGTACTGGATAATTGCTGGCGTTCGTGCCAAAAGTAGAAACAATGGTTGTCCGAGATTGCTGGAATCTTGGAGAAGGGTACATTGCTAAAGGGTTAATTTGTCTAGGGTGTTGATTTTAAAGTGTGCCAGCAGCTTTAGTTTAGTCTGAATTAGTTTAGTCCGAAGTGGAATCATATAGAAGGGGGTTCGTATTTGGTGATAAATTGTTATTCATTGCTAATGCGCTGGATGTAGGAAGCGTTGTCTTTAAATTTGTAGATGGGGAAAATTCTAAAATTGGGCTGTTGATTAGATGCGCAGGACGTGATGTGTTCACTCAAGTGCTATATTTCTCTATTCCCGTATTTTGATTTGGGATCTATGGACGGTTATACGTTGTCGGGGGCTTCTTTTGGTCTGTCCTATGTAGTGCTATCGACAACCTGAGCAGGTCAATTCATAGAACAGGTTTTCTGATGCACATGTGAAATTGTGTTTAACTATAAAGTGTTGTCCTTGATTGAAGTGGAACTCCGATCTCTCTATTAAATTGGTTCATATTGGTTCATATTGGGTCTTCCACATTTTTTTTTCAAACCCAAATCAATAAAAATCATCCTCACACAGGCCAACATCCGGCCGACCTCCACAAAGAACCGCACAGTGTGTGTGTGTGTGTGTTTGTGTGTGTGTTTGTGTGTGTGTTTGTATGTGTGTGTGTGTGTGTGTGTGTGTGTGTGTATGTGTGTGTGTGTGTGTGTATTTGTGTGTGTATGTGAGTGTGTGCGTGTTTGTGCCTGTTTGTTTATGTTTTCTTGTACTTCTTATAACTGAAGAGGGCCCCAAACAGCCTTCGTAGAAAATCATTGAATCTAGTAAAATAATCATAAGATATATATGTATGTGTTTGTTAATCGCTCTTTTCTTTTGATTTTAACCATACCATTATATCTGACTCAAATAAAATTTAGTTTCTATCGTTTCTGCAGTTTTCTGTTTTACTTTTTAGTCTCGTCTGTCTCTTGTTCCAGTCTCTTTTCTGAAAATCCTCTCTCTTTCCTCTCTTATTCTATTTCCTGGTGAAGTACAAGCATCCTAAACGTTTAGGCTATATTTTTTATCTCTTCAAGTGCTTTCGAGTTTTAGTATATATACTAGAGTTTTAGTATATATACTAGACACCCGTTCACTTCAAAATATTTTTAAAAATCATGTTCACTTAAAAAGAATTTTTAAATAATCAAAATATACACAGACATGTATCTAATGTGAAATGAAACTGGAAGACCCATATGTATGTGTGTATGTATATATATATAACGTATGTGTTTGTATACATACACACATATATATATATGTGTGTGTGTGTATGTGTGTGTATATATATATGTGTATGTGTGTGTATATATATATATATGGGTGTCTGTGATCTCTATACACTAGTCATAGACACGCTCACATATATAAATATATATATATATTATACACAACTCCACCAGCTCTCTCTCTAACTTCCATTCTCCTTCTCTCTATGTTTCTCTCTCAATCTACTCTCTCACAACCACTATCTCTTTCTCTCTATCATTTTCTCTCTCTCGCTGTTGATGAAGTTACCCAGAAAAACTCCATATCTCGGGAACCCTGGTACGATTGATGAAAAACTTGTTTTATTCCATTTGTATCCCCATTTCAGGGTCAACTTCCCTTCAAAGTAATTTCCCATTATGCGCCCTTTTGGCTGTATTACATTACAGAGACGGAAGGAAGCAAGTAAGCTATCACAGAATTTTAGTACTATCTATTCTATAAATCTGACGGCCGTATGTAGGTAACAAACTTTCCGCCAAACGGCTAGACCAAACAGACCCAAATTTACAACATAGATGTAACTTTTTCCAAGTAAAAAAGTGAGGGTATTTTTGTCTACTGAATTTTGTTAAAAGACTAAAGACATTATTTAAATATTCACTTCTTTAAAATTTCAAATGTCAACACTTCCGGTTATACGTCATTCCTCACTTTGTCTTATGACGTCGCACAACATTCCCCTCTTTTTCATATTCTGTCTTTTTAGGTAGATACCTAGTTATAACATAGCGCGCTTATAATATGTCTCTCTATGTCTGACTGCCTGCATTATATAACGTTTTTAGAATTATTTGCTTCTGCGTTCACAGACGGATTTTTTTAGTTTCAGAAGATCCCTTTAAGGGTGAAAGCAGCGATTCTTTGCTTAAATTTTAATCTGTTATTTTAATTTATATATTCGTGTACAGATATTTTTCCATACACAGAAACAAAAACCTATTTATTTCAGGAAAGCACAGACGGCTTATCGTCATTGTTACTGTTCGAGATTAAAGGACCACAGTCTTTCCAAGATCTGTGAACCATCAACCGCCATCAATGTTCCACTTACCGTTTGGCTTCACAGTGCAAGAAGCAACAACTGCTAAAGTCCCTTCTCAGATGCGAAAACATTTTGCTATTATGCTGCACAACTGTGATCTCGCCGACCCTCTCACACTGTGGAACAACCACGGTGTCTAGCTGAGGACATCCTCCACCGCACACACGGACACAATCCAAACGTAACATATGATGTCGTTTTCAATGAGGCGCTCATTTGTCTTGAAAACAGTGTCCTGGAGATTGGTGGTAGACCTCTAAGTCACTGCATCTTACCTGCTCCTGACAGGAGTGTCCAGGGGTCAACGTCTACAGAGATTCTTCGTGAGACGAGCTACTAAATCAGTGATTATCCCATGGTCAATTGTATGTAGGATAATCTAGGGTTAGCTCGCCAAACAATCTCTTCATCTTTGCTCCGGAGGGCCGAACAAAAGATATTGTATACTCTGATGCTCTAACAATGTAATTTAAATATTTTCTGTTACTTGGAATTTCCATTACGGTTGTACAAATTATTGTTGGTTAAAAGATGTGTTCTCTGTTCAGACTTTAATGTTGTAACTAACAATTTTCTTTAAAGTAGTGGCTGCTTAACTGGGGAAACCTAAACACTATTCAAACGCAACATCAGAGCACGTTAACCCCTCCCCCCACTCGCCGACTTGAGAGGGCGTGCGGTATCTTTGCACTGGAGTGTAGGTGGGATTCCTCAAAAGATAAAATGCCGGTATACCTATCCGGGCGCCAGCCGGACGGGTCAGCTAGTATATATATATATAGTTATATATATATATATATATATATATCGTGAATCCTATAAAAAGTGGCAGGATAATTAATAGATGTACGATTCAATACTGCAAGTGCTATAAAGTTTATTCAAATCGGGGCATGTCACTTAGTAATAAATCGCTCTCTATATATATATAATAAGAAATGGAGAAAGAAATGGTCAGAGAGTGATTATTCAACAGAGACATAGTGTTGTAGTACCTGCATAGCAGAGAATTACTAGCGTATATTCGTAAAATATTTTGGGGTTATAGAAATTTTGAGAGAGATTAAAGAAGCATAATTTATTGAAAATAAATTCTGCAGGAAGTTAACGAAGAGTGAAAAGAAAATATTGACACCAGAAGATATTAAAATATTAATGAGACAAGAAAGGAGATGAATGGACCTTACATGTTGTACCATGTCACATAAACAGATACTGCACACGCAAAACAATTGCAATAACAACCATGCTTCAACTGTTGTGACATTTTAACTCAGGTGCAGGACATTTCCTACCACACGCATGAGCCTCCTTGGCCAATGCTAACCACGTGACCAACACATCGATATTATACCCATATAGTCTCTGCACATGTATTTCAAAACGCTTCGGTTCAGTAATAATATTAAAGAAATAATAATGAAATAGGAAACAACCTTAATAATTGTTTCTATTTTTGGCACAAGGCCAGCAATTATTCCAGTGTATTACTGGTACTTTATTTTATCGACCCCGTAAGGATGAAAGGCAAAGTTAACCTCGGCGAGAGGTTACATCCCTTTACGGACTGAGTTCAAATCCCGCCGAGGTTAACTTTGCCTTTCATCCTTACAGGATCTTCTGAAGAGTTTCAGAAACCCCGTAAAAGGGTGAAAACACCGATTTATTGCTTAAACTTTAATAAATATTTCTCTTTGATGTATGGGTGTTTTATATACATACATTTGTATATATACATAGTTTATTTTGATCATGCTTTTATATTTAATTGTATTTCATTCCTTGTATTTTGATCATGCTTTATTTTTATTTTTATTTTTATTTTTAATTTCATTCGCACCGTTTCCGTTCGCTATATGTCTCTCCACCACTCCCCTACACACCCTTTGAACTCTGTTCCCACACACTTCTCACCTGAGGAAGGGCTTATGCCCGAAACGTCGTTCCCCACCACCACCCCACTCTCCAGAGCGTGAAATTAATAAACATTCGTTGTACTGCCTCTCTGTTTTGTTCCTGTTCAAATTTTTCCATTATATATATATATATATATATATATATATATATAGTGAAATAAGATAACAAGGACGATTGGTTACTCCTTCATTACGTTTACTGGTTGGTGACCCGCGTTTCGCCACTGATCAGTTCAAGGTTCGAACTGTATCAATCTGGCCCGACTCTGTAATCCCCGGCTCGTCATACCCTTGTAATGTTAATTTTTTCCATTAACATTATAAGGGCTCTGACCAACCGCGTATTAGGGAATCGGGTTAGATCGATGCAGATCGAACCTCCAGCTGATCAGTGGCGAAGACGCGCGTCACCAACCAATAAACGTAATGAAGGATTAACCAATCGTTCTTGTTATCTTATTTCACTATAATACACTCTATCTAGCTCTACATCTCGACACTGAAGTGAACCTAAACATCGAGTGCTCACCCGGGTGAACCTACAGTAACTTCAAGTAACATTTCCGGGAAATATATACATATATATATATATATATATATATATATATATATATATATATATATATATATATATATATATATATATATATATATAATCCTAATCAAGCCCTCTCCGGATTTTATTCATCACATTTATTATTACTATATATATATATATATCTGTTAGACACGCAGTGACTAACAACAGAATGTTTTAAGTCTGCGTGCCTGACATATATGCGTAGCTTGTGAATAACAAATTCAATGGGTGTCGCTGGCCGTGGTGATGTTCGCTGCCAAACATGTTTTGTAATGTATCGTTTTATTGGCTAATTTCATCGTATTATTGGCTAATCAACCAACACGTTTATTTATCGTTTCACTTTCAAATCTAACTTCTGTATTTCGTCGTTTATTATCAAAACATATTTCTCGTTTTGGTAAGTTATATTGTTAATTTATATATGATTTTTTTAAATTTATATTAAATATTTTTTTCAGTTCGTTATAACATGCTTATAATATTGGTTGTATCATATTTACTTGTATATTTGTCCATATTAATGTTCGTTTTATGTTAGATTATATAGGTTTTGTCTTAGTAACTTTGTGGTTCAATGCATGGGGTTGCAGAACAATAATATGAGAGACGTAAAATAAGAAAATTATAAAATATATATGTTACTAGATATTAATTCTTTATAATTATCTCCAAATTATTTGTCGAGCAATATTGGCCATGACTGCTGCTGTGGTAGCAGGCAGGCCGCTGTCTTATTAGCAAACCACTTTCCACTGATTGACCTCGATGTCACGTGATTGATTCTTTTTGAATTTGCCACCGACGCAGAGGCAGTGATTTTCTCAATGGCTAGGAATTCAGTCTACGCTTTGCTATTTTCTATCCACTGAATTATTTTTTAATAAGTTTCCACAGTCCACGCTTTACCTGGATACTTAGATGAGAATAGTCTTCCCTGACGATGGGATGATTCTACGTTTTCTTCGCAAAATATATTTATTCCATTCCAGAAACTAATTAGTTGGAAGTGATATTTTAGTAAGTAAGTTAATTTTATAATTTTCTTATTTTACGTCTCTCATATTATTGTTCTGCAACCCCATGCATTGAACCACAAAGTTACTAAGACAAAACCTGTATATTTGCTAGCATTGATATGCATCTGTATGTATATATATGTTACTAGATATTAATTCTTTATAATTATCTCCAAATTATTTGTCGAGCAATATTGGCCATGACTGCTGCTATGGTAGCAGGCAGGCCGCTGTCTTATTAGCAAACCACTTTCCACTGATTGACCTCGATGTCACGTGATTGATTCTTTTTGAATTTGCCACCGACGCAGAGGCAGTGATTTTCTCAATGGCTAGGAATTCAGTCTACGCTTTGCTATTTTCTATCCACTGAATTATTTTTTAATAAGTTTCCACAGTCCACGCTTTGCCTGGATACTTAGATGAGAATAGTCTTCCCTGACGACGGGATGATTCTACGTTTTCTTCACAAAATATATTTATTCCATTCCAGAAACTAATTAGTTGCAAGTGATATTTTAGTAAGTAAGTTAATTTTATAATTTTCTTATTTTACGTCTCTCATATATATAAATATATATATATATATATATATATATATATATATATATAATTGTTTCTACTATTGGCACAAGGCCAGAAATTACCCAGTACATTACTGGTACTTTATTTTATCGACCCCGTAAGGATGAAAGGCAAAGTTAACCTCGGCACGATTTGAACTCAGAATGGCAAGGGCCGTAACTCTATGCGTCAAAGCATGGCGTCCGACCCTCTACCGATACTGCCAATCCACCGCCCTATATATATATATATAATGATATATATATATATATATATATATATATATATATATATATATATATATATATATATATATATATATATATATATATATATATATATACATATATATATATATATATATATATATATACATATATATATATATATATATATATATATATATATATATATATATATATATATAATGTACATATATTTTTGCATACACAATAACAAAATATAAACAAAAGTATTTATTTCACGAGGCTCGATAAGGATGAATATATATCAAATATATTAGAACCCTAGAGAAAATCCCGAGCAACGTCGGGCCATGCTGCTAGTAATTAACTAAATTATATATTTATTCAGAATATGTTCATTTTCCCCACGTCTTTTTTATATTTTATTTTGTATATCCATTCTTCTATCAAGTGTAAATTTTAATTTCCTGTAAATACTTCAAAATCTAGAAATTTAAGTTTCCTCAGAATCACGTTGCTAGTATTTTAGTCTTTTTACACGGCCTTTGTTCATTATCTTCTGCAAATGATTGTTAAAATATAGTACACTTATCACGAAGTTTGAATTACTATATTCATATATATATATATATATATATATATATATATATATATATATATATATATATATATATATATATATATATATATATATATATATATGTGTTGATTCGTTCTTATTCATTGTCTTAGAATTTTATTTGGAATTTTCTTCAATATGTTTCTACATGTATAGAAATTATAGAATATATTTCACTTATTAACATTGCTATTTTCTTTATCGGTGCTACTAATGGTAATAAACATAATAATAATGGGAATCGAGGATGAGAATGATGATAATGAGGATATAGTAAGGTAGATGAATTTATATCATACTATGTTACGCGGAAACATTTTTTATCAGAAATCATAAGATTCTCTGCATTCGTTATTACGTATAGACACTATCCATCTTCTTCCCGTTCCGGAAAGGACGGTGGACTAGTGGTTAGTGTGTTAGGTTCACGACCTCATTAGTTCAATTTTTGTACATGTGTTCTTGAAGGACACACTATTCTGCATGTTGCTCGAGATAGTACAGTTGAAAATAAATATCAGTAGCAGCTTGGGTTTACGCCTGCGATGGACAGGTGTCCCGTATAAGGTGGAGCCCTGTACTCCTAATCACTTAAAACCATTGGAACCATCAAAGGCTCCGTGTTGATTCACATCCATGCTTGAGACAGACTTTAAGCTACATATCTGCTCCTCTTATCCAGGCACATATTTACATTCATTATCAAATCCCGCCGAGGTTAACTTTGCCTTTCATCCTTACGGGGTCGATAAAATAAAGTACCAGTAATGCTCTGGGTAATTTCTGGCCTTGTGCCAAACGTAGAAACAATTATATAAAACATAATGGGGAGAGGGATTAGCACAATTATTAAAACTGAAACAAAGCACCATGTGAGTTTTCGACAATGTCTCATAAGTATTTATATCTCAACAGGGTCAACATTAGGTAACAATATTCCCGCGTGGAGTTGTATACGAAGCAATAAGAGCTTTCATAAAAACACTGATAGTACAAGACCCACCACCAAAGATGTGCCACCGGGTCGACATTACAAAATATTATATAATACTACATAAATTGTTTTCCATATACTAACTTCTCATGTATTTCATTTTAATTATTAAAACACCTTTTCCAAGAATTACGATGTTCTCCAGTATCAATTTCCTAACATGATACATTGCATGACACCATTTGATGTAATTCAAGGCGTACAATGTTTTAGTCTATTGAGCCGTAATTAGTTAGATGTACAGTTAATTAGCCAAAGAGACGTTGCGTTTCTTTGCAATGAAAGACATTAGGTGATAGACGGAAAATGTGTACAAAGGAGAAAATGAAAGAGAATTTGATTTTATGTCATCACGGGTTACGCAATGAATTATGATGATTAAATGTTACATTTGTAATCACACTCGTACACGTGTATAATATATATATATATATATATATATATATGCGTATATATATATATATATATATATATATATATATATATGTACTGGATACATGTTACCAGTAGCACCAACTGGTGACCTGACACCTGTTGGCGTCGTTGGCGACTAAACTGGCCACCCCATCAAGGTTTCTTGGCGAGGAGGGTGACATCGGACATCCTGCAGGACTAAAAACAAAACCTGTCAAAGGGCAAAGGAGCTCTTAAGAGTCAATGGCCATCCAAAATCACCGAGAAAGATGACCACTTAGCCTTTGTCAATGCAGAATTCTAGGAGAAGGAAAACTCTGATATAACACCTGCAACCCTGATGGTATCCAATGATGTTGACTTGTTCTTCTTTTTGGTAAATATCATCTTGATTAAGAGAGTGGGACTGGCTTTGTGCAGTGCATTTTCTCACTATAAAAGCTTCACGGCACAGGCATAGCTTTATATCTGGAGATCTCTCTGCACTTGTCGTCACATGGTACCATGGGCCCAGCACTATGTGTCAATAATTCTCACAAGTGTAGTGTTTGTACCAGAGTTTTCAAGTCGCTGGCTGGACTAAAAAGTCACACTCGTTCAGCGCATCGGTAGGAGTTCTCCTACATGGATATAAAGTTGTGGCCGTACTCGAAAA
>OZ024742.1:193336356-193351356 GCA_964016885.1 Eledone cirrhosa
TCCAATACTCAAGTTATGGGATTCCCAATTTTTTACTATAGGGGTTTAACCCCCATTAGGGTGTCTTAATGGTATTGATATTTGCTGAAATTCTGTTAATATGTATCATATCATGTTATTTAACTATGGTTTAAATTACATATAAATCAAAGGGAAAAATTTTCAGCGAAGCTTTTCAGAGGGGGTTTATGCCCTCGGGGAACCCTCTGATTAAAAGGAAATATACTTATCCAAGTACCATTGGCAATCTAGTTTCAGAATATATATGGTTATGGGGGTCTATCTCCAAAGCCATAGAAGGAGTTCGTGAACAAACAAACAAACAAACAGACAGGAACTACAACTTTATATGTATATATGTATGTTTATATATATATATATTTCTAAGGCGGGTAAAATTCCCGAGATCAATGGACGAGTTCTCTCCAGCGGTCTCTGTCCCTCATTATCGCTGCCATGTCCTGCGTGTCCAACAGACCAGGTCTGTCCTTAGGGCACCAACATACGTTAACCTTGGTCTTCCTCTTCTAGTGTATCCATGTAGAGGCTCCCAAAGGAGCACTGAGTGCAATGTCAACTCTGGATGTCGGTGAGCATGTCCAGCTAACCTCAGTCTCCTCTGTGTCACTTATGAGCTGACTTTTGGGATGCTCCCATACAGCATATATATATATATATGTATATATATATATATATACATATCTATATATATATATATAGTTATGTAATAAACAACATGAGGTAATTATTTAATTTACCAGTAGTTTCTTGAAAGCAAACAAATTTTGCATTCGATCATCAGAATGAAAAGATCCTGGTGTATTTATTGACATTGGATTTTAAAAGAAAAAATATAATCTATATGAAAGTGAGGCTGGAAAAGGAAGAAGGAAAGGAAAAATAAACACACATGCACACATACACACATACACACATACACACATACACACATATACATACACATACATATATACATACACATATATATATATACATATACATACATACACATATACATACACGTACAAATACACAAACACACACACACATGTATATATATATATATACATATATATATATACACATAATCATACATATATACACACGTACATACACACACATACATACACACATATATACACGCATACATACGCACACACAAATATAGATATATGTACACACACCTACATACGCACACACACAATTAATTATAAGAAAAAATATAATAATAAAAATATAAAAACAATACACGACCATACAGGCCGTCACATACATATATATGTATATATATATATAAAACCATCGTCCCAGTGTGTTTGCCCTTTTAACTTATGTTGTAACTCTAGTTCACTAGCTTCTATGGAGCGCTTGCCACACATCTCGGAAGTTGTTTTTCGCTAATTTCCAATAGCCGAAATACGATTCTCGCTAATTTATATTTGTAATAATCTCCCGAGTCTAGCTATCAGTTAATTTTCTTGATTTTTTAGTTAATTCTATTGACTGATGAATAGCTTTTGTTAATTTTAAAACCATTCTGTTGAGAACTTAATTCGTTTTGTGATATTTTGCAATTTTGCAATAATAACACACATACTGAATTCATCCGCCAAAACTAACGGTTCCCCCCCCCTTGTCGAGAGTCCCCCCCCCCACACGTGGGTTTTGATAACGATCAGTCCTTGGCACTCGAACTAAAAGCCTGTTGAGAAGTGACATCCTTGTTCAATCATCTTACTAAAAGCTTAATATTATTTGTCTAAGCAGACAGTACCTGATTTAGGAGTTGCAGAAACCCAAATGCCGGATTTTACCAACCTTCCAGGGGTCCGGGTAGAATTTTCAATCATATTTTATTTGTTTGACCCGAATTACTTGGTTGTTCCCATGGTTGTGCGGATAATAGTTTACCATTGTCTCAGTGTGTTTGGCCATTTAACTTATGTTGAAGCTCTTGTTCACTAGCTTCTATGGAGCGCTTGCCACACATCTCGTAAGTTGTTTTTCTCTAATTTCCAATAGCCCAAATGCGATTCTCGCTAGTTTATATATATATATGTATACATATATATATATATATATATATATATATATATATATATATATATATATATATATATATATATATCACGATAAATTAACGGAGCCATAGACTCTCGCTAGTCCCTGTCAATAATGTGCTGAAAGGAGTAGGAATCTTGAGCGAGAGTCTATTTATCGTGATATTTCGCTCTTATAACAGTATTTCCTCTCTCTCTGTTTGGTAGAGCACACTGCTATGAATGGTTTTGGGCTGCCCTTTCTAGTAGCTCATCCCTCAGACACCACTGGTACACTGCCCTAAAACGCTATGACATCTCTCTCCCACGTGTAGCTGGTCGGTCGCTTTAGATTCTCTTAGGATTGTCTGGAATGTATAGCCTTACACACGCTGTGAACCATGGGCTACTTCATTTCAGTCAACAACATCTTGGCGAAACAGATCTCCTTGAATTTGTACGTGTATTATATAGTTATAGATTTGTTTATTTACACTTTAGTTTATATTTTTAATTATCGTGCCTCTACTCTGCCTTTCATAGGTTATATATTCTATACACTGGTGGTTTTGCCTGTATTATTGATGGCGCACTATCTCTCTCTAGTGTGTTACCATTTCAACATATTGTATATATATATATATCCCAAAAGTCAGTTGAAAAGTGCCACAGAGGAGACTTAGCTTAGCTGGACATGCTCACCGACATCCAGAGTTGACATTGCACTCAGTGCTCCTGTGGGAGCCCTTACATGAATAAACTGGAAGAGGAAGATCAAGGTTAACGTATGTTGATGCTCTAATGACAGACACTGGTCTGTTGGAAACGCAGGACAAGGCAGCGATAATGAGGGACAGAGACCGCTGGAGAGATCTCGTCCATGGATCTCGGGATTTTTACCCGCCCTATATATATATATATATGTGTAGATATATATATGTGTGTGTGTGTGTATATATATATATATATATATATATACAACGAAGGAAATGTGGTAAGGAACCAGATGGACAATAACGCACCAAAATATTCAATACTTAGGGTAGTAGAGTGGGTAATAGGAACGAGTAGGACCCGACGGCTGAGCTGAAGCCGTCTCGACGGCTAATTCTGACAGTCGGGGTCCTACTCGTTCCTATATATATATATATATATACATATATATATATATATATATATATATATATATATATATATATATATATATATATATATATATATATATATATATATATATATATATATAGGATTACGATTTTATATATATATATATATTAATTTCAACAATGTTATTATTCCGTGTGTCATAATTCTCGATCATCATTGGCTCATAGGTTTCAAACGACTCCGCTCACCTCGACAACGCCAAACTTAAATTAATATGCATAATGCCAATGAGTGAGTGAGAGGGGAGGGAGAGGGAAAGTGAACACTGTGTATATGTGTCAGTGTAGAGACATGTGTGTGATGCGTGTGGAAATAAGAGGGGAAGGAAAGCAATAACTATTAACATGTGTGCGTGTGTATGTACGTGCGCGTATGTTTGTGTGTGCGTGCGTGCGTGCAGCGTTCCACAAAAAGTAAAAACTATCAACATGTGTGAGTGTGGGCGTGTGTGTAAGTTTGTGTGCGTGTCTGCTTTTCCATGCGCGTATGTGTGTGTACGTCCGGCATCCTTCAATCGCCACGCAGTTTATCTGTCTGTGTGGCTGTCTGTCAGTCTAACATACACAGAGTTGTGAATGGAGTAAATAGGGACATTTTTTTTTACATTGACGGACATCTTTTATATTAATTATCTATATCTATATCTACATATAAATTAAAAGATTGGAACTTCCATCATCCTTTTGAGAAACTGGAACAACCATGTCTATGCAATGTTACACGTTTTACAGTCAGGCAGAAGATGAACCATCTCCTAGAGGTCACTATTCTAGGTGGGAACACCTAGAATTGTTCATGTACTATGCACAAACTGTACAACGAAGGATCTGGTATATCTGGAAGATTTTTTTTACTATTTTTTGTATCACACAGACACCACGGACTCGCCTCATACTGTAGCCAGACAAACATCCAATACAGTCATTTTCTCTTTTACCTGTCTTCTCTTATCATCTGTTTACCCGGACGAAGCTGGGTACGTCAGCTAGTATATATTAATTTCAACAATGTCAGTATTCCGTGTGTCATAATTCTCGATTATAATTGGTTCATAGGTTTCAAACGACTCCGCCAACCTCAACGACACCAAACTTAAATTAATATGCATAATGCCAATGAGGGAGTGAGAGGGGAGAGATAGGCAAAGTGAACGCTGTAACTATTACGATGTGTGCGTGTGTATGTACGTGCGCGTATGTTTACGATGTGTGCGTGCGTGCAGCGTTCCACAGAATGTGTGAGTGTGTGCGTTGTTGTTTTGCATTGCCTTCGTAGCGGGAAGATAATTTGTATTCATAGTTCGTATTTGTAGGATTCATGGAAGAAGTGTCATGGCAGTAGTGAATTCACAAGCGGTCCCCAAAAAACCCGCATGTATATACCGAACGAGAGGAAAAACGTCCTGTTTGCCGCAGAATCTCCACAGACGCAGGGACAGAAACGACCCGAAGCCGCCGTTTGCCGGAAGACACACCTCTTGAATATTCGCCAGAGGCCCTCTTGCCGGGTTGCGTGCCAAATACCGCTGGGTGCCAGACCAATCCGACTTGGGTGGCCTTACCAGGAACCGAAGTTCCCGACGGCATAGCTCTGACATTACCCGTTGCCACCGCCCTGTCACGTTGAGGAGGGTTTAGACTTTGGGGATCTCCGGCGGCACTCTTGAACTCACGGAGAGGGAGAGAGTGGCCCGACTCGAGGGTGCACCCAATCTTCGAGATCTCGGACGTCGCACATCTCGAGATATTCGGGCCGATCGGAATGCACACTGGCGCGAATTTGCGGAGCAGACGGAGAGGGCAGCAGCCTGTGGTGACTCGCGCTAGCTCTACCAGCTGGTGAAGCGGGCCAACCGAAGCAGTACAGGTATCAGCGAGACGATCCGTGATCGCAACGGGGTGGTCATAACCAATCTTAATGACCGGCTAGTCCGATGGCGGGACCATTTCTCTGAGCTGCTCAACCACCCGCGACCACCCGCGACTACCCACGCCAACCTATCTGCAACCTTCCGGAGAAGAATACGGGTGCAGCACTGCCCCTCCAACAGTCGAGGAGGTACGTAGTGTCCTAACACATCTCCGGTACAACAAGGCGCCGGGCGAAGATGGCGTTCCAGCTGAGGTCTACAAGGCCGAGCCTAATGTCTTCGCAGCTTGGCTCTATCGACTCTTCTCCCTGGTGTGGACGATGGAGCGATTCCCTGGTGACTGGAGCGAGGCAACTCTCCTACCCTTTTTCAAAAAAGGCGACAGGAAACTGTGTTCCAACTAGAGGGGTATCAGTTTAATTGACATTGCTGCCAAAACCTTCGCAATCCTTCCGCTGAAGAGGTTCCAGGCTATTCGTGATGTCCGTACCCGTCCTTCTTAGAGCGGCTTTCGTCCGGCGAGGGGGTGCGTTGATAAAATCTTCAATCTCCGTCGTGTCCTGGAACAACGGTGGGCACATCAACAACCTACCGTCCTCTGCTTCATCGACTTTGAAGCTACCTTCGACTCGGTAGATCGGGAAGCCCTATGGCGTATAAAGCAGGCGGACGGCATCCCAGTAGCTGCTTCGTCTCATACAGGGCTCCTACCTGTCGACTCGGGCTCGAGTGAGGGTCCATGTGGGGAGACTGAGGGGTTCGATGTTGGGACCGGTGTTCGGCAGGGGCGTGCGCTATCGCCAACTCTCTTCAACTACGCCATTGACTACACTCTCACCACAGCGCTCCGAGATTACCCGGGCGTAGAGGTCGGGAGAGGAGTCGTGGTGACAGACCTGGCCTACGCGGATGACATCGAGCTGATGGGCGCTAACGGGACAGATGTACAAGGTGCTCTCGAAAGGGTGCACACTGCAGCCGCCGCTGTTGGTCTACGAATCAATGCCGCCAAGTCGAAAGTCATGATGTCACTGGTCTCGCCTGATGCCTGGCAGTCAATATCTCTCGAGGGCGTGGACCTGAAGGATGTGGAGTTCTTCGTTTACCTGGGCTCAACAGTGGTTCCAACGGAACAGAGCGCAGCCGAGGTCAAACGTCGCATAGGTGCTGCCAGATCCGCTTGTGGGCGCCTCCAGCGGTGTCTGTGGGGCAGAAGAGAAATCACATCGGCGACCAAAGGGCGAATCTACAATCTACCGTCGTTCGCACTATCCTCCTCTATGGCTGTGAAACATGGCCTATGGGGGTTCGATCAACGTGGTCTGTCTGTAGGTCTTCGACAATGACTGTCTCCCCCGCATTCTTCACTGCCGACGCCTTGATCGGGTACCTACCGCCTGTTTTCGTCTTCGCCTGAATCTTCGACCCCTTCATTCAGTGCTTCTGCAACGGCGCTTGAGATGGTTTGGTCACGCAGCCCGGCGCCTTGAGGGTGAGCTGATCCGTGATGTTCTCCTCCCACCTCCACTCTTTCACTGGCGCAAGAGCGTTGGCGGGCAGCTGAAGACCTGGGCAACGACGATCAAGGAGGACCCCTCCGAACTTTCAGGTCCGCAGTCTGTGACTGGCTCGCTATCTCTAGTGACCTAGCCCGGGGTCCTCGTGCGTGGGCTCCCATAGTTTGGGATGCCGTAAGGACAAGGGAAGAAGCCGGCTCAACCTGTCCAGTGTGAATGTCGACACAAGTACAAGTAAAGTAAGTGTGTGCGTGTGTGTAAGCACACGGGTGCGTGTGTAAGTTTGCGTACGTGTGCGCGTTTTCATGCGAGTATGTGTGTGTACGTGGGGCGTTCCACAATCGCCACGCAGTTTATATGTCTGTGTGCATGTCTGTCAGTCTAACATACACAGAATTGTGAAGGGAGTAAATAGGGACCTTTTTTTACATTGACGGACATCTTTTATATTTATTATTGTGTCAATTTTTGACAATTGCTGGAAATGAATAATGATAATAAAAGCAATTCGACCTTATCAAACAGTGAACTACAGCGGCGACGGCGTGCAGCCAGGAAGGAAGAAAAACGGGCCGAACAGCGCCATCGGAACGCCGAACTTCAGAGGCGAAGACGTTCCGCCATGAATGAAGAGGAGCTGGCTGAACAACGCAAACGAAACACTGGAGCCAAGCAGCGACAGCGTGCTGCGATGGTTGAACACGAACTGGCTGAGCATCATCTTTTATTTTAATTATCTATATCTATATCTACATATAATATAAAAGATTGGAACGTCCATCATCATTTTGAGAAACGTTGAACAACCACGTCTATGCAATGATACAGGTTTTACAGTCAGGCAGAAGATGAACTATCTCCTAGAGGTCACTATTCTAGGTGAAAGCACCTAGAATTGTTCATATACTATGCACAGACGGTACAGCGAAGAATCTGGTATATCTGGAAGATTTTGTTTACTGTTTTCTGTATCACACAGACACCACGGACACGCCTCATACTGTAACCAGACAAACATCCAATACAGTCATTTTCTCTTTTACCTGTCTTCTCTTCTCATCTGTTTACCCGGGCGAAACTGGGCACGT
The DNA here is from genome assembly GCA_964016885.1 of Eledone cirrhosa. Lineage (NCBI taxonomy): Eukaryota > Metazoa > Mollusca > Cephalopoda > Octopoda > Eledonidae > Eledone > Eledone cirrhosa. The sequence continues at coordinate 193,344,038 of OZ024742.1, forward strand.
CAACTAGTATATATATATATATTGATATACTTGGGGAGGGTCATATTGTTGTATTAATATTACCAGAAATAATAACAGAACACACTCATTGTTTGATTGGTTTTCGCTTGTGTATCTTTTATATTCCACAGTTAATTCATTTGGTCCTCAATGTTTATCATTGACTTACCAACGGTCAAAAATACTATAGATATATACAAATATGTATATAGTCTAATAAAGTTCATTCGTTGCACATCTGCAACATCATCAGTGGTACTATTATCTTCCTCCTGTTGTATTGTATGTCTACGGCATCTTTATTTCATCTGTTTATTTACTTATTTATTTTTGTCTTCTCCTCTGCGCATGCGTTTGCGTGTGTGTATAGTGTTTGGTGCGTGTTCGGGTTTGTGTGACTGTCTTTTGGCTATTGTATTCTATCTTCGTTTGGCTATTGTATTCTATGTTCGTTTACAAGTGTGCGTTTATATGCGTTTGTTTTTATTGTGATCGTTAGTGTATATATATATATATATATATATATATATAAATGTAAGTATGTATGTATACGTACATACATATATGTATACAGACGTACAGCAGCATGTATATATATACATACAGGCACACATATATATATGCACGTATCAGTTACATACGTGCATATATATATGTGTGCCTGTATGTATATATATACATGCTGCTGTACGTCTGTATACATATATGTATGTACGTATACATACATACTTACATTTAAGTAAGTGCCGTACTAAGAGTGAGAAATGAAATTTTGTTTCATTCTATTCCATTTATATATATATACATATACATATATATATATTTATCTCTATATATATATATACATATACATATATATATATTTATCTATACATATATATATATATATATACATATATATATATTTATCTATATATATATATATATATACACACATATATATATATATATATTTATCTTAAATCACTATTGTTTGTTTGGGTGTTGTTGTTAATCCATTAATTTTTTCTGTTTAGCTCTGGCCTTCTAAGTTCGATTCCACTGGCCTCGCTGATTTGCCTATCTGCTGGGTCATTTCTATGTTTAGATATTATTTTTATTTCTATGTTGTCTATGTTACCGTCATGCTGTTGTCTCGCGTGTTCGTATAGTACTGAACCGTTTTTTCCTCCTTTTAATTCCCCCCAGTGTTGGTCTATCCTTTCTCCTATGCTTCGAGCTGTCTCGCCTATGTATGTTGTTGTCATCTTTCTGCAAGCAACCTCTGTACATCTTATATAGTACGTTTGTAGTCTTACATTTTATCTGGGGGTTTACTTTACGTATAACACATTTCCTATTAGTACAGTGGTTTTCTTGAAGGGTATGTTTTGCTGATCAGGGATTTTATGGTAGTTCCTGGCTGTTCTACCACTTTAATCTTTAAATGGGTCTTTCTCAGCGCCTTTCTACATTGGTTAGCTAATTTCCCTCCAAGGGTAGCGTCCACAAACATGACACTCTGGTATCTCTGGTTGTCGTACCATGAGGTGGCTTTCCCTATCTCATGTTTAGTCATATCTAAGCTTTTCCATAATTTTCTCCTGTATAATGGGCAAATTCCTTTCATGTCTAGTTCTATGAGGGTCTTATACTTCTCCGTCGCTCCTTCCTATACTCTGATTCTGTTTCTTTGGTTGCAGCCAGAGAACTGCATGCGGTTGATGAAGTGTTGGATGTGTCTTTCCATTTCTGTTGGGTCTCACATGCGGGACACGTTCTTCATCACTCATACCAAGTCTGCGGTCAGAATATTAAACTTAGCACTACTGGACATTGATGAGTTTTTGAGTATCGGGTATTTGGAGGCCATGGGTTTAGCGTAGTGTGAGTGGAGAATTTGGACCCTCGCGTCTATAGTGTTGATCCAAATTCCGTGTCTAATACATGAACTCTACTGTTAGGGTGTTTGGAAGGGTAGTCAATAGTTACAGTTATAATCTGGTGTATGGAGTTAGCTATCTGCTGGATGCTTTCCATTGTGCTACATTCAAAATCATATTTGTTAGTACCCTCTTATGGGAGTTTCCTTATTACTATATTAATAACGTCTACGTAACGAGAGTACATGATGAGGTCTATGGAGCTCTCATCAAGTAAATCTTGGAGTCTCATTTCCCACCATACCATAAAATGGTTGGCAACGTCACCAGCTATGCTGACGCCAATGGCTGGTCCCTCATTTTGGGTGTAGATCGTTTCGTTGAATTTGAATATGTGGCGCTAAGGTTAGTTTTAATACTAGCCCCTATTGCATGCGCAACTATTTTTCTTACCTTATCATTGTTTTGGGGTGTTAATATGACTTTGGTCTTATGGATCTAGGGGGGGGGGGGCAGAATCGGCCAAGTACTCGGCGTCTGTATATTTGACCGTTGGTCAGTTAAAGATAAACATTGAGGACCAAATGAATTAACTGTGGACATATAAAAGATACGGAAGCGAAAACCAACCAAACAGTGAGTGTGTTCTGTTATTATTTCTGGCAATAATGTTACAACAATATGACCCTCCCCAAGTATAACGTGTTTCGACTCACGATGTCATGTCTAAAAACCTCGCCAAAACATATATATATATATACATATATATATATATATATATATGTATATATATACATACATACATATATATATATATATATATATATATATATATATATATATATATATATATATATATATACATACATATATGGTGGCTGCCAACTCGTTTTCGAGTACGGCCACTACTTTATATCCATGTAGGAGGACCCCTATCGATGCGCTGAACGAGTGTGACATTTTAGTCCAGCCAGCGACTTGAAAACTCTGGTACAAACACTACACTTGTGACAATTATTGACACTTAGTGCTGGGCCCATGGTACCATGTGACGACAAGTGCAGAGAGATCTCCAGATATAAAGCAATGACTGTGCCGTGAAGCTTTTATAGTGAGCAAAGGCACTGCACAAAGCCAGTCCCACTCTCTTGACCAAGATGATATTTACCAAAAAGAAGAACAAGTCAACATCATTGGATACCATCAGGGTTGCAGGTGTTATATCAGAGTTTTCCTTCTCCTAGATTTCTGCCTTGACAAAGGCTAAGGGGTCATCTCTCCCAGTGATTTTGGATGGCCATTGACTCTCAAGAGCTCATTTGTCCTTTGACAGGTTTTGTTTTTAGTCCTGCAGGATGTCCAAAGTCACCCTCCTCACCAAGAAACCTTGGTGGGGTTGCCAGTTTAGTCGCCAACGACCCGACCATGAGACAGGTTGTACTGGGATACATGTTACCAGTAGCACCAACTGATGACCTGACATATATATATATATACATACATACTACTGATGACCATACATATATATATATATATATATACATATATATATATATATATACATACATATATATATACATATATATACATGTATATATATATATATACATACATACCAACTGATGACCATACATATATATATATATATATACATACATACATATATATATATATATATATATATATATATATATATATATATATATATATATATATATGGTGGCTGCCAACTCGTTTTCGAGTAAGGCCACTACTTTATATCCATGTAGGAGAACCCCTACCAATGCGCTGAACGAGTGTGACTTTTTAGTCCAACCAGCGACTTAAACACTCTTGTACAAACACTACACTTGTGACAATTATTGACACATAGTGCTGGGCCCATGGTACCATGTGACGACAAGTGCAGAGAGATCTCCAGATATAAAGCAATGCCTGTGCTGTGAAGCTTTTATAGTGAGCAAAGGCACTGCACAAAGCCAGTCCCACTCTCTTAACCAAGATGATATTTACCAAAAAGAAGAACAATTCAACATCATTGGATACCATCAGGGTTGCAGGTGTTATATCAGAGTTTTCCTTCTCCTAGAATTCTGCCTTGACAAAGGCTAAGGGGTCATCTCTCCCGGTGATTGTGGGTGGCTATTGACTCTTATGAGCCCCTTTGCCTTTTGACAGGTTTTGTTTTTAGTCCTGCAGGATGTCCAAAGCCACCCTCCTCACCAAGAAACCTTGGTGGGATTGCCAGTTTAGTCGCCAACGACCCGACCATGACACAGGTTGTACTGGGATACATGTTACCAATAGCACCAACTGCTGACCTGACACATATATATATATATACATACACACACATATATATATATATATATATATATATATATATATATATATATATATATTAGATTTCTTTCTCCCTCCCACATACACCACGAATTAGGAGAGAAAAAATTGCTCATTTACATATTTTCCAAAAATTCCTGATTGAAAGGCACTACTGATACTCTGGTCTGTTTTTTCTAAATTTGTCACCACAAAGGGACCTGTGAAAGACAGGCTTACCCCCTCTCCCCTCGACACACACATGTGTGTATTTTTATATATACACCCTCACATTATACACACACTCCCTTAAACTATATTCCAATAATAGAATTTCTTTTACAATCCAATTGTTGCCATAGAATTTGTCTGTAGCTTACAAATCCCCATCCCCCTCGCCACCTCCATTTGAACTCTTGACCAGTCAATTAACACAATCAGATATACACACACATATTTACAGAATATTTCCTTCCGCCCCCCCCCCCCCCCCACACAAAAAAAAATTTGTTCTGTGAATAAACACAACTATCAACACTGCTTCTCCTCTCTCTCTATACAGAATAATTCATAATCCAGTCTCCTTCTCAGCAAGAAATATGGGAAAAAACTTACTCCAACATTTAATTTTAAATCTTTAATTTTTAGTTTTCAATCCTTATTCAATTTTTTTTAAATTGTAATACTCAACATTTGATCAGATGGATTTTAATAATACATCGAAACCGGTAATACTTTATATACTTTATATACATTATAAAACTAATTTCAAAGAAAGGAATACGAAGGAAAACAGAACCTAAAATATATTTTCCGCGCTATTTCCACTTCACCTTTTCTCTATATCCGCTGTTTTGTATATAATCTTACTATCCTTTTCTAATATATATATATATATATATATATATATATAAACATGAGAAGAAAGAAGAATACTGTGTGGTTGCACATGTGTTACATATCATAACATTAGTCCCTCGTCAGTGATTTGCCAACCATCATTGATATTTCATCGCATTAAAAATCATATACCTCAGGCTGGTGCGAGCAATAAATAAAAAAAGCTATTGGGACAAGTAAATCGCGTAAAGCGAATGATACAAGTAAACAACATAGAAGGATAAAAGCAAACCGAAGATAGGGAAATAAACAAGCAACATGGTTATCCGGTCAGCATAATCTGGGTGGATTTCATGAGCGATCAAGATACAGACCGTCCGACGTGAGTGAGATGTGAGAAAGAAAAGACCCCACGACTAGCCAAACGAGAGGAATGAGAAGGGGAGAAACAGAGAGTGGGTGAGTGGAAGTGCGAGGAAGAGGTCAGTCGATTTATATATATATTTCCTTCGTATTCCATATATATATATATATATGTACATATATATATATATATATATATATATATATATATATATATAGGTACGTGTGTATATATGCACGCGCGTGCGTGTATGTGTATGTGTGGTTATATTACATTTTACTGGCATCAGTTATTTGATTGTGGCCGTGCAGGGTTACAACCTTACTTCAGTTGATCAAATCGATAATAGTAGTTACTTTTCCAAGTCCGCTACAATTGTTATCGATCTCTTTTAACCACGTCGCAGTATTACGCGAAAGAAACACAATCTCTGACATATGGGTAAACATAACTTCGCCATTCAAATACACTAATTACACGTCTACCACACAAATTACACGTCTACCAAATTTCAGACAAAACCATTGATCACATCACGGCTAAATATAATATATATCAGAGTTACAGCGTTCCAAATTTCGTTTTATATTGGATTTTCAGATCGTACTTGGGATAACGTATATATTGTAAACTGTAATGTATTGAGAAATTAATTTTTAATAGATATTTATAAAATACAGATTTGATAAAACATATAATAATGTATTGATATCCACTCGCTACTGAGGTTTGAAGTTCCGAAGAGATCTTCAATTAATTGGGTTCTATATTGTTGATGGTATAATGACTATTTTGTTTAATTAAATAAAATGCATTTTACCATTTTTTCAAATTTACGATATTGCTGCTATATTAAGGAATTGCGTGCAACATGTCAATTATAATTCGATTTTCTATACTTAAAATTACTATTTTAAATTACATTAATCAACCGAGATTTTCTTGTTCATACCAATACATTGTTAAAATGTCACTACTACGTCCTACGTCTTTCGATGAATTTTTATGGCGACAATTATTACAAAATGCTGAACTAAACAATTTTAATGTATCTATACCATATTACTATGTGTATTTCTGTTGAAAACGATAACTTTATGCATTTCCAATAATGAAACGCAAACATATAATAATTGGGACTATCAAAACTTACAAAGCTAACGAAATTAATAGTGTATTGAATAGAAGCATCATAAACGAGGCGATGTCAGTGGGAGTTCGGCACTTTTGTGTTCGGACACATTGTACCTGTCATGTGTATCATGTGATAATTTCATGTACGATACAGTGTATATACACAACACAATGTACCATACAGCATCATAAAATAAGTTACATTCTATTCAAGGATAAGAATATTAATAGAGCTTTTACAATAGCAGCGTTAGTAGAGTTGAAATGTTTCATTTTCTGAAAAGTTGAAATGTTCGTATTACAAATCCTTAAAATTAAAAATATAATACAAACTACAAACATAATATGCTTATACATGTATATTCATGACAATATTATTTGGCGCTGTCTGCAACGTTTCGCTTTTCTTTATTCTTCCACGCTGTATTTCATCCCGGTCTCTAGGACACACAACCACACCTACTGACGTAACAGAGTGGATTGAATGAGGAAAGAAATGTATTTTTGTTAACCCTATGTTAAATGTACAGCTTCAAAGTACGTCTTTGCCTATGAATGACGGAAAACAATTCGGCGGCTTCTCTTTCTTTAATTGTAATATAGTCACAGCGAATACGACATCTGTGAGTTTGCAACCCGCGGGCGGCACTGTCCAATGTTCTACATCTCCAGAAACGTATATGACAAGCTTTTTAAATTATTTGTGCTCGTCAAAATCGATCTTAACATCAATTTAATATATATATATATATATATATATATATATATATATATGTATATGTAGATAAATCTACCAA
>OZ024742.1:193356356-193361356 GCA_964016885.1 Eledone cirrhosa
GTATGAGAATTTAACTGTAGACCTATTTAAGATTTGATGGTATTTGTGGTTTGGCGGGAAGTTTTTCTCAAGGATATAAAAAAATTTTTTAGCAATATTATCCTTAACTTGTAAATTAAAAGGAGCATTATACCAAGTAACCCGTCTATTACGGTTTCTATGTTGTTTATTATTTTTATTATTTTTATAGGTTGTATCGTGATTTTTACTAGGAGGATTAATGTTAATGATCTCACCACAACTATTTTTAGTTATATTTGTAGATTTAGGTGTTTTATCCTTTTTATTAGGAGTTTTATTATTAATATTTATTAGAGTTGTATGATGAGTAGTTTTTTGAGAGTTACTATACTTTATATTAGAAGATTTGGTATTTTGGGGTATAGTGTGGGTGGCATTTAGGTGTGTACTTTTCATTTGGTGTTTGTTGGTAATATTATGTTGTATGCTTTCAGTATTTTTAGTAGAAGGTATATACTCTAATCTATTTTTGTGGCCACTTCTATCTAGAGCTTCGTTATAGAAGGTCGCATTTTTATCAAATACATCTTGGTTAGAAGAAAGGTTAGAAATTCTAAGTGATATATTATATGCAAGGTTTTTAAGGATAGATTTAGGGTGATTAGATTGTGAGTGTATGTAATGTAAGTTTTGGTTAGGTTTATGGTAAGGTTGGTAGATACCCGTAGCTAAATCTAAAGTTATATCTAGGAAATTTACTACTTTACTTGTTTTTTCAAAAGTAATATTAAGATTATAATAGTCTTTAAGGAAAGTTCTAATATGTTTTTTGTTTTTTTCAATTTCTGAAAGGCTAAGGTTGTTAGAAAGAAGAAGACAGTCATCACGATATAAACCACCTTTGAGGTGGGGAAAAGAGGCATTTATGTTGAAAAGGAGAAAGAGGCCCACAAGATCAGTAATTTGGGCGGAATCGCTTGAACCCATAGTAATATCAAAAAGATTACTATATGTGTTTCTGGTCCAGTATTCATTCTGAAATTCAATAAGTGTTAGTCTAGCATGTGTAATAATATTAATGTCATCCAAAGTTAAGTTAGATCTATTTTTAGCAAATATCAATGCTTTGTTCAGGAGTATAGGTGATATAGAAGAATAGTAATTATCTATATCAAATTGTAGGAAAGAAGCAGAAGATTTACACCTAATATTTTTAAACCAGTTAATTACCTGGGAGGTGTTTTCCCAGAGTGGTAAAATAACGTGTTTTCTTATTTGTGGGATGACTCTATCTAAAGTTTTTTTGCTAATTATTCCAATATCTGATTTGGAGGGACATATAAGTCTAATAGAAGGATTTGAGTTAAAGTTAGATTTGTGATCTTTCAGGTTGAAGTGTGGTCTTTTCAATGCCAAAGGTTCAGTTCTATCTTCAATGTTTAGTTTTTTTACTATGTTGTGTGTTTTGTTGTTGATGTTGGTGAGTGACACATTATTAGATTTTTTATAATTTTTTCTGAGTTCTTTATATATGAACTCGTTATAATGTTCAATATCCATATGATACAAGTTACCAGTTTTGTCCGAGTGGACATGGATTTTTTTAGACTTTTTAGGTCCAATAGGGTAGAATCAAGGTCCTTTTGAAAGACGGATTTATACTTTTTAAATTTGAGGTGTTTAATTAAATTAAAAAGGTCTTTCTCGAAGTCTTCAAGTAAAAAGTTGTGCGGTGGATTCTTGTAAGTATTGAAATCATACATATATTTCCGATCTGCTTGTTTAGATTTTCTATCGAAGTGGTAGGCTCTCCATCTAACCCTTCTGATAAAATTATTAGTTTTCTGAATCATAAGGAGTAAGAAGTCATCCTTAGAAGGTATTGGTATGTTTTTTAAGGAGGTTCCTAAATATTGTTTTTCCATTGTGATATGGATGATGGACAATTGAAAGAGCTCAACTAAATGTATATGGGTTTACAAAATCATACATATATATATGTATATACATAAATATAAAATTAATACACACATACAGTACAAAAATACGAATATTTCCGTGAAAATAGGAGCAAAATTATGTAGATAAATCTACCAAGAGTTTACGGTAGTGTCCAATCCGTATGAAGAACTCAATGTATTCCGGATATCATGGAAAGAAGAGATGTAATGAAAAATCACTTTCGGTGAAAGATAAACGGTATACAGAGTCAAGATAAAATATTAAACAAATAATGAATAAACAATTCCTTATATTAAACAAAAAAAGTTCATTATTTAACGATCGTTTCTAGGATATATATGTGTTAGAATTGGTATGCATATTCAACAGATCTATGTACAAAATTATATAAAATTATACAAATTATCAAGATTAAATATACATACCAACACATATATACGCCGTCTTCAGAAATAATGAAGTATATTTATTGATAATAACAACAATTCAAAATTTCAGCTCCGTTTGGGAACAAAATTGACCAATGAAAACACAAAGGGTTAAATGCAGTTCGGTGTGTGTATATACATGTAAAACCCTTACACATATTTTACAAAAATGTATGTATAATTTGTATACGCATACTAAAAGGATGGATGCAAATACAAAATTTCAAGGTTAATGTCTCTGTAAGTTTATAATGCACAGATAAGATGCGTATTGACACTTATGAAATTAAGTATATAAATATATTTTTTCATACTCACACATATCCGTACAATCACACATACACGCGCGTATATGCATAAATATACACATAACCACGAACATACAAACACACACACACACCCCCACTCACATTTATATATGTGGATATAAAATCATAAGCACATGGATATTAATTCACTCACATAAAACACTGGCACACACATTTTTAGATCAAGATACAGAAATTAGGTGGGAGGGTGGGGGAGAGGTCAGTATTCAACGGTCTGAGCAGACTGCCTAATATAGATGTATCTATAAACTAAGAAAATAAAAAATAATAAATAAACATTAAAGAGGAAAGAATAGAAAGAAAACAGAAAAAAGAAAAAAGAAAAAAGAAATATATCAAGAAAATAAATATATATATATACATATATACACATACATATATATATATATATATATACACACACATATATATATATAATATACATATATATACACATAGACACACACACACACATATATAAATATACACACATATACAAACACATACATACATATACACACATCCACACTAAGAACATACATACACACATATATATAAACATATACATATACACACATACATACATATACACATATACATACAAATACACATATACATATATATATATATATATATATATATATATATATATACATATATATGTATATACACGTACATATATACACACATATACATATAATCACACATACTATATAGACACAGATATATATAACCACACACATACATGCACATATACAACACTTACATACTAATATACATACAGATATACACATACATAGCTATATATACACACAAATATATACAGACTTACATATATACATACAGACAAATACTTACGCATCTATATATCGGTATATACATACAAACACCATTACACTATCACACAACTTAGAAATACAAAGAGAAAGGTATATACCTATACACACATACATATACAAATAGAAAAACATATAGATATATATATATATATATATACACACACATATACATATACATATATATATATAACATATATATATATATATATATATATATACACATACATATACACATACACACACATACACATATACACACGTTATTTTACCACTCTGGGAAAACACCTCCCAGGTAATTAACTGGTTTAAAAATATTAGGTGTAAATCTTCTGCTTCTTTCCTACAATTTGATATAGATAATTACTATTCTTCTATATCACCTATACTCCTGAACAAAGCATTGATATTTGCTAAAAATAGATCTAACTTAACTTTGGATGACATTAATATTATTACACATGCTAGACTAACACTTATTGAATTTCAGAATGAATACTGGACCAGAAACACATATAGTAATCTTTTTGATATTACTATGGGTTCAAGCGATTCCGCCCAAATTACTGATCTTGTGGGCCTCTTTCTCCTTTTCAACATAAATGCCTCTTTTCTCCACCTCAAAGGTGGTTTATATCGTGATGACTGTCTTCTTCTTTCTAACAACCTTAGCCTTTCAGAAATTGAAAAAAACAAAAAACATATTAGAACTTTCCTTAAAGACTATTATAATCTTAATATTACTTTTGAAAAAACAAGTAAAGTAGTAAATTTCCTAGATATAACTTTAGATTTAGCTACGGGTATCTACCAACCTTACCATAAACCTAACCAAAACTTACATTACATACACTCACAATCTAATCACCCTAAATCTATCCTTAAAAACCTTGCATATAATATATCACTTAGAATTTCTAACCTTTCTTCTAACCAAGATGTATTTGATAAAAATGCGACCTTCTATAACGAAGCTCTAGATAGAAGTGGCCACAAAAATAGATTAGAGTATATACCTTCTACTAAAAATACTGAAAGCATACAACATAATATTACCAACAAACACCAAATGAAAAGTACACACCTAAATGCCACCCACACTATACCCCAAAATACCAAATCTTCTAATATAAAGTATAGTAACTCTCAAAAAACTACTCATCATACAACTCTAATAAATATTAATAATAAAACTCCTAATAAAAAGGATAAAACACCTAAATCTACAAATATAACTAAAAATAGTTGTGGTGAGATCATTAACATTAATCCTCCTAGTAAAAATCACGATACAACCTATAAAAATAATAAAAATAATAAACAACATAGAAACCGTAATAGACGGGTTACTTGGTATAATGCTCCTTTTAATTTACAAGTTAAGGATAATATTGCTAAAAAATTTTTTTATATCCTTGAGAAAAACTTCCCGCCAAACCACAAATACCATCAAATCTTAAATAGGTCTACAGTTAAATTCTCATACTCTACAACAAATAACATAA
>OZ024742.1:193368856-193391356 GCA_964016885.1 Eledone cirrhosa
AACATCTCTTGGAAAAAGGTTTCTTCTGCTTCCTCATACTTGAACAGTTCTCTATCCAAGACTTGCAATCTCTGTCTAAATGAAAAATTTACCATTATATCTAATTTAGATTCTATAACAAATAGACGCACTGACTTGTTTTCTATCTGCTTGCATACATTCCACAGAACATTCCATAAAGTATACAGCTAATATCCTAAACTATATCAATTCAGAATCCTTTTCTCAAAGGCATATATATATATATATACTTCTTTAAAAATATACCCATCTTTCTACCTTATTCCAAATTTATTTATTATACATTATATAATACATGTTACTCATTCTATATCACTCCTATTTATCACTTCCCTTTCTTCCTTTTCCTTTTCTTTTCTTTTTCTTTTAATTTCTAACCCCTAATCTGTACCTTTTCTCACTGTGCCTAATGTAGAAACAATTATTACACAATACAATATATTCTTACTTTATATCACCTTGAAAAAATCCTTCGTAAACATAAACATTTTTTTTTTGACGTTAGATTAGTCATCCTCTATCAATTATTTTTTTCTCACTTTCATCTAACTTATTCATGCTCATCTCACAATATATCCTTACTTACATTACTCTTGTTTTTTTAATAATACATATAAACATTTTCTTTCCATCGCACATATTATTAAACCCTTAAATATTATTCTTAATACATATTAACAATTTCTTTTCAACGCACATATTATTAAACCATTCAACATACAAACCTTAACTTTACATTATTTTTCTCTTCGTTAATTTTCAAATTCTTTTAATTTATACATTTTCCAACGGTTTTTCAACCTCTCTATGTAAAACAATAGATTTTTCTCAGTTATAAAAGCTATCTCTCTCTCTCTCTATCACCCATCTCTCCTCCTATCTTATCCTTCCTCATTATACTCCTCCCCCTCCACTTTTTACTCTCATCTCCTCCTCTTTTTCACCCCCCCCCCTCAAAAACATTTTTTTCCCCAATATCACACATCAATTTAAAACTACTTTTCATATGTTGATTTAAAACTGCACTATCCACAAGTGATTTTAACGTTCATATCATGTCTTCCCATTTTATCTGATGAAAACACAAATGTTATTGCATGATGATATTTGTTTTTGAAATGTGCATAATAAAATACATGGAACTCATTTAACCATCTTTTGATCTTATATATATATATATATATATATATTAAGAGAGTAAAACAAAGAATCCTTTAATACGTCAAAAGTTTGTATTAGCCGACAATGTTTCGTCCTATTAAGGACTCATCAGGGCAATCAGAACAACAAGAAGTAATATCGGCAGATACAAGCCGGAAGCTCCGAAGAATATGGAGTGTACATACACTAAAGTCTTGCAAAAATATATGATAATAAAAATAAAAATAAAAATAATAAAAATATATAATAAGAATAGCTAAGGATGTATATAACATTAAGAACCATATTACAAATATAGTCCAAAGCAACTAACCTAAATCTAAACAAATTTGGTTATATAGAGCAGGAATTATATATAACACAATGTAATATAACATAATACATTATAATAATATACCTTTACCAACATTAAAATTACAATTAAAAATCAAAAGGTACAATATATACATGTATATATGTGCGCACACGCACACACACATACACATATATAACAATACGCACATCTATGTTCAACTACACAAATTAAGCCTTATTAGAAGTTTGAATATAAAAATAAGCATGATAAGAGTGAACATAATACCAATACATCTACCCAATATACATGAGGCAATAATATGATATAATTACAAGAGACACATATAATAAATAATAAACAATAAAATTATATAATTCAATATAATATAATAGATAATCCCCGGTTAATTTACAGAAACAATATAGATGTCACAATAAAATACAATGATAATATGTTAACAGTGTACTAACATTTACAATAAACAATATATACAAATCGATTCATACTGGGTTACAGAGTAAAAGAGGAAAAATAAATTATATAATACTCAAAAAAACACTATAATGGTACAGGAAAAATTATGATGGTACAGAAAAAAATATACAGACATCTTACATGATATGTAAAGTCTAAATATCATAATGTTACATATAATGAACAGTAAGTAATAAGGATCAATATTACAATATTACAAAAATACAGACATCTTACATGATATATAAAGTTTAAATATCATAATGTTACATATAATAAACAGTAAGTAATAAGGATCAATATTACAATACAATATAATATAATATATTATAAATTGACATAAAATAATATATAAATACTTATAATTACAAGGTTAGTAGACAGACATATGTGGATGTGTAAGTAAAGCCAGACAGTGAATAGTAAATAGAATATAGAATAACGAATAAAATAAATAAATATAATCAACCGGAAATTACAAAACAAAAGCAAATATATACACACTTAGACCTCACATGCGGTTAAGAAGTTAGGTAAACACTAATGAAAACAATCATTTTAATTGACTCAAAACCCTATTTGATAAATTAATATTAAAAATATCAAAACTATCTAATAAGGTAGTATAATATTAGCTGTAGTTTAAGTCATTAAAGTTTATAAAGTTTAATGTTTCGTTACAAATGTTTACAAAAAGGAATGAAATTTTTTACTATCATATAAGTAACGATATCTAAAAAACTGACTTAAGTAGAATTAAGGTAGGCTAATGGGGACAGAATTGATGAAATATATGGAGGGAGCGAAGGGGCATAAAATATAGTCGATATACTATAATAAATAATAGAACGGAGCGTAAAAGAGGGGGGGGGGGGTAAATATAATCATAGTCAATCTGGAGGGGTTGACAATAAGTTTATGTACGCATGGGGGGAGGGGGAGGGGGGAGGATGGGGGTTATCCAAAGATGAATCTGAATAAAATAAAAAATAAAAATAGAATTAAAAATAAAATTAATAATAAAAATAAAAATAAAGATAATAATAGAATAACGTAAGTGGCGTAAAGTGTGTAATCTTATATATATTAACAAGGTGTAATAGTGAAAACACAGATATGGTACAGTAGCCAAATGATTATGAGAGCTAGAATGAAGAGTCATCAAAAACCAATGGGAATAATGATGATAACAATAATGTTGGCAAACAAAAGAACCTAAACTAAAAACTAAGTAATGGAATATATCTGCTAATGGGTACAATTTGTACTACTAGAACGTTTGAGATATTCTCTTCTTGCCCCCACGCCATTTCTAATTCTTATTTTTATTATAAACCCAAACGTTCTAGTAGTACAAATTGTACCATTGTGATATCATAATGTAACATTATGATATTTAAACTTTATATATCATGTAAGATGTCTGTATTTTTGTAATATTGTAATATTGATCCTTATTACTTACTGTTCATTATATGTAACATTATGATATTTAGACTTTACATATCATGTAAGATGTCTGTATATTTTTTCTGTACCATCATAATTTTTCCTGTACCATTATAGTGTTTTTTTTAGTATTATATAATTTATTTTTCCTCATTTACTCTGTAACCCAGTATGAATCGATTTGTATATATTGTTTATTGTAAATGTTAGTACACTGTTAATATATTATCATTGTATTTTATTGTGACATCTATATTGTTTCTGTAAATTAACCGGGGATTATCTATTATATTATATTGAATTATATAATTTTATTGTTTATTATTTATTATATGTGTCTCTTGTAATTATATCATATTATTGCCTCATGTATATTGGGTAGATGTATTGGTATTATGTTCACTCTTATCATGCTTATTTTTATATTCAAACTTCTAATAAGGCTTAATTTGTGTAGTTGAACATAGATGTGCGTATTGTTATATATGTGTGTGTGTGTGTGCGTGTGCGCACATATATACATGTATATATTGTACCTTTTGATTTTTAATTGTAATTTTAATGTTGGTAAAGGTATATTATTATAATGTATTATGTTATATTACATTGTGTTATATATAATTCCTGCTCTATATAACCAAATTTGTTTAGATTTAGGTTAGTTGATTTGGACTATATTTGTAATATGGTTCTTAATGTTATATACATCCTTAGTTATTCTTATTATATATTTTTATTATTTTTATTTTTATTTTTATTTTTATTATCATGTATTTTTGCAAGACTTTAGTGTATGTACACTCGATATTCTTCGGAGCTTCCGGCTTGTATCTGCCGATATTACTTCTTGTTGTTTTGATTGCCCTGATGAGTCCTTAATAGGACGAAACATTGTCGGCTAATAAAAACTTTTGATGTATTAAAGGATTCTTTGTTTTACTCTCCTAATTTTTTGGCTCTGTTTAACTGCATTGAGCTATACTTTTTACTGTCACTTCTATAATACGAAGAGGGTGTTTAACTCCAACACGCTCCAGTATTCTAATCCTTATATATATATGTATATATATATATATATATATATATATATATATCAGGAAAGAAGATTGACATGGTTTGCTATACAAAAAAGGTTTTTAATCTCATTTCTGACAATTGTTTCTCTGAACTGGTAGGTCTAGAGATCGCTATCCGCTTGTTTTCGCGTTACACGATCGCCAATACAAAATTATAACCAGTCAGTTCTTCGGAGCATGCGAGAATACACCGAAGAACTGACTGGTTATAATTTTGTATTGGCGATCGAGTAACGTGAAAACAAGCGAATAGCGATCTCTAGACCTACCAGTTCAGAGAAACAATTGTCAGCAATGAGATTAAAAACCTTTTTTGTATAGCAAACCATGTCAATCTTCTTTCCTGATTTATTATTACTCCAAGTGTTTACAACATAGTAATTACAGCATACTCGCAATATCACTATGAAAACGCCTTGTTGAGTCAAACCAAGCCAAGCGTTGATATCATCCACTACCCGGAATACCATAACTGGACTACACCTAAGTGGACTGCATATAACTACTATTTGTTACCCCGTATATATATATATATATTTATATACAATATGTTCAAAAGGTAACACACCAGAGAGAGATACAGTGCACTATAAATGCTATGGTGATAGATTCCATACACTGGTGGTTTTTTCCCTGTTATATTACTAGCGCACTGTATCTCTCTCTGGTGTGTTACCTTTTCAACATATTGTATTTTAAAGAGTCAGGATTTCCTCTCCTTTGAGCACATTATTTACAGGGGGTGGATTGGCAGTATCGGTAGAGGGTCGGACGCCATGCTTTCCAGCATAGTTACGTCCCTTTACGATCTGAGTTCAAATCCCGCCGAGGTTGACTTTGCCTTTCATCCTTACGGGGTCGATAAAATAAAGTACCAGTAATGCACTGGATAATTGCTGGCCTTGTACCTAAAGTAGAAACAATTATTTACAGGGAATGGCGAGAGTCGATGGCTCCGTTAATTTATCGTGATATATATATTTATATATATATATATATATATATGTGTGTGTGTGTGTATATATATGTATATATTTTATAGCGTGGGGCTTACCGAAGAGAAATGTGCAGACGGCATTTTATGTGTGTGTGTATATATATATATATATATATATATATATATATATATATATATATATATAATACATAAAATTAAAAGATGGTTAAAAGAGTTCCATGTATTTTATTATGCGCATTTCAAAAACAAATATCATCATGCAATAACATTTGTGTTTTCATCAGATAAAATAGGAAGACATGATATGAAGGTTAAAAAACACTTGTGGATAGTGCAGTTTTAAATCAACATATAACCTCCATATCATGTCTTCCTATTTTATCTGATGAAAACACAAATTTTATTGCATGATGATATTTGTTTTTGAAATGCGCATAATAAAATACATGGAACTCTTTTAACCATCTTTTGACTTTATATATTATGTATACTCCAGTCCTACAAACTGTAGAGTGCTTCTTATCCGATATCTACATTGCTTTATTGTACTACAATAACACTCACCACCTACACACATATATATATATATATATATATATATATATGTAGGAGGTGAGTTTTATATATATATATATGTATGTATATAGGAAAAGAGTCAGGACCCCGACGGGTGAGCTCCGGCCGTTTCGACAGCTAGATCTGAACTAGCTGTCGAAAGGGCCTGAGCTGAACCGTCAGGGTCCCGACTCTTTTCCTATTACCCACCCTAATATCCATTATCGTGTATATCGGTGCGTTATGGTCCACCTGGTTATTTACCACACTTCCTACGTTATATATATGTATATATATATATATATATATATATATATATATATATATATATATATATATATATATATATATATATTTCGTTTCTGAATTTGTTTAGCAAGATTCTTTATCTGAAATCGTGTGTTGAAACCGATATTATTATACTTTGGGAGGGTCATGTTGTCAATAAGAAACACACGCACCAGTTGCTTTCACTTCAATTTAATTTATTATATATTTATAAATTTACAAATTTATAAATTTCTGGTTGGTTGGTTGGTTCCACAACCAGATAGTTGTTTATATATATATAGTCATAGTTCTTTCGTCACACACTCTGTGACCTCTTCAGTGACTGGGGATTTCCTTCTTCGTTTCTGTGCCTTTCCTTTCTTCTATCCTACGCCAGAAGGGCCCTAAAGAAACATAATCTCAATATTAAGATAGTAGAAAGACCTGGGACCTCCGTAAAAACACTTATTAGCAAGACATACCCGTTCCAAAGACCCTCATGTATAGATAAGAAATGTATAACCTGTAAAATAAGCCCCCATATTAACTGTAAAACTAGAAATGTAGTATATAGCATAAGATGTACTGAAGGACAATGTAGAAACAAAAATATAGTGTACATAGGTGAGACAGCTCGTAGTATAGGGGAACGAATAAATGAACACTGGCGAGACCTCCAAGATAATAAAGAATCATCTGTGCTCTACCAACATGCTAAGATAGAACACAGGGGTAAATTAGAGAGCATAGAAATAAAAATAGAATCCACACACAAGAAAGACGCAATGTTTAGGCAAATTACAGAGGCAGTAAGCATAAAATAATTAAAACCAAAATTAAATAGAAAATATGAGTGGAACAGCAACATCACAACTTACAATTAAGGACAAAATGAAAACACACAAAAACACACACACACATAGAACAAACAACTTACAATTGAAAACACACACAAAATGAAAACACACACAAGACAAAATGAAAACACACACACACATAGAACAAACAACCAACCAACAATAAATAAATAAATAAATAAACAAATAGAAAAATATAAATAGAAAAATAGAAAAATGAACACAAACACACACAGACACCCGGATGTGGCGCATGCGCAAACTGAGCACGCAACCCACACACAAACAAAATGGCGTAGGATAGAAGAAAGGAAAGGCACATAAACGAAGAAGGAAATCCCCAGTCACTGAAGAGGTCACAGAGTGTGTGACGAAAGAACTATGACTATATATATATAAACAACTATCTGGTTGTGGAACCAACCAACCAACCAGAAATTTATAAATTTGCAAATTTAATATAATAAATTAAATTGAAGTGAAAGCAACTGGTGCGTGTGTTTCTTATTGGCAACATGACCCTCCCAAAGTATAACAATATATATATATATATATATATATATATATATATATATATAAGGTAACGTTTGAGTGTCAAACATGTGGAATCGTTAAAATTATACTTAGTTAACCACTTGTGGCTTTATAATCGATTATACCTAAGCCATTCAATGTATACCTTCTCAAAGAAATATATATTGCATTGTGTTGATGTTCTATAATGCTTTATTACATGTTCATACTTTTATTTCGCTTTTCTTTATAGTAGTAACATTTTACTCAAGCTTATCCCTGTTTTGCATGATTTTGTTTTCAACTCACGCATATAGCTAAGTTGTGGATTTTGTTTATCCTTGACATAAGCAGTTATAATAAAATTTAAAATGTCTTCGTTTCATCCGACTTTGAAAATTCAGAAGAAGTGATTTACAGAATTAAAATGTTTGTGAAGTTTATTTACATATATATTCATTCTTGGCAATCGCCAAACGATTTCAAGACGTTTATCTATTGGTGCATGCATTTGCTAAATTTAAATACCTTTATATTGTTTGCATTGATGCATTCGTGATATTTTATCTCCGGATCAAAATAGAAAACTCCATGTTATGTAATCACTAATGTAATATTGTTCTTTTGTTATATAAATGGTAATATATTAGTATTATTATTGTTGGATGAGCACAATCTGTAGAGCGTCAGACAAATGCTGCGCGGTATTTAGTTACGGAAACGTAAGTTTCTATTTCAAAAATACCAGTAATGCGGTGGGGTTAATCTAATCGACTTTCCAATCTCTCCAAATTCGTGTTGGTGTGCCTATATCAGAAATCATCATTATTATTACTATTATTACTATTATGACGGTGGATTGGCAGTATCGGTAGAGGGTCGGGCGCCATGCTTTCCAGCATAGTTACGTCCCTTTACGATCTGAGTTCAAATCCCGCCGAGATTGACTTTACCTTTCATCCTTACGGGGTCGATAAAATAAAGTACCAGTAATACACTGGTGAATTGCTGGCCTTGTGCCTAAAGTAGAAACAATTATTATTACTATTATCAATTATTATTTTCTTGGTGGATTGGCAGTATCGTTAGAGGGTCGGACGCCATGCTTCCCAGTATAGTTATGTCCCTTTACGATCTGAGTTCAAATCCCGCCGAGGTTGACTTTGCCTTTCATCCTTACGGGGTCGATAAAATAAAGTACCAGTAATGCACTGGGTAATTGCTGGCCTTGTGCCTAAAGTAGAAACAATTATTTTCTTGGTGCATCACTGATCGATGTTATTTAACTGGAAATTTTGTTCAAATGAACATCAAGTCGCTACCCGCAGTATCAGATATTCAGGATATATCGGAGGGTTCTTACTATTCCAAGAAAGCCTGACTTTTGAAGTGTTCCAAAAAATGGGAGTGGAATAATGTTCTTTAACTATCATTGAAAACTCTTCGAGCCAGTTACTAGTGCACCTTCTGACAATCGCAAATCTGTTCTGGTATCGGTTAATTTTCTCTATCGGTTAATTTTCTCTTTTCTTGCCCTCTTGTGTCAAAGGGACAGGCTGCATCTACAATCAGGCACGATCTTTTTACCATGCCAAAACCACCAGGCCAGGCCTATTTTGTTCTAAATTCTTGTCTCTCTGTATACTGAAATCCCAAAACACCTTCACTTAATTGATTCTATCTCCGACTCTGGCTTATGCTCATACCGCTTCTTAGAATGTGGTACATTATTTAGTTTGCTTATATGCCAGTGAATCACCTTTCTTATTATATCATGCCTCTAGCTTTTATAATGAGTCTGAGCTAGGTGTTTACACTCGGATACGATTTGAGCCAGTCTTCTCTCTCTCTCTCTCTCTCTCTCTCTCTCTCTCTCTCTCTCTCTCTCTCTATCTCACTCTCACTCTCTGTCTCTCTATCTCTTTATCTCTCTCTCCATAGATCCTACACTTTGAGATAGCCTCCTCCTTGTCAATATGGTGTTCACTCATTTAGTTCTGAGGGCCAGCCCATATGCAGCCATTACCATTCCTTCTGTAGTTTTTAAGGTCTCTTCTTTCTAACCAGCTCCATGTCTGTGGGTCTCTGGATTCCGTTTCCTTAAAGAAGGTGCTATGAAGGGATTTCTCACGATGGTTGCTCTTCTTCTTTGTTGTTATTTCCTCCTTGGACATCCCCTGGTCTATTGTACAAATCCTTCAGTACAAATTTGAGCATGGGTCGCTTCATTTAGACACATCTTTGCAGACTGCTTTTCTGCATCTGAACACAGTCCTCTATACTGATAAGACCTGTTCCACCTTCAGATCTCTTTAAGTAGAGTCTACCAACATCACTCCTCTTGTGGAACATGCTGTAGGTAATCATTAGCATCCTAGTCTTTCCATTTCTTTTTGTTCACTAACATTCCATTTCAGAATTCCCGCACTGTTCGTAATAATAGACTCAGCTCGTGAATTTACTGCACTTATGACATTCTTACTATTTAGATGTGAATTTAGTATGTTCCTTACTCTCCTTGTTTATTCAGATTTCATCAATCCCTTCATTTTATTGTTCTTGATGTCATCTGTCTTCAGAACACCCAAATATTTGTATCCTTCTTGACTAAGACTCCACACTTATTAACACCAAATGCCATACATATATCATTGCTGAAAATACGGACAGTGTTAAAAAGTACATCCAACTCCTTCTAGCTTTTCCCAAAGAGATTTAGATCGTACATGAAGAAGAGGTGGTTGATGGTAAGCTTTCCTCTTCCGAGTTTGTCTCATGATTTCACTTTTCGCAATGAGAGACAAGAATATGAGGGTAAGGACAAACAACAAAGGGGACAAACTATCTCCTTGGAAAATACCTCTGTTGAACTTCACGCCTTCCAAGGATTCTCCACCTGATGTTAGCTCTGTTTCCCAAGACTTCATACTTTCACATAATGGCAGTCTGATGTTGTCTGCTACCTTGAATATCTTTAGGCTTTTGGTTATCCAAAAATGAGGAACCATGTCAAATGCCTTCTTATAACTATCCATCCCATGGCAAGACCAGCATGCCTTCTCTTGCAATAACTGATTAGCATCTTATCAATATGTAGCTGGTTTTTGTAACACGGGGCTTCTTTCAGCATCGTTTCTATTCGCCCGGCAATAAGTTACTTGTGCGGAGGTGATAGTAGATGTCCTCAAATACAATGCTTGTTAACAGTTTCCACATCACAAACAGACATGCGATAGGCCTATAGTTGGTAACATCATTTACCCTTGATTCGGTCTTTCATTACTAGACCCGTTGTACCTTTTGTCAACCATTCTGGTACTTCACCCGGCACCAAACATTCATCGAATATGCTGTCAGGTTTTGGGTGGAGGGATGTTATATGTTTTATCCAATATCCTTGCACACCATCTGGGCATAGTGAATGTCAGTTGGTTAGTTTATTGGCCTGCTTTTTAAGAGTTTCAGCTGTGATACTCAAATCAGGTTGTTGATGTACTTGTTTACTAACCATTTTAAGTGACTATTATGTTCAACATCCTGCTTCCACATTCCTCTCCAAAATGCGCTAGTCTGTTCAGCTTCAGAGATCACGTCGTTAAATCTTTCTTTCCCTTGAAGCTGTAGAAATAACATCTTATGGTGTACAGGTATGTGTATGCATGTTTGTGTATATGTGTATATATAGACAAATATATATATATATCTATACATATGTATATATATGTATACGTTTGTGTATGTATGTGTATATATATATATATATATATATATATATATATATATATATATATATATATATGTGTGTGTGTGTGTGTGTGTGAGTGTGTAAGCTGAATGTATGTTTACATGCAGGGAAGTAAATATGTGATCTACCATGTCCCCACCTCCCACCTCCCCTCCCAAACTATTATCAACAACATATATTACTGACAAATATTCCAAAACTATCCTTATTTTTCTATTTGCTGTCATTCCATTTTTATCAAAAGATTTGCATCTTGCAGCTCATTAACACTCACACCACCAGTCGCACACCCAATTCATCTTTAATTTAGAAAATTGTTGAAGGTATTCTTTATAAATTTAAGATAGTTGATTCAAATATAAGGACATAATTTGAAAACATTCTTGGCATTATATTCATCAAAGGTCATTTATTGAAATAAAACCAGCAGGAGGGCATTTTTACAACCCCTTTCTTAAACACTCTTTAAACAGACCAGCAGCACTCCCAATCAATTAACTATTAACTTGCTTTTACCATTCACTATTTTCTGTACCTCTCTCTCTCTCTCTCTCTATATATATATATATATATATATATATATATAATAGAACAATCGAGTATCGGAAAATCAGCTCACGAATTTACGATAAACAAATCCGACATGAGTGGCAGAGGGCTCAATAATTCAGATAAATCAGAGCTATAACTATCGTTTAAATACCAACACACAAAGATTATGTCTAAAATCACCCATGCAGCCGAAAAATAACGACCAGGAAGATTCGGGTCACTCAGATAAAATATCAATAAATCAATAATTTATATGAATGTAAAAACTTACCCGGACCCACTAGAAAGGTGGTAAATCTAGCTTCTTGGGTTTCTGCAATTCCTTAATCCGCCCCCTATCAGCCCACATAAAAATATATAAGACTTCTAGGGAGCGGAGGGACCGGAACACTTTATCAACGGGTCATGTCCAACGAATAAAGAAGTTAACTATAGCTAGAACGCACATGGCGTCCAGCAAGGGAGATAACCTCTATATTCGCGAAAAATAATCGGTACTGTGGCAACACATATCGAATAAGAGTGCTCAATAGACATGTTAAAATAAACAGGAGCTATTCATCATTCAATAGAATCGACAAAAAATGAACAATAAAATTAACTGGTCAATAGCTATGTCTAGAATATATATATATATATGAAAGACGTAAAATAAGAAAATTTTAAAAATTAAAAATCAACTTACTTACTAAAATTTTCACTCCAACTAATTAGTTTCTGTAAGGGGATAAATATAGTTACCTAATATAACTATAGAGAATTCCTAACCTCATCAGGGAGTCTATTCTCAGCTAAGTTCCCAGGCGATGCGCGGACACTAGGAACCCATATAAAAATAATAATTCAGTGGATGGAATAAAGCTAGCGAGGACTAAATTCCAGAGCACTGAAAAAATTCACTGCCTCTGGTCAGTGGCAGATTCTAAAGAATCAGTCAATTTTTTCAGTGCTCTGGAATTTAGTCCTCGCTAGCTTTATTCCATCCACTGAATTATTATTTTTATATGGGTTCCTAGTGTCCGCGCATCGCCTGGGAACTTAGCTGAGAATAGACTCCCTGATGACGTAAGGAATTCTCTATAGTTATATTACGTAACTATATTTATCCCCTTACAGAAACTAATTAGTTGGAGTGAACATTTTAGTAAGTTGATTTTTAATTTTTAAAATTTTCTTATTTTACGTCTTTCATATAATTGTTCTGCATCCCCCTGCATAGAACCACAAAGGTACTAAGACATAACATATATATTTGCTAGCATGGGTGTACATCTGTACACATATGTTGGTAGATGTACTAATTCTCTCTCTCTCTATATATATATATATATTTAGGCCAAGACTATTCATCATCAGTGATCATGTGGCCAACATAGGTATTTCTTCGCATTAAATATCAGATACCTCAGGCCAGCGCGAGCAATAACTATATAACGGTATAAAAAGCATTGGGTCGAGAAAGAGAGACATGTAGACAAACAAGAATGAAAAATGTGAAATCAAGTCAGTGATACAAGTGAACATAAGATCTAGCGAATCATTGACGAGAAGACGAAAGACGCATCTAAGCCATGCGAAATATGAGCGAGACAATAATTTTACACGAGTCAGATAGGGGGTAGTGAGAGAAGGTGAGTAGCAGAGAGTGAGTGAGTGAAAGTGTGAGGAAGAGGCTAGCCGAGAAAGGGTGGCTAGCAGAGGGGGTGAATGAAAGTAAGAGGTAGAAGGAGAGAGAAGGGGGAGACAGAAAGAGGATAGCAGTAAGGGAAGAGAAAGACAGGTCACAGCGAAGGGAAAAAATATAGGGATGAAAAATGGCATACTCCGTTGTTGCGGATGTCATACATATCCCAATAATTGTATTTAGTTATTGCTCGCTCTGGCCTGAGGTATCTGATCTTTAATGCGAAGAAATACCTATGATGGCCAGAAGATCACTGATGATGGATAGTCCTGGCTTCTTAATCTGGTTTAATTAATATGTATCACATCTGCAACAACGGAGCACGCCATTTTTCCTCTCTCTCTCTCTCTCTCTCTCTCTGTATATATATATATATATGGAGAGAGGGAGAGAGAGGGATAGAGAGAGAGAGATAGATAGGTATATGCTTTAATTCCTTTAAATATTCATCATCACTCCTTCATTCCCGCACCCGTTAACACGCCCCCTCCCACATACACACATCTAAATCTCTCTCATATATAGAGTCACCCATCACAACACAACCTGATCTCAGTTTAATCATCGCCACCGACCAATGCGAGAGAGTTCTCCTGGAAATTTAACCAGAAATCTTTAAAAAAATTCCCCATGGAAGTTAACAAAGAACTTACTAGATGTACAAAACCCAAATTGTAATATAAAATTAAATCAAATTTTATAAAAATACAAGCGAAGTCATTCTTTTCCTTTTTTTTTTAAATATACTTAACTGTACCAAGGATTTCACACATTTTCCGATATATATATATATATATATATATATATATATATATATATATATATATATATATATATATATTGGAAAATGTGTGGTGTGAAATCCTATATATATATATATATATATATATATATATGATTTTTGTGCATGAAATTTGGGCAGCGTTCAGAGAGTTTGTTCAGTGTCGGGCTCTCGGCAAATAGTATTCCCTAGCTCTCTGAGATACAATGGTCGCAACACTTGTGTCCTCCCATGTATGAGCGCGCTCTCTGGAGTACTTTCCATTTGAGCGTGAAAGGGGTGGAGTCCATCTTGAGGTCCCAGAAATAGGAGGCGAGTGTTGTCCTATCCTGTGTCGTGCGCTGTTAGTGAGAATTTCGAATGAAAGAATTAACACGCGACAAGTGACTAGCAGGAGGGTAGCATAGAAGACTATGGTCTATGGCAACGTGCTACTAGAATTTAGTCCGATTCTGCCACATGATTACTCTCACCATAAGGGAGTATATTACATATTAACTGAAGAAGTATACATATCTCTACACGAGTAGAGATACAAGTGACTAAGTAAAGATTTTTCTCTTAACTTGTTGGCTTTTTCCATATATATATATTTGGGGATGTTGCCAATATTTCCAAAGAAAGAAACATGTGCACCACCTTATTTACATTTTATCTTTATCTTTATTGCTCGTTATTATTTCGTTTGCCAAAGTTGTTTCCTCTCTTAAACTTCTATTCCATTCTATCTTTGTTTTGTGAAAGAATTATTAAAATTATATGGTGCGTGTTACTTCTATTAGAAATATTAGCAGCATAAACATCCCCAAATATAACAATATCGGTTTCAACACAGGATTTCACATCAAAAATCTTGCAGAACAAATACATTAACGTCTATATATATATATATATTATACAGAAATAACTTCTATAGGACTAAAACTGTTTTATTCAAAATAAATCACCTGGTATTCCTGATCAATCTTTTTGAATGAAACAGATCTAGGCCGTAGAAGGCATTTCTATATTAAACGTGATGTTTACTCTCTGAAAATATATTGAGTACCTTAATAACTCTGGTTACCCCCAATTCAACCCGTGATATACACACGCGAACACACACACAGACACACACACACATATATATATATATATAGAGAGAGAGAGAAGTAGAACACTGGAATGTAATATCCGTAGTGGTAGAGCACTCAGTTCATGGGACGAGTTTGGTAGAAGTTGTAACACAGCAGTTAGTTCACCATACCGAGAACAATTGTTTCACCTTATGCGGATATTCAGCTCGGACTGGTCATGGTTATACGGAACAGGAAGAACAACTATATGAACGCGCACGCGCAGACATGGTCACTTCCCCCAAGCGATACCCAAACACGGGCGAAAGGTGTAACTGCGAAAGTCCGAAATAAAAAGTTCGAGTTGATTAGAAAATTAGAATGCTGTTGTTATACAATCCGGAGCTTTGTAGTTATAAAAGAGTTGTTTGCAACGTGAGAAGATTTGATTTCTTGAATTTAGGCAATCGCTATTGCGTATCTCCTTAGAATTGTTATCGTTTCTTCAATACACAGTTCACAAGACGGATTGTCCCTGCGTATGGCTTGGACTTAGTGTTGTCTTTCCATCAAATGGAGTAGTCTATACCTGAGTCTTTGAGGGACCATACGTAGCTCACGAGCTTCGTGGATGATCGTTTGTACGGGTATCTAAAGGTCGCCTGATGGTTGAGGAAGCGTTCCTTAAATAAGCCCTCCACCATACCCACATAGGATTTGACCTCCTGTGGTTAATTTGGTCGGCTGGAAGTGACCACAGCTGGAAACACCTCTTGCATAAATACAAAGCTCCGGATTGAATAACAACAACATTCTAATTTTCTAATCAACTCGAACATTTTATTCCGGACTTTCGCAGTTATCTTCCTTACACCTTTCGCCCGTGGTTTTGTATCGCTCGGGGAGAAGTGACAGTTTCTGCGCATGAGCGTTCGTACGGCTGTTCTTCCTGTTCCGAATAACCATGACCAGTCTAAGCTGAAGATCCGCATAAGGTAAAACAATTGTTCTCGGTGTGGTGAACTAACTGCTGTGTTACTACTTATATATATATATATATATATATATATATATATATATATATATATATATGGGTGTGTGTGTGTATATATATGTATGTGCCTGTGTTTTATATGTGTGAATGTATGTGTATGTGTGGATGTGTATGTGCGGGTTAAATATAATTGCACTTCTCAGGGTACTATTAATTTTATTAATATGGGATGCGTTGAAGCCCTTGGAATTAGAGATTTGAAACTTACATCGCCGGTGGCAGTTTGTATATTGGCTCTGTCATCATTTCTACAAAAGAAGAGCAATGACACCTCCAAATCAGTATCGAGCTCAAATTTAAATAATTGCTTTTACATTTTCCATCTGAAATGCATTGTTGCAAGTATCAAGCTAATGTAGCTAATAGTATTAGATGTTAAAAATTAGTTTGAATATCTATATACACAAACGCCTGACAGCAGAACCAAATCCATATACATACTTGAATACATACATATAGACGTACACATTATGCCTCCACAAACGGACGTAGACCCTCTCCCATGTATGTATATATTATGTGTGTGTATATATATATATATATATATATATATATATATATATATATATATATATATATGGAGGGAGAGGAAGAGAGAAAGAAAGAGATGGGGAGGGGGAGATTCACAACATTTTCGTGCCAAACATCCGTCAGCTACAAAGTTAATTTAACGATCGCTTTCCCGCTGTTACGATAACGATATAGCTGTTTCATCAATGTGTATTCTTATTAAGGTGCTTTGATATGTCAGCGGTTAACTTCACTACAACTTATACTAGATTAAGCATAAGCATTTATCGTTAGAACTAAAAACTTGAAGATTCCTTCGGTATTTCTCAGAAAGGAGATACCACTATAAACCTGTGATATCTTGTAAAACGTGATACATTTACCCACTTTGTGTTGTTCAAATAAATTCTGAGAGTTATCTGTTTGAAATTAAATATTGTTGTTGAAGTAGCTATATGAAGAGGAAAGTAGTATGTCAAATCTGTATATATATTATATACCTTTTGTAAGTTTACTATGTTTACTGATAAGTATAATGGGCCTCCGTCGATCTTGAATATGAGTGTTTCAAATGTTTGATCAACGGAACGTGAAATTGACGTGTAAGTGGCTGAGCCGTTCACATAAACATTTACCCATTGGAAGGTAAAACGTATATGACAAAACTTGCATTTTGAATTACAGGCACAGTCCATCTGATGGGCTTCCAAACAGTTCCCATCTACACAATATCACTCATGACATGTTTAGAGCTATGTCAATGGTAACTGACACTTGCGCAAGATGTCACAGTGTGGGATCAAACCTTGGACACAATGAATACAAAGTAAACGTCACAAGCTTCCAGCTATGTAGTATCTACGCTGATAAAACGAAACAGCCACTATGAGCAATAAGCAGGCATTTCTCTATTGATGAGTGCTTGATGCACTCATCCATCTTTCAAAATGTTTTTTTCAGTATCCATTTCAAATGAAATTTGAAAAGTGTATGATGCTTGAAGTTCTTTTAATCTTGTCTACCATTCAACATCTTTCACCATATCCACCAGAGATATAAAAAAAAACAAAGCGACGGTTGTCTTCACAATAGCTTCAGCAGTTCGACATATCTCCACAAGTCAGCATAACCCGCGGACTAGATGAGTGCGTGAATGTATGTTACATCACTCTGCGCACATTTACGAAAGGCATATGTAAACGACACAACATGGTGACGAGAATGAGGACGATGATAACGATGATGATGCTAATGTCTACGCAACTGATGATAACGATGGTGACGATTAAGAGGACAATGATTATAACAAGCATGATGAGGGAAAAAAAAGGCAAGTGCCGTCAACTTTAACTAAACGTGTTTTAAATTACTATTAAACACATACGTGCATTTACCTACGGCATTTAATAATTGTTTCTACTTTTGGCACAAGGCCAGCACTTATCCCAGTGCATTACTGGTACTTTATTTTATCGTCCCCGTAAGGATGAAAGACAAAGTTAACCTCGGCGGGATTTGAACTCCGGAATTTAATAATTGTTTCTACTTTTTGCACAAGGCCAGCAATATCCCAGTGCATTACTGGTACTTTGTTTTATCGACCCCGTAAGGATGAAAGGCAAAGTTAACCTCGGCGTGATTTGAAATCAGAATGGCAAGGGCTGTAACTCTATGTATCAAAGCATGGCGTCCGATCCTCCACCGATACTGCCAATCCACGAATTTAATAATGGTTTCTTATATAGGCACAAGGCCAGTAATTTGGGGGGAGGGGAAAGTCGATTAAATCGACCCCAGTGCGGGACTGGTACTTTATTTTATCGACCCCATAAGGATGAAAGGCAAAGTTAACCTCGGCAGGATTTGAACTCAGATCATAAAGAGTCGTAACGCTATGCTGCAAAGCATGGCGTCCGACCCTCTACCGATACTGTCAATCCACGAATTTAATAATTAATACTATTGCGTCATCAAGTATTAAATTTGTAGAAATCTTTGTTGCTTCAAGAAATTTCTACAAATTTCATACTTGACGAACCAATATATTAATGAGATTTCGTTACGTTCTTTACCAATCTAAATAACGCCGACATGTGTTCGAACCTGCATCATGAAATCAGTAGTGGGTAATTGCTGGCGTTAAAATGTTTGCAAATTGAAGAAGCCTTCTTTTAGGTTTATGCATGACAGATATGAGAGAAAAGTTTAGAAATAAGTTATGATATTATGTGCAAATATATACGTTAGAGGATCAAAATTAAACAAACTCAAACACAAAACAAACTCCATATGAGGACACACACATATTTTTATTTACCAGGTTACATTTTCTAATTTAGTCCAGAAATAGCCGTAGAACGGCTTGAGCTCTGCCGTCGGGGTCATACTTGTTCCTATTACTCACTCTACTACCCTAAGTATTGAGTACTTTGGTGCATTATGGTCCATCTCGTTCCTTACCACAATTCCTTCGTTATATATATATATATATATATATAAATAAAATAAAATAACAGGAGGCTGGACTGGTGTAAATCCTTTAAAGGTTTATTATACTATGATCATTTCAATGACCGGGTTCAATATGAATCCGGTGATATCATCAGGTATTGGAATATAAGAAAGGAATATGTAAACAAAACCATGGGTCCGAAAAATCAGAGACAGAGACAAAGAGGACGACTGACCAACTAGCTCCTCGGCCAGCCGCTCTCAAAGTGTTGGCAACTGAATCTACTAATGAATATCTGGTGAGGGGGCGAAGGCTTATAATGCACTACCACCACTCCGTCAAAGAAGAAGGGGGAGAAAGAAAGAAAGGGAGAAAGAAGTGTAGTGTAAGGGTCATACTACATTCATGGTAGAAAATGCCGCGAAAAATGCTACCCAAAGCATCTATAATGGGTGTCTGTATGGTCTAATGTGTGAACCGAAGATTGGAACGTTAAACTTATGTTGCGAGTTATAGGATGAAATTAAATTAAATTAAAAATATTAAATTGCAAAATGATAAATTGAAAAATAAAGGTAGCGAGATTGAAGATTATATTAATAAAAGGAATTCCAAATTTGTCTGATTTACTCGTTTTATTTACAGTCCTTTAAAATTATAATGATATTATAATGAAATAGTATGGTACAATATTAAATGTTAAGTGTTCATTGAACAAGTACTTTCATGTTTTCTCAATCTTCAGGTTGATATTCAGTGGTGACAGTCAAGTTTGCAATTTTCAACTGTAATGAGATGGGTAAATTCTGTGCCTTATATACAGTAAAAAGGGCCTACAGAATGCTAAGTTTTGCAAACTGTATTTTGACCAATCGGTGTGTAGTTTCACTAGATTACTAAAGCTGAATGGTTTAAACGTCATGGTTGGTTGAGCATGTCAAACGACTTCTATTTGGCCCTATCCAAAGCATCAATTGTTTTGCTATTTTTCGAAACGATGAAAATAGCATTTTCTTTGGTTTTTATAAAAATGTTCAGTATTCATCACCATCAACACCACTTTTATTATTATTATTATTATTGTTGTTGTTGTTAGTACTGGTAGTCGACATGTTCGTAGGCGTAGTCATAGTAGGAGTAATACCCCTAAGCATTATTATTGTTCATTTAGCTTGGGTTGGAATTTATCAATAAAATTATTTAAAAATATTTAATTTTTCTCTTGATTTCATTTGGGCTGTGTAATTTGTAGAATGGGAATAATATAAATATTTTCTGACCACATATTACTAGATGGTTACTCAGGGGTATCTGACGGATATTTGGGTCTCTAATTTGATTTCGTTGCACCCGTGCAAGTTCCGATAGAGCATTGACCGACATATAGTTCTTCACAATTCGGGCATTTAATGCAGTAAATTAGATTCCTGCTTTTGCAGTTCATATTTGCATTTGGAAATATTTTTCCAGTTTTTGTGTTCATATATTTACCAGTGTGTATGAATTGACATGTTCCACATCGACTATCATTGCATTTAGATACAGTGAATGATTGGTCTTTGTTGTTAAGGTCAAACTTTGCCTTTGTTAGTAATTGCTTCAACTTTTTCAGCTGTCTTTTATTAAGAGTCAAAGATCGGTCTGTGATTAAACCTTTTAATTCATTACTTTGAGCAATGATCGTTAGGTTTGCTTTGGTAGTGTTGAAGATATTCTGGTGAGATGGGTTGCGTGTCATTATAAATGGTATGACCAGTTCTTCGTTTCTTCTTCCTTGGGTTGTCCTAAGTTGTATAGGTATTTTTATAGCCCGCTGTATGCCATTTTCTGTAAGTAGAGATGGGTATTTTTGTTTGAGCAAACATTCTCTCAGTTCTGTTAGGCGTTTGTCCCTGGTATTCGTATCTTCTACAATGGTACAAATTCTTCTGGCTAGGCAGTATGGGATGTTACGTTTTGTATGAGGTGGATGGCACGACTTAAACTTCAGATATTGATGGGTGACTGTGACTTTATAGTATATATCCGTGGTAATTGTGGTATCGTTTTTGATTACCATTATATCTAGGAATGATAATTTGGTACTAATCATCTCTTTTATGAATTGGAGAGATGGGTGTATGTTATTCAGGAGGATATTAAACTCACCCAGAGTATCTAGAGATTCTGTTCAGATGATGAAACAGTCGTCAAGGTATCTGTTCCAAGACTTTTTAGTGTACTTTTTAAATTCAGTGCTATATTTTTCCTCTATTTCTAGGTAGAATTGTTGTTCTAAGTATCGTATTACAGAGTTCGAATATATATATGTATGTATACATATGTGTATATATATATATATATATATATATATATATATATATATATATATATATATATATATGTATATATACGTATATATATGTATATATATATATATATATATATATATATATATATATATATATATAGATAGATAGATATATATGCATATATATATATGTATATATATTTATGTATATATATGTATATACCTATATATGTATATATATATATACATATATATATGTATATATATATATATACTTATAAATATATATATATATACTATAAATATAGAGTTATAAACTCAAACAGTCCTTTACAATTAAATAGCTCAAAGAAAGAAATATTTCTGAGCCGTGGAATACAAGTTAATATAAATTAATATATATGATAAACACTAATACAATTATATATGTGTTTGTATTGTAAATGACCAAGTTAGCTAGATTGAAAAATATTAATTTTATTAATACAGTTTTCCTGTCTCGATTTAAAATAATAAATCAATAAAAACAAACCCATATTGGCAATAGCCGTGGTACTTGGACAAATTTAAATTTCAAAATCCAAACCTGTTCCGTAGATAAGTTTAAACTTCAAAATCCAAATAAGTTTCGATAATTGAAAAAGTGAAAAAATACCATCTTCAGTTCTCATCAGCAAGTACCCAGAAAATTGGTGTTTCACCTCAAAATATTTAAGAAGACTGATCGACGCACATGGTTTCTCAGTGT
>OZ024742.1:193396356-193451356 GCA_964016885.1 Eledone cirrhosa
TCTGAAGTCGAATATCATATAAATATAATGTCTCGCAAAACTTACAAGTGGTCGCACCAAATCGCATTAATCTTTGCATTGACGGATACCTCAATGTGTGATGAAATTGAGAATACTATATTTTTACTGGAGTTTGAAGGAACATAAACATATTTCAAAAACAATCTATACTGTGTATCTCCAGAAAGGTTAGTTGATGTTACACTCAACAGAAGGGATTGTATAAAAAAAAACAATGACTTCGAATTAGCGTAAGGGGTCGAATTTTGAAAGCTGGAAAGTAATCTGAGACTCAAAGCTGTTCGATAATTTCTTTTTTCACGGTACTAATAAGGAAATCCAAAGAGAAATAAGGAGAATGAAGGATGATTGGTAAAGAATTTAGTCATCAGAATTACATGAGACAGCAAATAGAAAGAGTGAAAAGCTTAGGCACAGTTTGACTGGAGAGGCGATTGGTCCTCATGTGTTCAGTATCGCTCCTCCTCTGAGGTTTAAAGATAGTAACATTCTTATTCGGGATTCTGCTGGGATACCAAAAAATACGAAACAGAGCTGTCAGCTTTATCTCCTCCGTTTGCTGAAAATTTAAAGTAAGTGAGACTGTCACTACTCTAAAACAATAGCGTAAGGTCTTCGAAATGCTTTTAATTAAGCATACAGTGTATTACAAATTCCACTATATATACATTCACACACACATATATAATATATATATATGTATATATATATATATGTATATATATATATATACATGTATATATATATATATATATATATATATATATATATATATATATATATATATATATATATATATATATATATATATATATATATAAGAGACGTAAGATAAGAAAATTATAAAATTAACTTACTAAAATATCACTTCCAACTAATTAGTTTCTGGAATGGAGTAGATACATCTTCCGAAGAAGGTGTAGAGTAACATCCCGTCATCAGGAAAGTCAATTCTCATATAAGTTTCCAGGCAAAGCGAGGACACTGGAAGCTTATTAAACAAATAAATCAGTGAATAGGAAATAGCAAAGCGTGGACTTACTTCCTAGCCATTGAGAAAATCACTGCCTCTGTGTCCGTGGCAAATTCAAAAAGAATCGAACACGTGACGTCGAGGTCAATCGGTGGAAAGTGGGTTGTTAATAAGACAGCGGCCGGCCTACTACAGTAGTAGCAGTCATGGCCAGTATTGCTCGACAAATATTTTGGAGATAATAATAAAGAATTTATATCTAGTAACATATATCCACCGATTGACCTCGACGTCACGTGTTCGATTCTTTTTGAATTTGCCACGGACACAGAGGCAGGGATTTTCTCAATGGCTAGGAAGTAAGTCCACGCTTTGCTATTTCCTATTCACTGATTTATTTTTTTAATAAGCTTCCAGTGTCCTCGCTTTGCCTGGAAACTTATATGAGAATTGACTTTCCTGATGACGGGACGTTTCTCCACAACTTCTTCGGAAGATGTATCTACTCCATTCCAGAAACTAATTAGTTGGAAGTGATATTTTAGTAAGTAAGTTAATTTTATAATTTTCTTATCTTACGTCTCTTATGTTATTGTTCTGCAACCCCATGCATTGAACCACAATGTTATTAAGACAAAACCTATATATTTGCTAGCATCGATATGCATTTGTATGTATATATATGTTACTAGATATAAATTCTTTATTATATATATATATATACATATATATATATATATATATATATATATATATATATATATATATATATATATATATATATATAGGTTACGTCTACAATATACAACGTAAACATTTATTCTACATAAAAAAAAAAATAATTTTGTAGTTTTGTATTTCAACGGTTTCGCTTAAAATAGCTTTTCAACAGTTGAAATCACGAAAAGAAATTTTGAAAAGCTGTTTAAGTGAAACTGGTGAAATACGAAAGTATAAAAACTAGTCGCTTTGATCTAGAAAATGTATTGTATGTCGTTAATATATATATGTAAATAAATCACAGGAAAGCGAGTGGAGTCCGAAAGAGTCTGCGGTGGAACCGCAGCGACATTGGTGTGGCTGGCAGATCCGGAGGCCGAGCCTCAGGGAAACTCCGATTCGCAGGCTGTGGTTTTCTGGCTGCGTGCCAGTGGAGAAGGAGGGCAGGGCATGGAGCCAGGCACCACTGTGGGGTCTGGAGGCCACACGGAAACAAGCAAAGCGGTGCTGATTGAGCTTGCGTGTGAGCCTGTCTGAGGCCAGGCTGCACTGGATGGCATCCCAAGTGCGTTGGATGGACTTGACGTCAACAGGGGGAAAATGAGGAGGGACTTCTACAGGGCTAAGTCCCAGCCGGTCCCACGTCTCACAGGCGGCCTCACGTTCTCTGAACACAGAGGGTTCTGTTGTGTTTTGAAGAACCCTGCTGACGAGGACGCGGCACGAGGTTACTGACGAAAGATACGCCACCAAAGCTAGTGAGATCGGGGACCGCAGGCCATGGCCACGATACCTGACAGGTAAAGTGGCCTGTTGCCACCCTATGTCGTCACATTTGACGTTGCATATCCCCTCGGCTGCTGCTCGGATACAAGTATCGAAATCAGTGAGGAGAAATGTCTGGGTGTAGCATGGAGCGCTGGGAGTGTATAGAAGAGCTTCGGCAGTGCGACGCAGTTCCTCAGCAGAAAGAGAGCTGGGTGGCCGTCAATCAAGCCCAGTCGGCTGTGAGAGTCTGGAGCTTTTGAAGCCTGGACCTGATGGTGGAGCGGGTGGCCGGTTGGGGGATCGGTGACCCGAGGATGAGGACATCCTCTTGGGGGGTTACCTGAACCTGGCGGACAATGGACCGCACGTCCAAGACGGAGGCTGCAAAGCTCGCAGCATCGATGCTGACGTTCACCACCTCCGACTTGGCCGAGTTGATCTGGAGGCCGATTCCCGCCAGGGCAAGAACCACCGATTGAAGGTCATAGCAGACCGTCCGTACGGGCCCTCCCAACGTAGCATCATCCAGATACCAAACGTTGAGAGAGGCCGTGATACTCCGGGAGATGTGGTCAATACCAAGGGCGAACAGGAGGGGTCCCAAAGGGTCGCCCTGTTAGACCCCAGTAGCCGAGGTTATGACCGTATCAGCAGCTTCGTTACACATCTGTAACATCATCAGTGGTACTATTATGTTCCCTCCTATTGTACTGTATTGTATTGTAATATCTACACCATTTTATTTTAGTTAACTATTTATTTATTTTTGTCTCCGTCTCTGCGCATGCGTTTGCGTGTATGTATAATGTTTGGTGAGTGTGTTCGCGTTTGAGTGTATGTGTGTTGGTTTTTGTATTCTCTCTTTGTTTACTAGTGTGTGTTTATATGTGTTTGTTGTTATTGTACTTGTGTATATATTTATTTATTTATTTATATTTCCCTTAAGTCAGTATTGTTTGTTTGGATATGGTTGTTGTTGTAATACTGACTTAAAGGAAATATAAATAAATGCATAAATATCTAAATTTTCTTATGAAGAAAGAGTGTTTTCTTTTAGCAAATCTGCTTGAACACTATGGCACTGAGCGTTGAAACTTCTGATTAAGTATATACCCCCAAATAGCAACATTGTTATTATTATTAAATTTATATATATTTATATATATATATATATAATAAATAAATACAATATCGGAGAAAGCTTTTTAGCGATACTCCGGCCAAATTCCAACTCACTCAACAAACATTAGGAAATAAGTGATTATATTCCCAATTAAGTGTTCGGGGTGCTAACTAAAAGTATTGCGTGGAAAATTGGCTGTATTATTTCATATGAGACATATGTAATACATCTCTTCCCAGACGGACGTCTCGTTTCATTACAGGATTCCTACCATTTGGGTGAAATTATACCAATTTATGTAGGAACTTGTATACCATCAATAGATATATATTCAAGTGAGCTCCTATAATTCATCAGTGGGTGCCCCAATAATACTAATATTGATAATCTAACCAACATCAGCATTTAGCGATAATCATCATCCTCCGTGCCTGAGGTATCTGTCAGGTTGCCAGTCCAGCAGTTTTAAAGAAGTGTTCAAACTGATTCAAAAAATGAGGAAGTAAATTACCGCCAAAAAAACAATATATGCGCATGACAATGAATTCTGAAAGGAATTCAGGCCACGTGCTAAGAACTCAATTGGAAATTGAAAAAAATATCTATGTGTGTACAACATTTGATGACACACACAGATATTTTCTCGGGCAAAATAACAGAATGAGATATAAGGAACAATCAATATTCATATATAAAAAATAAACAAAGAAATGCTGACCTCATACCGGGAATTTTTTCGAATCTGTTGCTCCAAGAGTAAATAAATAAATACAATATCGGAGAAAGCTTTTAGCGATACTCCGGCCAAATTCCAACTCACTCAACAAACATTATGAATTAAGTGATTATATTCCCAATTAAGTGTTCGGGGTGCTAACTAAAAGTATTGCGTGGAAAATTGGCTGTATTATTTCATATGAGACATATCGAATATATCTCTTCCCAGACGGACGCCTCGTTTCATTATAGGATTCCTACAATTTGGGTGAAATTATACCAATTTATGTAGGAGCTTGTATACCATCAATAGATATATATTCAAGTGGGCTCCTATAATTCATCAGTGGGTGCCGCAATATATAATTCATCAGTGGGTGCCCCAATATATATATATATATATATATATATATATATATATATATATATATATATATAACGAGGGAATTGTGGTAAGGAACCAGGTGGTCCATAACGCAACAGAATACTCAATACTTAGGGTAGTAGAGTGGGTGATAGGAAAAGGTATGACCCCGACGGCAGAGCTCAAGCCGTTTCGACGGTTATTTCAGTCCTGAAATAGCCGTCGAAACGGCTGGAGCTCTGCCGTCGTGGTCATACCTTTTCCTATATATATATATATATATATATATATATATATATATATATATATATATATATATATGTAGGAGGTGTTTTTGATTGTATCACAATAAAGCAATGCAAA
Organism: Eledone cirrhosa; assembly: GCA_964016885.1. Lineage (NCBI taxonomy): Eukaryota > Metazoa > Mollusca > Cephalopoda > Octopoda > Eledonidae > Eledone > Eledone cirrhosa. The sequence goes on from OZ024742.1 coordinate 193,401,406, forward strand.
TATCGGATAAGTAGCACTCAAAAATTTATAGGACTGCAGTACAAATAATATAAGATCAAAAGATGGTTAAAAGAGTTCCAAGTATTTTATTATGCGCATTTCAAAAACAAATATCATCATGGGATGATATTTGCGTTCTCATCAGATACAATAGGGAGACATGATATGAAGCTTAAAAAACACTTGCGAGCATTGAAGTGTTTTTTAAGCTTCATATCATGTCTCCCTATTGTATCTGATGAGAACGCAAATATCATCCTATGATGATATTTGTTTTTGAAATGCGCATAATAAAATACTTGGAACTCTTTTAACCATCTTTTGATCTTATATATATATATATATATATATATATATGTATATGTATATATATATATGTGTTTGTGAGTGTGTGTGTGTATTTATATATATATATATATGTATGTATACATATATATGTGAATATAAATACATATATATATATATATATATATATATATGTGTGTGTGTGTGTGTGTGTGTGTGTGTGTGTGTGTGTGTGTGTGTGTATGTATGTATACACATATATATGTGAATATATATACATATATTCTACAGACACATATATACACACAGACAATGTTGCGTGCCACCCGTCTTATATAAATATTTGAATATATGCATTTGATATTGATAGCCAGCGTACGAACACTGGTAAAGATAAAAAAGAATGTGAAAATTAATGATGTGGGGTAAATAGCCAACGGCAGATATGTGATGTTTTTTCTCGCAGGCGATTCTGTCCATGTGTTTAATCGCCAGGGTTTATTTTGCAAATATTCAATGCTTAATAATTTGAGTAGCCTTACAACAACAAATACACATTGAAATTTAATTATTACCTGACTCTTCCTAATGAATGTTTACATACATATATACATACATTTTCTCATACACATAATATTTACATTCATATATATATATATATATATATATATATATATATATAATCTGAGTCTATCGAACATTAATAATATTATTGGATTCGTTTGCAATTATGCAAACAGCCTCTTTATGATATGTCAGTAGAATGACTGCGTCATTCCTGCTCTTGTTAGTTATTAATATATATATATATATATATAAATATATAAATATTAATACAATAACAGAGATAGTTTAAAGCTAATCTCTGACTGGTAACCATCTCACTCAACAAACATTAGGTTATATTTTAATATAAACCAAATTTAAGTGTTTGGGGTGTTAACAATATGTATTATATGGAAAAGCCAGTTGTATTATTTTATGAGATATAATTAAAGTATATATATATATATATATAAATATATATATATATATATATATATATATATATATATATATATACATATATATATATACGTTATTCCGGGTTGAATCGGAGGTAACCACAGTAAGTAAGGTACACAATACATAGCAGAGTATAACAGTTTTAATATAGATGAGATTCTACAAGACTAGAACTGTTTCATTCATTAGAAATCATCAGGAATCACACGATTCCTGATGATTTCTAATGAATGAAACAGTTCTAGTCCTGTAGAATCTCATCTCTCTCTCTCTCTCTATATATATATATATATATATATATATATATATATTCAGGTTTGAGGTTCACCACTGTATAGAGCTGGTCTATTCCGTATGGTCAATCGTAATGCAATAATATAGAGAGTACTCAACGTAAAGCAGTTCAACCGTCTTAGTTATATATAACTATCTATGTGTAATCATCGATAGTTAAATCTTTTCCTTTGCCATTGATCCAAGATTTCACATATACGATTCACCGATTAATGGTGAAATATAATTCTTCAATGGAATATACACAAAGGAGTTTAATCATTATTGCAAGGCATCTATATTCAAGGTTCTTGTCAATTTTTAATGTTACCTCCGTAACAATGTGTTTTTTACACTCTTTACAAATTATCCCCTGTAATTGTTCGGTGTGTTTATTTAATATATATATGTCATTCGACGTTTAATTTAATGTTTATATTTAGTGCTTGGAATCCTTGAGCTTATTCCACTATGGCGCATGTTTCTGATATTCTCAGACATGCCACTTTTAATCTAAATTTGGTAGCATTTATATATATATATGTTTTTGTGTGTGTTGCGCATGTGTTGCATGCGGGTGTCACTGTGTGTTTATATTTGTTTATTTATTTGTTTATTTACATGTTACTGGTTGGTTGTTTATTCTATGTGTTTGTGTGTGTTCGTTTTGAAAAGAACTAGAGAGACACATACAACACTTCATCCACCGTATACAGTTCTCTGGTTACAATCAGAGTGATAAAATCAGAGTATATAGAGGAGCCAGAACCAAATGGGTAAAAATGTTAAATAATTATACAAATGAGACCTGCCCCTTGTATAGGAGCAAATTTTGGAATATAATAGAAAGAACTAGGAATAAGGTTAATAGAATAAACTCATGGTATGATTGCAATAAATACCAAAGTGTAATGTTCAACGATACAACCCCTATAGGTGAATTAGCGAACAAATGTAGAAGGGCCCTAGATAAACATAAACTCAATATTAAGATAGTAGAAAGGCCAGTTACCTCCATAAAAACACTTATTAGCAATACATACCCTTTTCAAAGACCACCCTGTATATATAAGAAATGTATAATCTGTAAACTAAGCCCCCATACTATCTGTAAAACTAGAAATGTAGTATATAGCATACGATGAACTGAAGGACAATGTAGAGATAAGAATATAGTGTACATATGTGAGACAGCTCGTAGTATAGCGGAACGGATAAATGAACACTGGCGAGAGCTTCAAGATAGTAAAGAATCATCTGTACTCCACCAACATGGTAAAATAGAACATAAGGGTAAATTAGAGAACAGAGAAATAAAAATAGAATCTACACACAGAAAATACGCAATGTTTAGACAAATCACAGAGGCAATAAACATAAATGAACACCAACCAAAATTAAATAGAAAACATGAATGGAACAGCAACATCACAACTCACCATTAAGGACAAAATGAAAACACACACACACAGATAGAACTAACAACCAACCAGTAACATGTAAATAAACAAATAAATAAACAAATATAAACACACACAGACACCCGGATGTAACACATGCGCAAACTAAGCACACAGCACACACAAAAACAAGATGGCGTAGGACAGAACAAAGGAGAGGCACAAAAACAAAGAAATTAATCCCCAGAACTTTGACAATATATGAACAATCGTCTGGTTGTGGAACTAACCAACCAATCGGAAATTTATAAATTCCTAAATTTATAAATTTAATTCATAAAAAATAGAAGTGATACAGCTGGTGCGTGTGTTTCTTATTGACAACATGACCCTCCCAAAGTATAACAATATATATATTTATATATATATATATATGAGTGTAGCATGAAACGTATAGTGAAATATCTATATTCATTATTATCTAATTCGTGAGATATTCATATTTTTGGCACTGTTATTATGTAACTAAAAAGTGGAGATCTTTGCAGCCGATATTTGTTTGTGTTGTAGCTGTTTTGAAGTTTACATATAACTCGCCGTTTATTTATGCACAAATGTTGTTCTTTATCTTTCTTCGTACACACACAAACACACACACACACACCCACACACATATATATATATATATATATATATATATATATATATATTTGTGTGTGTGTGTATGTGTGTGTGTGTGTGTATGTATGTGTGTGTGTGTGTGTGTGTGTGTGTGTGTGTGTGTGTGTATATATAGTGAGAGAGAGAGAGACAGATATATATATATATATATATATATACATATATATATTGCAAAATAGATATATATACATCCAAACACACATGCATAGACACACTCACTCGCATTATATATATATATATATATATATATATATATATATATATATATATATATATATATATATATAAGATCTTGTGTGACGACCCTGTGATAAACAGGTGAAATTCTACTGTAATAGGACTCACTATTTAGCCTTAATAAATGAGTATATATATTTCTATATTATGCGTATTATGCGCGTATGTATGTGCATATATATGTATATATATATATATATATATATATATATATATATATATATATATATATATACACACATGTGTGTGTATGTGTGTGTGTGTGTGTGCTTGTGTTTTGATGTATATATCCCAGAATGGTCATTAAATAAAAGTAAAAATGTTATATTGTAAAATATAAAAGAAAAAAATCAAAAACAGAAAAACTGAAGACAGTTTATGAGCTATTTTTGATGAAAAGGCTCTAAACAAGAATATAGCATCATAAGGAGACAATCTGTCACAATATCGGACATAGAACTACTTTACGATTTGCTGAATTGAGATAAACCCATGGAATTCTCGCCGCTGTTGACATTTATTATTTACCAGTACTGAAATCTTCTCAATTTCAGGGAGCAAGCAAGGACATTTACAACAATAACACTGATGATGATGATGATGATGATGATGACGGTGGTTATGGTCGTCGTCGTTTTGGTGGTGACGGTGGTGATGATGGTGATGGTGGTGATGTTGATGGTGATGGTGATGGTGATGGTGATGAATAATGAGCCTCCGCCTATTTCAACAATGTGTATTCCACTGCTCAATCAATTTAACGTCTCCCTGGTAAATTATCGTATGTGTAAGCAGCAGAATATGCCAAAGACTTGTATTCTTAACGTTATACTCAAGCAAAATCACCGAGTTTACCAGCGCTTGGCCCCTGTCAGTACTTTAACAGTGCCTCCCCTTTTGTATTGGTTTGAACTATATTTACCCCCCAAGGATAACTTCCCTTTCCCTAAGGCCATCTCGTTAGAGGTTGCTTTGTTTTAATTATAGGTGACCTATCCTATCTTATAAGCATTTATCAGTGACAACATGGTGGATTTGAACTCAGAATGTACAAAACTAGAACAGATACGGCTACCATTTCCGGTAATTCACTGCTTATTGCACAGAAAGGAGAATGAGAAAATAAACAGAGGAAGGGTTTACTCACGGATCACAGAGATCCAGAACAAATTCCGCAAAGTGTTTAATACCTGTTCTAAAAGATTTGGTATTTGCTACCTTTGTATGTTATTTGTCTATCAGAGGGAATGCTTTGTAGTAATATTTCCCCTTCTCTGCGTTCTTTAAGTTCAACCCCTGTTGTGGTCAACATTGCCTTTCAACCTTTCGAGGTCGAAAAAACGATTCTAGTCCAGAACTGGGGTTGATTCTTAATTTATTTCTCTACCCCCCCCCCCCCCTCTCCATCTCCTCCCACCCCCTCTCTCTCTCTCTCTCTCTCTGGCTCTCCTCTGATATAAATAGACGGTTTGCAAAGGTGAAGGGCGAATGCGCACTACAAGTTCTAAATTACCCACGTCACGACGTATCTCACGAATGCGTCTCTACACCTGAACTTACGGCTCCATACACACTCATTGATATATACTTATATACTTATTATTTAGCCCCTTGTCTTATGGAAATTTATTTTTAAAATGTTTATTTTACAATATTTCAAGATGAAAGTGCTTGTCAAATAATAGGAAAACAGTTTTCTGAATTATTACGTAACCACAAAATATATTAAACAAAAACATGATTGAATTATGCTTTAAAAATATTTGGTTAGATAAACATTTAAAATTGTGTCTCAGATCCTATTGTGTTACTTAATATCGTTTTGAACGTGTTGACAGTTCTAATCAGTTCAATTCAACATCTTGTCTAAAGAGGTACGAAGATAAAATACTGCAAAATTTCAAAATATGTTTTTACTCACTTTACTGCCGATAAAACAACATCGACAACACGACGAAACATTAAAAATATATCACTATTCTGAATCTCCTCAAAGAATATTGATTAAAACAAAGCTTATGTAAAAGCAATCTTATAAAGCTCGGAGCTAAAAATATCTGTATTAAGTAGCCATCATTTAAACTATATTTTCGTAAAAATGTATTTAACATAAAACAACACTTAGATTAAAAGAGAATATTAGAAACTTGCTTACTTAACAGTTTTCTTTTTCTTCTGGCAGTGTAATTTTTTCGTTTATCACAGAATTTTTGTTTCAACTAGAGTGTAAAAGTATAGGTTTTTCGATTCTTCATGTTTAAAATTTTTCCTAAGTATTTGAGTGGAAAGCGAAACTTTTGCAACAATGAATTTTAAAAATATTCATATTGCAAAAAATATGTAGACTATCATTTAATTAACATTTTGCAAAATTTGTTTCGCACTGAAATCATTGTGTGCGTGTGTTTCCACAAACCTGATTACCCTGACTATTGAAGCATGATGATCACGAGGTCTTAGAGGTATATATATATATATATATATATATATATATATATATATATATATATATATATATATTATATATATATATATATTATTTAGGAAAAAGAACAAAGGGAAGCACGTCAGCTCTGCAGACCCAAAAGTGTGTGCAGCCAGAGAACACCTGAAAGCTGCCAGGGACCAATTCTATGCTGATCCTACGGAGGAGAGGATGGAGACTGTGGAGGTGATGAGGGAAGAGCTCTGTACCGCTTACACTGAGGTCAGAGAGGAGGCACTGATAGAGAAGATCAGAAGTGTGGAGAGAGCGGTTGACAGATCTGGATGTAAGGAGAGCTGGATGATCATCAACGAGATCACAGGGAGGAAGAAAAGGTGTTCGAGTCAGATCCAGGGAACGGGGCCCGAGGATAGGAAGAGGAAATGGCTAGACCATTTTAGGACCCTACTAGGAGAGCCACCCTCCACAGCCCAGAGCACTGGGGAGATCAGGCGGCTGTTTGAGGAACTGGATGTTGAGACAGAGCCCTTCACCAGAGAGGAGCTTCAGAGAGCCAAGAAGAAGATCAAGGAGGGCAAGGCTCATGGAGAAGATGGAGTAGCATCAGAGGTGATGAAGTGGTGTGATTTTGATGATATCATCCTGGGGTTCTGTAACGGGGCACTGGAGAAGGGAGTTGCCCCGAATCAGTGGAGGATCAGTAACATCGTCCCAGTGCCAAAGAAGGGAGATCTCTCTAACACCAACAACTACCGGGGGATCTCACTGACGTCACTTGTGGCAAAGACCCTCAACAGGATGATTCTTAACAGGATCCAGCCTGAGATGGAGAAGAAGCTCAGGGACAACCAGAACGGCTTCAGAGAGGGTAGATCAACCACCAGTCACATCCTGATGCTGAGGAGGATATTAGAGGGAGCTAGAGCAAAGTGCCTTCCTGCGGTCATGGTTTTCATTGACTTTAGGAAGGCCTTTGATTCTGTGGACCGTTACTGCCTGATGAAGATCTTACAGGCTTATGGAATCCCCAAGAGGATAGTGGACCTGATATCACTGCTCTACACCAACACCAAAGCCCAAGTCATTACACCTGATGGGATGACAGAGTTCTTTGAGATACTGGCTGGAGTGCTCCAGGGAGATACATTGGCTCCCTACCTTTTTATCATCGTAGTGGACTATTGTATGCGCCTTGCACTGGAGAAACACCAGGACTCTGGCTTTACTGTAGCACCGGCTCAGAGCAGGAGAGTTGGGGCGAAAAAGGTATCGGATGCTGAATTTGCCGACGACATAGTTTTGGTGACAAATACAGTGAAGGAGGCAGAGGATTTGATGCGGGAGGTTGAGACTGTGTCGATGAGTGTGGGGCTGAGAATGAATGAGACTAAAACAAAATATCTGGTAGAGAATGTTGAGAAGCCAGAGGGGATCACTAATGTAGGCGGGAAGCCGCTGGAATTGGTTGAGGACTTCCTGTATTTGGGAGCAAAGATTGGGAATACGGAAGATGATGTGGTTGAGAGGAAGAGCAAGGCCTGGGCAGCGTGCCACAGCTTGAGATCGGTGTGGAAGTCGGACCTTCGTAGAGACCTGAAAGTCCGCCTCTTCATTGCTGTAGTGGAGTCTGTGCTGCTGTATGGGTCTGAGACTTGGACACTGACCAAGAGACTCACTCAGATGGTGGATGGGTGCTACACGAGAATGCTGAGGATGGCTCTGAACATTAATCAGTATACACTGAGGATGAAAAACTCAGAGCTGTATGGGAGCCTCCCAAAAGTCAGCTCAAAAGTGACACAGAGGAGACTGAGGTTGGCTGGACATGCTCACCGACATCCAGAGTTGACATTGCACTCCGTGCTCCTTTGGGAGCCCCTACATGGACACACTGGAAGAGGAAGACCAAGGTTAACATATGTTGATGCCCTAAGGACAGACACTGGTCTGTTGGAGACGCAGGACATGGCAGCGATAATGAGGGACAGAGACCGCTGGAGAGAACTCGTCCATGGATCTCGGGAATTTTACCCGCCTTAGATAGATAGATATATTATTGAAAATATTAAGAAATGGATAGATTCACATAATCAAAATATATATTTAATTACATATATTTCGGAAGTACTGTGTTGTTTTTTCAGTACGTCCTCATCAGATAAAATACATAAATTGATGTATGACATACCTCAACTGTGCTGATGGTTCAATTCCAGTCTTGGCAGTAATTTATTACAACAAAACTCAATATTTATATACCACAAGTAAAAGTGTGACAAACTAAATATGATAGAGAGGGATAATTAGCGAGATATAATTATTAGGAGTGTGTGAGTAGGAGAAAGTATAGAATATGTAAATAAATAAATAAATAAACACATAAGTATATAAAAGTATTACTCTATCTTCAATAGACACACAATTAAACTTTCGTACTCAACAACCATGAATATGGCTCAAAATATTGCTAAAATTAATAGCAAAATTCTTAATTCAAACCAACATATAATCAACGACAATAACAATAGTAATAATAATAATACAATAGTTATTGAGAATAACTATAACAATAATTTAAACACTTATTGTAGAACTCCTACACATAATAACAATGATAATATGAACAGTGTGGATTATAGAAATAGCACGAAATTGAACTGTAAATGTAAAAGGAAATCTGAATGCCTTTACAAAATAACTGCCTTGATAAGAATTTAGTTTATAAATGTACCATCAAAACAAATAATGATATTACTTATAACTACGTAGGTGCAACTTCATTGAACTTTAAACTTAGATTTTCCAATCATAAACATTATTTTTCTAATCCAGATAAAACATTGTCTACAATTAATATGGTCTTTAAAAGAGAAAAATATGAAATACTGAATTTCTTGGATTAAACTTAGAAACTCAGAATCCTATCGGAACCATTCCATTTCACCTAACTGCAATCTTTGTAATTTTGAGACTCTATTAATAATTGCTAATTATGGTAATTTAATTAATAAAAAAAGTGAATTATTTTCAAATTGCCTCCATAAAGCTACAAACACATTTCAAACATCATATACATTTAGGAAAAAACATTGTCTGAGTGAGAAAAGATATTGACTTTTATTAATAACTAGCAGTAAAGCCCGGCGTTGCTCGGGGTCGCTCAGTAGCTGTGTTAAAGTTACAATGTTAAGTTTCTTTTTTGGCTTAAAAACTGTAGTGTCTACTGTGCAGACTTGCATGTGGTGTTTTTGATTAATATTCCCTCAACCAACAATATGCCTTATGAAGTTAAGAAAACATAACGATAACCCGAATGTTATAACAAAAGAGGAAATATTTGCTTGTTTTACGTAGTCTTTAAATAGACTTTTTTTCAAGTAAAAATTTTGTTTTAAAAGGCTTTTAAATGGAAATGAAGCAAAACGGAAGCTTAGTGTTCGAACTGATGAATTTTGCAGGTCAAAATTTTGCTGGCTCGACAACTGTTCGTGTATTGTGCTAATGTCATTTTAAACGCTGAGAAAGCCAGCGTAATTTTTTTAATTTTTGCACGCAGAAAATGTAAACAGAACGTAAGACGCTCAATGTAAACAGAACAAAGGGAAATAACTCGTCACTTACGCTCAAAAATCGATACATTAGATTCGATTTCGTCACATAGGGTGGGTCAATTTGAAATTTTTTTTTCCGATGTCTTCGCTAGGGCTGTACAAGTATAGCAATTTCGTAGTACAATGTACAAGTATAGCAATTTCGGTGCAATTCCGTCAGAGATTCTAAGAGGAGATGTGTGCCAAAAATCGATAGACAGACAGACAACCACAGCTTTATATATATAGATGACATAATCAAAAACAAGAACTTATTTGAACATTTATTTGACCGATGGTACCGCCGGACCTTCATCTATAAGTGTAGCAATTTCACCGAAATTTGAACGTACGGTTTAAGAGGAGATGTGTGCCGAAGGTTTTAGTAGACAGACAGACAACCTCAGTTTTATATATATAGATGACATAATCAAAAACAAGAACTTATTTGAAAATGTATTTGACCGATGGTTCCGCCGGACCTTCATCTATAAGTGTAGCAATTTCACCGAAATTTGAACGTACGGTTTAAGAGATGTGTGGCGAAGGTTTTAGTAGACAGACAGACAACCTCAGTTTTATATATATAGATGACATAATAAAAAACAAGAACTTATTTAAAAATTTATTTTACCGATGGTTCCGCCGGACCTTCATCTATAAGTGTAGCAATTTCACCGAAATTTGAACGTACGGTTTAAGAGGAGATGTGTGCCGAAGGTTTTAGTAGACAGACAGACAACCTCAGTTTTATATATATATAGATGACATAATCAAAAACAAGAACTTATTTGAAAATTTATTTTACCGATGGTTCCGCCGGACCTTCATCTATAAGTGTAGCAATTTCACCGAAATTTGAACGTACGGTTTAAGAGGAGATGTGTGCCGAAGGTTTTAGTAGACAGACAGACAACCTCAGTTTTATATATATAGATTATTGTTTTTATTAGTATTATGTAAAATGTTTTACCTCACCATATATTTATATATTCGGAAATGTTCGTTGTCCGACCATATCTTAAAGAAGGGAAAAATTGTGAAATTTCCCTTTCCGTATGTTGAGAAGTGTTCACTGCATGTTGTGTTTCTGACAGAGGGGTCTCTAGCTTGTTGTTTATGTACTCTAACTCTGTCATGAAGACCCGATTCGGTTTCACCGATATAGTATTCTTTACATTGTGGGCAGGTTGCACAGTAAACGAAGATTTTTGTTTTGCAATTCATGTTTGCATTTACTGTGTGTATGTGTGTATGTATGTATATATATATGTGTATGTGAATGTGTATATATATATATGTGTGTGTGTGTATGTGTGTGTGTATATATGTATGTCTGTGTGTATATATGTGGGTGTATATGTGTGTGTGTATATATAGGCGTATGCATGTGTGTGTATATATGTGTATGTGTATATATATATATATATATGTATGTGTATATATGGGTATGAAGGTATGTGTATATATGTATTTATGTGTGTGTGTATGTGTTGATATGTGTGTGTATGTGTGTGTATGTATGTTCCCTATATGGACTGTAAATATATTTACATATAGGGAGGTGAATATGTGAGCTAGCATGCCCACCCCCTACACTTCCTCTCCCAAATCAATATCAATAACACATTTCTGACAAATGTTCCCAAACTATCCTTCTTTTCTCTTTTTACTGTCATCCCATTCTCATCAAAAGACATGTATCTTACACCTCATTAAAACCCAGACACGCCCTTAAATTAATCTTTGATATATAAATGTGTAGAAGATATTATTTATAAATTTAAGAGAGTTAATTCATCTATGCCATTATAAACTCATCAAAGGTCAGCTAATGAAATAAAACCAGCAGGAGGGGATGTTTACAACCAACTTTTCAAACACCCTTTTCTTGCAACCTCACCATTTTCGGAGTGTTTATATATATATAAGTGTGTGTGTGTGTATGTGTGTGTGTGCGTGTATATGGGTGTGTGTGTGCATGCTTTAATTCCTCCAAATCTTCATCCACACGCATTAACACCACAACCCACACCCCAGACATATCCAAATCTCTCTTATATATAGAGTCACACATCTCAACACAACGTGGTCTCAGTTTGACAATCGCCACCGACGAATGCAAGAAAGTTCTCCAACAAAGTTAACCAGGAATCTTTAAAATTCTTCCCAACGAAGTTAACAAAAAACTTACTAGACCTACCAACTTATAATATTATAATATTTTAAAATTAAATCAAATAAATTAACATTACAAGTGAAGTCATTCTTTTCCTTTTTTTCAAATATACCCACTGTACACACATTTTCTAATATAATAATAATAATAATAATAATAATAATAATAATAATAATAATAATAATTGTTTCTACTTTAGGCACAGGGCCAGCAATACCCAGTGCATTACTGGTACTTTATTTTATTGACCCCGTAAGGATGAAAGGCAAAGTCAACCTCGGCGGAATTTGAACTCAGATCGTAAAGGGACGTAACTATGCTGGAAAGCATGGTGTCCGACCATCTACCGAATCTGCCAATCCAATAGTTTTCCACCTTCAATTTACAAGCATATACTCAGAGTAGGTTCATTCACTCAGGCTATTCTTGCCATTACTCTTATTATTATTAATAATAATAATAATAATAATAATAATAATAATAATAATAAGTATATTATATTATTGTAATGCACTGGGTGATTGCTGGCCTTGTGCCTGGAGTGGAGACAATTATTAATAATTTCATTCTTAAGCCACGCAATGCTCACATTAAGGAACCACTCATGATAATAACAATTTAAAAAAAACAACAAAAAGAAAACCCCGTGACCAAGAAATACCAGGATGGCGGCCTGCGGGGAATAGGCGTGTCCCTAGGGGAGAACGACCCCTCTAGTCTTGGTTGACACTCGTTCTAGAAGTGGTAACACGAAATGATTACCCCTTGGCGGATAAGGATAAAACGCGACAAAATAAAGTAAATGTCTAATGATAAAATCTCATACCGGATCGGCCGTCTCCCGGGTAAAAAAGGGCCGCGTCCCTCAGAGAGGAACCAGACTGGGGTCGAAAAATCAGCTAATGGTTCAAACCTTCCCATCACTTCGGAGCTGGAGACCTCCCATAACCGGAATACTCCTACTGTTGGCCCTCCATGCTCACCACCAAGAAATCCAAAGAAAAAGAGAGGAAAATGGTCAAAAGAAGATAATAAAGAAGTCCATGAGGCTTTCTACACTGCCATATACTACCCATCAAATACATCGAATACAGAACAGACATATATCAACTGAAACATCCCGAAAACAGAGACTATATTGACAGTAACAAACTAGCCAATATACGAAGAAATATTGTAAGAAAAAAGGTACTAACTGATATAGAAATTGATCAGATCAAGCTATTAGCACAAAGTCAGCGAAGGGAAAATGAAACATGTGTCAGTGAAAACGAGGTAAACTGTAACACTTCAAATCCCAGAGTTGGGGCGGAATCACTGGCAACAGAACAAATTAAAGAAAGGATCGAAAAAGTGGAGGGAGTGCATGCTCAGGATGAAACTCCAAATGAAAATAATGAGATCGTAAATGATAAAGAAATCAATGAGAATGAACTTGCCAACTTGAAGGATGAAATTATGATCGAATGGTTGAAAATGAAAGAATCTGACATGGGGCAATGAGACACCCTCCCTAAGATCCAGAACACCAAACAGAACCAAAAGATACACAAGACTAACATAATTCTCAAAAACATTATCATCACAAACAAACTAAACTTTACTGATTTAAATTATCTCTATTATGCATCGGCTAAAGTCACCACTCACTTATGTGGAGTGAAGATGAAAAAACAAAGGAATTCATACAAGAAATCTACTTCGCAAGAGAACATCAATCGACAAATAAACCTTCTCCGATCTGACATAGAAATTTTAACAAACTATAAAGTAGGTTAACATGTTAAACAAACTAAACTTAGAAAATTGAAAAAAAATACAGTATAAAATCAACAAGTGACATAGACATGCTGATAGAAATAATCAAACAAAAAGTGTCGGCCAAAGCTGCTCGTATAAGGCGCTTTGAAAAACGATCTAGATTCTATAAGGACAATAATATGTTCAAAAACAAACAAAGAAACTTCTACAGAAAAATTGGTAAGTCAACAATAACTGCTAAATCAATACCACCCAAGGAGGAAGTGCAAGATTGCTGGGAAAACATCTGGGCCGAAGAAAAAGTTCATAACATACATGCCCCATGGATAGACAGACAAATGAAAGATACAGCTCACCTTGAGGAACAAATATGGGAAAATATAACAGTTGAACAGTTGCGCTTGGCTCTAAGAAAAACCAGCAAATGGAAATCCCCAGGAAAAGACAAAATACAAAACTTTTGGATAAATGCCTTCACCAAGTCTCATGAGCTGTTAGCCCAACTTTACAATGAAATACATAAGGAGCCAGAAAAGATACCTTCATGGCTAGTTAACGGCATTACATTCCTGCTTCCGAAGAATGATGAGACAAACAATCCCAAAAATTACAGAACGATAACTTGCTTGACCACAATGTATAAAATTTTAACATCAGTCCTAACTGAATACACATATGACCACCTGATAACAAATGACCTATTTCCCATTGAGCAGAAAGGGTGTAAACGAGGCTCATATGGCTGTAAGGATCAGATTCTGGTTAACAAAATGATACTGGAAGATTGTCATAATAGACACAAACATCTATCGATTGCTTGGATAGATTATAAAAAAGCATTCGATAGTTTGCCACACAGTTGGATTGAAAAATGTTTAGAGATTTTCAAAATATCCCCCGTTGTCAGGAGGTTTTTGTCATTCAGTATGAAGACATGGAAAACGACACTCCTTTTGAATAGTGAAACAACATCACTGGAAGCTGGAGAAGTTAATATTAATTGTGGAATTTTTGAGGGTGACTCTTTATCACCGCTTTTATTCTGCATCGCAATTATACCATTAAGTAAAATGCTCAATGAAACAAAACATGGATATAAAGTCTATGACAAAACCATTAATCACCTGTTCTACACGGATGACCTGAAACTATTTGCAAAAAATGATGAACAATTGCTATTATCCACTGTGAAGCAGTTCAGTGATGACATTAAAATGGAGTTTGGACTAGATACATGCGCCAAAGCAACGTTCACCAGAGGAAAACTGCTGAAGAGTTCAGACATTAATCTTGATCGGGGAAACGTGATAAGAGAACTTGATCAAGAAAAAACTTACAAATATGTAGGTGTTTGTGAAGGAGACGGAATCAAGCACTCGACAATGAGGGAAAGGATAAGGAAGGAATGTTACCGCAGAGTAAGAGCAATCTTAAGAACGGAATCGAATGCAAGGAATAGGATCGATGCCATAAACAAGCTTGCCATACCAGTAGTAACCTACAGTTACAATGTCATCAAATGGTCAAGCACAATTCTTAACCATGCACAGAATGCATCACCCTAAGGCAGATATAGATAGAATATATCTCCCTAGGAAAGAAGGAGGACGTGGGTTAATCCAGTTAGACATTGCGTTGAAAACTGCAACAATTGGATTATCTACATATCTAAGGGGATCACATGATTGGATGATCAAACTCGTTTTGAAACACGAAATCATCAAAAGATCATATTCCATTACAAAAGATGCACAAAGATACAGTAATGGACTACAAATTTCAGAAGTCCCATTTACTGCTGAAATGGAAAACACAGAAAAAGCAAAGCAGGTAAAAGTAACTGCAAAGAAAGAACTGCTACAGAACTGCTACAGAAACTGGAAAGAACTGCTACAAGAAAAGCCTCTGTATGAAAAATACCCAGAGCGAGCTAACAATCCTGATGTTGACAAGACTTTAACCCATCAGTGGTTGGCATCCTCTGGACTGAAATCGGAGACTGAAGGACTGATTATATCGGCACAAGATCAGTGTCTGCCAACAAAACATTACCAAGCCAACATAATAAAAAAAGGGTGCAGCCAATTATGGCGAGTATGCAAAAAACAACCAGAGACCATTGACCATATAATTTCAATGTGCAGTCCTATAGCTCCAACCGAATACCTAAACAGGCATGACAGAGCTGCACAATACATACATTGGATAATGTGTAAGCATTTTGACCTGCCCCATCAAAAGAATTGGTGGGAGCATCAACCACCTCCCATACTTGAAAAAGATCACATCTCAATCTTGTGGAACTTTAGCATCCAGACAGACCGAAAAATAGATGCAAACATACCTGATATAATATTAAAGACTTTCAAAAGAGGGTATGCCTGCTAATTGATATGTCTGTTCCAATAGACAAGAATGTATCTATAAAACATTTGAAAAATGGAGCAAGTATAAGGACCTGGAGATAGAAATTAGAAAAATGTGGAAATTGAGAACTAAAACAATACCAGTGGTTGTAGGCGCTCTGGGAATGATACCTAAGGGGTCTAATGATTACTTATCGCAAATCCCAGGAAACCCGCGTATAGGAGAAAAACAAAAGATAGTACTAATGGGAACTGCCCATATACTAAGGAAGATTCTGTCAATATAAGTACATCACAAGTCTAAACACTAAAGATGCATGTGTGAATATGTATGTTCTTTCTTGAACATGGCGGACCTTGTTGTCTCTTGAGGTCACTGGTTGTGACTTGGTGATAACTCGTATGAACATAAAGCAAGATAAATGCAACTGTAATAATAATAATAATAGGGAAGAAAACGCACAAGGTGGATATTTATCGTTATGGAAGCGCTCCCGTAAGTTTTTGATTTTTACTTCTTGATAGAATAATTTTACAACTGTGATAGAATAATTCTTATTACAAATGAACAATAAGATTACAGTTTTACGTTCAGCAAGCCATAACGCATCACTTTACGGCATAGGGCCCCAATATTTAATATTTAATTTTGGATCAGAAATGTTATAGTCGAAAAAGAAGAAAATGGCAAAATGACTAAATAGCTAAATAGCTAAATGGTTTATTGGACAGACAGAAAAATAATTTCACCACCAACACCACCACCACTACCACGCTAAAAACTCTAGTCAAGTTACCGCAACTTCTATCTCTTCTTCAACTTCAACACCATCAATACAGTACTACGATCACATATCGCTACCGCCGCTATTCTCTCCCACTACCTCCTGCTAAGTACTGCTAGCACAGCACCACTACCACCACCACCACTGCCTCATTATCACTACCGCCGCTATTCTCTCCCACTACCTCCTGCTAAGACATGCATCGTAGTGTCCCCACTAAAAGAGGAAGGCATCAAAATATATAAATAGACTGATTTGATGACCCGGTCAGAAAATCAAAAAAACAAAAATCAAAATCAAAGCAGCACAGCAACAACGAAAAACGCAAAGAAAAAACAAATGAAAAGAAAAACAAACAGACAGACAAAGAAGGGAAGGGAAAAACTAAGTCAGACATTCAAACATTACATTACAATGAAACTTATGCTTATTCTTTTTTTTTTTTTGCCTATTTGTTTGTTCGTTTATTTATGTTCGTCTACAGCGTGATAGTGCCACACAAAAATCACCGGAAGTGATGAAATCACCGGTGGTTATGTAACATACATTCACCAATCCTCGATAAGAGTGTTTAAATGTCGAACCTAAACAGCTCGAATAACGGTGAAGTGGAGACTAGAATGTCATGTGACAGACTCTCACCCAGCAGGTGCTCCCTGACTCAGCAGCAGGGACCTGGCTGTCAACCAAATACTGTTGGTGTCGGAGGAAGAAGAAGGAAAGGGACCAGAACCAACTGGACGAAAGAATTGAATAGAACTGTTATGCAATTTTACCTGAAGAGTAACCCCAAGGAGAAAGGCTATAGGAAACGGATGCGATACGAGAGCAGAGTCAGTCAGTATAGACAGAACCGCATGTTTGACAACAACCAGAAGATGTTGTTTGGACAGCTTGAAGGGAAAGAAAGAGGCAACAACTTGATCCCTGAGGCGGAACAAACTAAGACATTCTGGAGAGGAATATGGGAGCAGGATGTTAAACATAATGATCAGGCAGTGTGGATTGAGACAGTACAAAAGGAGATTAGTAAACAGGCACACCAACAAACTGATTTGAGTATCACAGTTGAAACTCTTAAGGAGCAGGCCCAAAAAACTAACCAACTGGAAATCACCAGGCCCAGATGGTGTTCAGGGGTATTGGATTAAAAATATAACATCCCTCCACCCGAAACTGACAACCATGTTCAATGACTGCTTGATGTCAGGTGAGGTACCAGAGTGGTTGACAAAAGGTACCACAGTTCTGGTAATGAAAGATCGAATCAAGGGTAATGATGTTACCAACTATAGACCTATCACATGTCTGTCCGTAATATGGAAACTGTTGACAAGCATTATGTCTAAGGAAATCTACCATCACCTCAACACAAACAACTTGTTACCGGACGAACAGAAAGGATACCGAAAGAAGTCCCGTGGTACAAAGGACCAGTTACTTATTGAAAAGATGGTAATGAGGAATTGCAAGAGGAGAGACACTGGTCTTGCCATGGGATGGATAGACTACATAAAGGTATTTGACATGGTGCCTCATTCTTGGATCACCAAAAGCCTAGAGATCTTCAAGGTGGCAGATGACATCAGACAGTTGTTGGGCAAAAGTGTGAAGTCCT
Source organism: Eledone cirrhosa (assembly GCA_964016885.1). NCBI lineage: Eukaryota > Metazoa > Mollusca > Cephalopoda > Octopoda > Eledonidae > Eledone > Eledone cirrhosa. The sequence goes on from OZ024742.1 coordinate 193,420,032, forward strand.
GGAAAACAGAGTTAACATCAGCTGGAGAATGCTTGGGAGGCGTGAAGATCAAGAGAGGTATCTTCCAGGGAGATAGTCTGTCCCCCTCTGTTGTTTGTCCTTACCCTGATGCCCCTGACCATTATACTGCGAAAAGTGAGAGCAGGATACAAGTTGGGAAAGAGAGAGCTTACCATCAGCCACCTCCTCTTCATGGACGATCTTAAGCTCTTCGGGAAGAGTGAGAAGGAGTTGGATGTGCTTGTTGACACTGTCCGTATTTTCAACAATGATATATGTATGCAATTTGGTATTAGTAAGTGTGGAGTCCGTGTGATGAAGTGGGGTAAATTGAGCAGAAGCAACGGAATCACCAACAGGTGAGATGATAAAGGAAATTGACACTGAAGAAGGATACAAGTATTTGGGTGTTCGGGAGGCTGATGAAATCAAGAACAAAAAAATGAAGGAATTGATAAGATCTGAATACATTCGGAGAGTAAGGAGCGTATTAAAGTCACATCTGAACAGTAGGAATGCCATAAGTGCAGTAAATTCCCGATCTGTGTCTATTATTAGGTACTGTGCGGGAATTCTGAGATGGAATGTTGCTGAACAAAAAGAAATGGATAGGAAGACTAGGAAGCTATTGACTATCTGCAACATGTTCCACAAGAGGAGTGATGTCGATAGACTCTACTTAAGGAGATCTGAAGGTGGAAGAGGTCTTATCAGCATAGAGGACTGCGTTCAGATAGAGAAAAACAACCTACACAAATACGTGACTGATAGTAAGGAGCCAATGCTCAGAACTGTACTGAAGGAGAGGACAATAGACCAGGGGATGTCCAAGGAGGAAATAACAACAAGGAGAAAGAGCATCCTTCATGAAAAATCCCTTCATATTACCTTCTTTGAGAAAACTGAATTCAGAGATCCACAGACATTGAACTGGTTGAAAAGAGGAAACCTTAAAAAGGCTACAGAAGGAATGTTAATGGCTGCGCAAGAGGAAGTCCTCAAAACGAAGTGGTTGAAACACCATATTTACAAGGAGGAGGCTAGCCCACTGTGCAGGATCTGTGGAGAGAGAGAGGAGACTGTGGCTCACATTGTATCCGAGTGTAAACACATAGCCCAGACTCACTATAAGGGCTGGAGACATGGTGTGATGGGCAGGGTGATCCACTGGCACCTATGCAAAGTAAACAATTTACCACATTCTGAGAAGTGGTATGAGCATAAGCCAGAGTCGGTGATAAAAAACGATCGGGTAAAGGTGCTGTGGGATTTTAGGATACAGACGGACAAGAAACTGGAACACAATAGACCTGACCTGGTGGTTTTGGACAAGGAAAAAAGATCGTGCCTGATTGTGGATGTGGCCTGCCCATTCGACACGAGAGTGCAAGAGAAGGAGAGGGAGAAAATTAACCGATACCAGGACTTAAAATGGGAGGTAAAAAGGATTTGGAACTGCCATGAAGTCAAAGTTGTCCCGATTGTGATAGGCACACTAGGTACTATCTCAAAAAGTTTCCTGGGATGGTTAAAGAAAATTGGCCCCTTCACGCTTTTTGGAACGCTTCAAAGGCATGCTTGCTGGCAACAGCAAGGACACTCCGCTACGTCCTGAATATCTAAAGGCTGCAGGTAGTGGCTTGATATTCATTTCAACAAACTTTCCAGTTAACTAACATCAATGGCTGAGACTCAAAGAACAATAACAATAATAATAATAATAATAATAATAATAATGTTTTCTTTATTAACCACAATGGTTTACATAAAGTAGACATTAAGGACAGTACAGGACAATACAGGACGGTACAAATGGGCATTTCTGCGTGTAAAAAAAAACAGAGGTTGAAATAAAGTAACAAAGAAAAATTCCCCAATAGGGGGGAGACTTCCGAGGGACATTTGTGGAGAAAGCCCATTAAAAGACCACAGTGGCCCTGACCACCAGGGCAAGTGCCCTCTCCCAGTTTTCCACCTTTAATTTACAGACACATACTTAGAGAAGGCCCATTCATTCGGGCCATACTTGCTTCTCTCACCCATCTTTCAACAAAATGCTGGGAAGAGAGCACTTCCCTCTCTACCCTGATTTTCCTTTTCAAATGAAATTTGAAAAAGTTAATCAGGGCATCACCGAAGAGGTAAGTGCTCGTCTTCAGCTTTTCAAACGTGTCCACCATACTATCTCTTTCGCCATGGCCACCAGACAGATAAAAACTGCCTGCCCTTCCCGGCTAAAGGAAGGGGGCGGGGCAATCCTCACGATGGACTCAGCTGATAGCTGGATCCGTCCTACACGTGACAGCAGGTGTTCGACATAAACCCACAAGTCAGCAATGCTCGGACACTGGACGAGTGCGTGCAGGGTGGTTTCGTCGCCCTGTGCGCATCTCGGACATGCCCGGCTGACGGCACCTCCATGCCTGTAGAGTTTATCCCCAACTGGCAAAGCTCCTCGGTAGCACTGCCAGGCCAGGTATTTCTGGAAGTTGTCCATAGGCCCCGGCCCGAAAGTCCTTCCGAAGAGATTGGCTAGTTGATTTTCGTCGACGCCTAGAGTATATCCAAGTACGTCGTCGCTCTTCCCCTCCACTAATCCCCTATAGAACGCCAAGGTGGAGTTTCCACCGATCACATTGCCCGATTGGTTGAGGGCTGTGAGCGCCTGAAGACATTCCAGTCTCCAAGCGCTCCCTCTCGGTCTTCGCTTGACCCAGGACTGCAGCTCCGTCAAGGAGACGAGCTGGGGAAAGACGCGTCTAGCAAACGGAGACCACACCTGATCACCGTCGGGGAAGAGATGGAGATGTCGTAGCCTGAGCGCGTGTCTGCGCATCATCATCCACGGCATGCTCAGCCCTCCACGTAGCGGGTGTTGACAGCAGATGGACCGCCTGCCCACAAAAAGCGAAAGAATAAACGCTCCAGCGCAGTCAGGCGGGGCTTAGGACAAGGTACGACGGTCAGGCGGTAGTAGATTACGCACGTGATATACGCGTTAGCCACCTCCGCTCGACCTTTCAGGCATAGCTTGTCGCAGTTTTTGTCCGTCTGGAGATCCGGACCGAACCAGACCCCGAGCAATTTAACTGGTCCGTTCCTCCAGCGCCCGACGACGCTGTTGGGCGACATGGACCTGTCTCTCCAGGTGCCGAGCTGCAGACCCACTGACTTTTCCTGGTTGATCATTGCTCCTGTCACCGCTTCGTATTCTCTTAGTGTAGTGCCCATCGCCCCGTCGTGTTTGGCGTTCGACACCACTGCGGTGACATCGTCCGCTTATGCTGACACGGATCTTCCGCATCCTAGTTGGCGCGGGACCCCCCTCAACGTCTCCAGTTTGTGCAGTAATGGCTCGAGAGTCAATACGTACAACAGGGACGAGAGTGGACATCCTTTGCGGACCGAGCGCATGATGTTGAACGGTTCCGAAAGGTGACCGTTCACTCTCACCACAGAGCAGATATCGCTGAGCATGGCAGCGATCCAGCCTCTGAAGACGGGCCAAAGCCAGCCGCCCTCAGGACTGCCGCTAGGTAACGATGGTCGACCCTATCGAAAGCTTTCGACTGATCTAAATTTATCAAAGACCCACCCGTGCCAGGTTCCCTAGGTACCCTCTCTACGATGTATCGCATGAGGTGGAGGTTATCGTGGATGGATCTGTCGAGAATGGCGCATGTCTGCGCCTCTCCCACCAGACAACCAAGGACAAGCGCCAACCTCTTTGCTAGCACCTTGGCCAAAATCTTGAACTCTGTGTTTAGCAGAGTTATGGGCCTAAAATTATCTATGTTATCCCCCTTGTTCGGATCCTTTCTCAGCAGCCCCACAGATCCTCGGCTCACAGAGCTGGGATTTCTTCCGTTCTGTTGCCAGTTGCAGTAGACGTCCGCCAAGAGGCCTCCGAACAAGTCTGGCATCTGTACGTAAAGTTCATAGGGCAGACCATCCAAACCAGGCGATTTACCTCTTGTGCAGCTAGACATTGCCTCCCGTACTTCAGCGGCAGTTATCTGCTTTTCGCAACACTCCGCCTCAGTGGCCGAGAGACGCGGCAGTCCGTCGAGGTAGACACTAAAGTCCATCCGTCGATCCGGCCCGCCGCTGACCCCGAACAAATTAGCGAAGTGTCGCTGAAAAGCTTCACACATTTGCCCGGGATCGAGTAGCATGCGCCCGTCGTGGTCCACCACAGACCGGATCGTGGCTTTGTTGCCACGACGCGCACATTGAACGGCTTTCGTCTCCTCGTGTGTGAGAGCACGCACCCTAGCTCTGACAGCGCAGCCTTCGTGCTTTGCATTGAAGAATTGGTCAAGGCCCATTTCGGTGCAAGTACGTCGGTCGCGATGCCTTTGCTAAGCGCCTCGTCTAATTCTCTAACTAATTCTCTCTCTGCTCTATTTTTCTCTATTGCTAAAACCTTACTAAACCTAATGGACTCTATTCTAATTGCTCTTTTCAGAGTAAACCACCACTTGTTGTTGACGATGGCCCCCGTCAACGCCCGCTTAACTAGTTCGCTAATCCGGTCTCTGTAGGCATTGCGCGCTGGTAAGGAAGCGTTTAGCTTCCAGTAGCCGGGTCCTCGTCTATGAAGCCTATCTAAGTGAAGCACACAGATCACGAATTTGTGGTCCGTATAGCTGACTATCTTGAATTGTGGACAGCCTATGCTAGACCTATCTATTTCTCTACAAAATGCTATATCTAGATATGATCTCGATGTCCCTATGCGATTTGTCCAAGTCCACATTGGCACATTCGGGAAATCCAATCGGTACTTGTCAGACAGTTCAAAACGCCTGGGCAGGTTGATGAGGCTCTTGCACCCTCCTCCCCTAACCGCTAATCCCACACAGTCCCAGCGTGCATCTAAGATCCCGTTCCAGTTGCCCAATAACACTGAAGAGCGGGACGTTCCAAGAAAGATCTCCAGACGCCGGAAGAAATCAGGCCGCCCTGCTCCTGTCGTGGCGTAGACGGTCACTAGCCTGAAAGCGTGCCCGTCTCCGCTGGTCACGTCTAGCACCACCAACTTACCTTCTGGGTCCAGGAAGATGGCCCGTAGGCGAGAACCAAATCTCTCCGAAAAAGCACAGCAACTCCTCCCGCCGATCCCGGACGGCTTGGAGATGCCTACACATCGTAGCCGCCGAAGATCGGTGCAAAGGCCCGTGCTTCGGAGATTCTGGTCTCGCTAATGGCCACTACATCTATGTTTAGTGACCTGAGGTCGTTGAGTAGGTGGCCCTTCTTCCATGACGACCCCAAGCCATGCGCATTTATGCTGCATATTCTGAGTGAGGTCATGTTGAAATGGAGTGGAAAAGATGGGAAAGATCCCTTACCTTACTTCTCGTAGAGGAAGGATGGTTTGTCCATCCTTTTCACTGCTTGTGGCCTCCTCCGGAAGGATGTCCTTATAAATCCTCCTGGAGAGTGTTTGTCGGAAGTCTCCGATGTCTTTGGGGAATTTTACTTTTAGTGTCGTGTACATTTTCTGTGTGATGCGAGTGATTTGTATGTGTGGAGGTGGTGTGAATTTTTGGGTTGTTGTGTAGTCTTTTTCTGTGATGCTGGTGTTGTGTTGCATGTAGTATAATAATTGGTTGTTGTTCCAATTTAATGCTGTGTAGTGTGTATCGTTTTGGTTGTTTTGTTTTGTTTGCGTTTGTTGTGGGTTTGTTTCTGTTACGCTTTTTGGTGACTTTTGTGGGTTTGGTGATGGTGGTGTTGTGGTTAATGATGGTGATGATGTTGGTGTTAGTGGTGATGGGGTTGGTGATGCTGGTGTGGATGGTGGCATATTTTTCCTAACTTTTTTGTTTGATAATTTATTTGTTCCCCTCTGTATTTTGTTTTTGGAGGGGGAAGGGAAGTGAATATTTTTTCCTATTTGGTTTCTTGTTTCTTTTTTCTTTTTTCCTGATACCGTTTCCCACTCCTCGTCGTCACAATCTGTCTCCAGTTGCGATAATCCGGGGAGAAGAAAATCCTCCACAGGCGTTGATTTTGGTTGTGGCGTGGTGGATGGTGTAGGCGCTGGTGCTAGTTCTGGCGCGTTGGGAGGTGGTGGTGTTGGCTTTTCTACTGTTGCTGGGGTTGTTGCTGTTACAGTTGCTTCTGTTGTTGCTGCTACAGTTGTTGCTGCCATTTCTGCTGCTGGTGGTGTTGATGGTTGAGTCACTGGGGTGGGTAAGAGAGGTAGCCTCAACCTTTTAGCCTGAGGGCAGAAAGCCCTTAGGTGGGTTCCTTCACGACAAACGACACATCTAGGTCTTCTGCCCTCGACGATTTCGGTGAGGTGGCTGCGGTCAGTGAGGTCTATTACCTCTGGGAACTCCTCAATGCTTTTATGGTACGCTTGGATCAGGAGCTCCATCCCAGATCCGGACCAGTTCTCCTGCTTTTCTTTCGCTATTTCAATTATCTTGGTGTTGGCCTCGATGCCGGCGAGGACGGCAGCCATTAGCCAGGGAATTTCGATGGTCGGTGGAACGTGGGTCACCCTGATCTTCACAAGTCTCTGGCCACAATAGCTTGGGACGAGTGTGAAGTCGTCACTTCTTAATGGGGCCATGAAGTGTTCTCTGATCTCCTGTGGTGTTTCAAAGAACACTTCCACGGTTCCATATTTCTGCCCACGTCTGATGTGGATTTTTTTTGCCCACACATGTCCCAAATCTTTTTGGATTTGGGACTCGGATGCCCGTTCGACTCGGCGCGATTTTATGTTAATTGTCCGATAATACACGGTGCATAGGCGACGTTGCTCCATTTTATTAGGTGTGTGTGGGGAGGGGCAGACTGACCCTGTATCCATCTTTCTTTACCATTCCTTTGGCTTCTTCTAATTCCTCCTGAGTTACCTGGATCGCTTCGCAACTTTTTGCTACTATGGCAAAACTCAGGGTAGTTTTCTTAATTTCATTGTTGCTGTTGTTGTTATTGTTATTTTTGCTATTGTTAATTTTAGTTTCAGTTATGGTGGTGGTGGCGTCAGTGGTGTTCGGTGTCGAAGAGTTCATTTTGGTTGAATTCATTTCGATATCACGAGTTAATTTATTTTTTTCTTTTGTTTCTGTTGTCGCTGTGGTTGTGGTGGGGGTGGTAGTTGTCGCGGTGGTGGTGGTGATGGCGGCTTTAACACCTGCAGTCATTGGTAATGTCGGGAAATGAACGTCTGCCTGCGACAAATTTAAAATATTGCTACTGCTTACATTTCCAGTGTTGGCAAACGTAGCAATATTTAGAATGGTGGTGTCGGTGTGAGATGTTAGATTGTGAGGAAGGAGTGATTCTGAGTCATCCATTATTTTTCAAAGAAAGATGTTTGTTTGATAATTATGAACAGTTTAAATTTTGGGCTCAAGACCCCAATATTTTTGAGTGTCCTTTTCAGAAATCAATGTATGTGCACTTATATATAGTTAACAATAAAAAAATTTCCATAAATGGCAATTTTAAACAACTGAAAATAACAAACCTTTGCGGAGCTCACGATGATACGATTTACTACGTAGGTCACCGATAATAATAATAATAATAATAATAATAATAATAATAAATATAATAATAATTGTTTCTACGTTAGGCACAAGGCCAGCAATTACCCAGTGTATTACTGGTACTTTATTTTATCGACCCCGTAAGGATGAAAGGCAAAGTTAACCTCGGCGGGATTTGAACTCAGAATGGCAAGGGCTGTAACTCTATGCGTCAAAGCATGGCATCCGACCCTCTACCAATACTGCCAATCCACCGCCCTAATAAATATAATAATAATAATAATATATATATATATATATATATATTTACGTAAGACGACTTTTATTACAAAATAGTATGAAGGGCGTGAAAGGTGAGGTAAATTTGGCTGCTATTTCAATCTATTAATACGAGCTTTTTGAGACTCTCTAAAGGTGTTACTTGTCAAATAGATAAATGTATCATTCCCATTAGTTTAGCAATACAGTTTGTATGGAATATCAAATAACCCGAACTAACTATTATAGGGGATAAATATGAGCAACCTTTATTTTGATCTATTATTTCGTAGTATAATTGGATTAACATTTCATCAACTAAAGGATTATCCCACTGTTTCGATGATGAGCATTAAATTATTCAATCAACTGAAATGTAGCGCAAGAATTAGTGGATAAGTGGCTGAGTATTCCACAGACAAGTGTTACTTTAACCTGAGTTCTCTCATAAAATAATTTTGACAGAAGTTTACACATGAGATTTACAGTTATATTCCATATATTCCATACGACGGGCTTCCATGCAATTTCTGCCTACATAATTAGACCCAGAAAGCTTGGATTGATCGATGTTATGATGGTCACATTTACTGAAGATGACACCGACAGAGATGGAGCAGGTGACTTCAAGATTGCCAATTCAACCACTTAACCGTTCAGGCATGCTCACATCCGGTACATCAAGTAATTGAAATATCAATACAATATTGCTTTAGTAAATTATATATGTAAGTCATTTTCTTTTCTTGATATGACAAACACATATGATTACTAAATGAACAATTTATTGCACACAACCATCATTCCCTCACAATATATACAAACTGCAACGTTGCTGCTCTTCCCAATGATTATTTATTATGTTCTGATGTTGTGTATATGAAAATTAATGCAAAACCTTGAGACGACCATGCTAACGTTGTTGAGAACATCATGATAATTATGATGATAACAAAGATGGTAGTGACGACGACGATGACAAAGATAACATGGATGGTGATGATGAAAATTCTGGTATATATTTTATCGATCTATTATACAGATTGGCTCAGATACATTTTTGACACAACAGCTACAAAAACACAATTTATATATATATATATATATATATACGAGATTAAACAAATGGAAACCATATTAATAAAACCATATTTATTTCATTATATATATTTCAGGGATATCATATTAAAAATATGGTATGCCTTCCTCAGACAAAATACAATATATAAACCGTTTTATAAATAAATTTGACATACCTTAAACATTACAACTTCCATTTAAAAAGTTTTAAATGGAAGTTGTAATGTTTAAGGTATGTCAAATTTATTTATAAAACGGTTTATATATTGTATTTTGTCTGAGGAAGGCATACCATATTTTTAATATGATATCCCTGAAATATATATAATGAAATAAATATGGTTTTATAAATATGGTTTCCATTTGTTTAATATCGTATATCTACTCCAAAACTTGTTGAGTGCTTTTATATCAGTTATAAAATATTTACTCGTTGTAACCCAACAATTTTAAATAAAACTTTTGCATATATATATATATATGTGTGTGTGTGTGTGTGCGTAATATATTTGGCAATATACTGTATGTTTAATTAAAAATATTTTAAAGACCATACGCTATGAGTTTTAAAGTAGTGATTATGTTACTTGAATAATCAAGACCGTAGCGGTATGTCATATATCAAATCATATATTTTGTCTGATGAGGACATAATGAAAAAAAAACAGCACAGTACCTTTGAAATATATATAATAAAGTATATATTTTGATTATGAGAATATTTTTCATTTTTTAATATTTTGAATAATATATATATATGAGACCGAGGTGAGCACTAATCATATGAGTACCCTATATATGGGGAGATGTGGAGTGGGTATAGAGATATGTGAATCCCGACCGCGGCGCCAAGTGGTTTCCGCTTGGCGCCGCGTTCAGGATTTTACATCCCTCTCTCTCTCTCTCTCTCTCTCTCTCTCTCTCTCGCTCTCTCTGTATATATATATATATATATATATATATATATATATATATATATATAGAGAGAGAGAGAGAGAGAGAAAGAGAGAGCGAGAGAGAGAGAGAGAGAGAATATGACTTGTGTTAGCAACGTGTCCGTTAACTTAGTTCCACTACGAACTTAAGCTGTCCCCCAAGGCATTTGTAGAAGACACTAGCTCAAGGGGTTTTACGCAGAGGATCACAGCCTGAGCAACGCAGCTACAGTGTAAATGTCCTAAGCAACAAAATGAATATCTATTATATTACAATACACAAACCAGGATCGAATCAACTCTAACGTTCTTTACTGCTTACATAGTATCTACCATACGCTACACAACATATTTTACGAAACATGACAGCAGGATTGCACACTGAAAAAAGTAACTTTATTATATAGCTTATGTCATTGTGATGCATTACAACATGATCATTCCATTACTAATACTATTTATAAATGCAGGGGCGGTGGATTGGCAGTATCGGTAGGGGGGTCAGACACCATGCTTTGACGCATAGAGTTACGGCCCTTGAGTTCCAATCCCGCCGAGGTTAACTTTGTCTTTCAACCTTACAGGGTCGATAAAATAAAGTACCAGTAATGCACTGGTGAATTGCTGGCCTTGTGCCAAATGTAGAAACAATTAATTATAAATGCACATAATGATAAAAGAAAAAAATAGCGTAACAAATTGTATTTCATTTAATCCAGCAATGTTTAATAGATTTATTTTTCTTGCTGTTGTAGTTACAGCTTACACCTATGTGAATTTAGATGGCATCATAGAAGGTTGTCTCTCGTAGGAGGTATTTGAGGTGTGTTAATGATACGTGCCTCAGACCGATCTTGCTGTTGTAGTCATAGCTCATACCTATGTTAGTTTAGCTGGCGTCAAATGCGATGCAATCTCATAATTGTTTTCAGGGGTGTACTTATTAATGATACAGAATCTTGATATGTATGCCGGACCTGTCTTTGTGCTGTAGTTACACCTATGTAATCTTAGCTGGCGTTCTACGAGGCTGCATCGCATAAGTTCTTTCCAGTATATAGCACAGTCCTATTGTGTAACGTCATTAGTCCTTTACAATGTATAACTCCTGTAGCTCCTGTCGCTGGTAGATATTCGTTTTAAAGGATTGAAGTAGAACAACTTGAAATAAAATATCTTGCTGAAGGACATAACGTATAGTCTGGTCCAGGATTTGAACCCACAATCATATGATTCTGTCCAACATCCTCACATATAGAGAATGTACATTCACATGTAACATAATTTTACAGATATTTTTTCCTCTTTTACTAATGACAATAAAACACATTTTTTTTCAGACCTCAGATGCTGTTTCTTTATTTTTTTTTTATTTTACAATCTCTTCAACCGTCATATTACATTATATTTGTTTTCGTAAATCCGTATTAGTACAAAATGCAATTAACTGTTCCATCGAGAATCAACAGAAAAGCCGGAGCCAATGTAGATTACGTTAATGAAAGAGTAGATGGTGGTATTGATGCAACTATCCCAGGAAAATACACAAACACACGCATGAAAAGTATAGCATGATAGAAATAGAGAAAGGGAGAGAAAGAGAGATGGATAAAGAGAGAGAGAGAGATAGAGATAGAGAGAGAGAGGAAGGGGGAGACAGAGAGGAAGATAGGGAAAGGGAGAGGGGAAAACCAAATGAGTAAGTCGGTATTTTTCTCTTCAGTATCAACGTTGACAAAATAAAAAATCAGAAAAACAGAACGGAACAATGCAAAATAATATTCGGATTGAGTGATATGAAAATTAATTATATACATAAGTGCAATATATATATATATATATATATATATGTGTGTGTGTGTGTGTGCGTGCGTGTGTATGTGTGTGTGTGCGTGCGTGTGTGTGTATATATACATATAGATGTGTCATTCCCGCGTAGAGTGTATGATTTGAATACATTAGTATCAGGAATGTAATTACACCACATATGATATTGTAGTGAGTAGTGACACAATCATTTTTACATCTTTTACATTAGACTGTGCGAATAACAATATGACAGGATTATACATGAGAGATTATTTATTGACCCGTTAATGAATTCTATCTTTCTATAACACTTATTATAGTATCCAACACATATAATTATAATGGTAACTGACTTAAATTCCAATGGCGATTGTAGTCATTAATCTATATTTAAAATTCTTCAAAAAATGAAAAAATCAGTAGAGTTGTTAAGGTTGGATAATATTTGAAATCTTAATGTAAACACACGCACATACAATCTCACACGCACACTCTTGCACACACACACACACAAACACACACACACACACACACACACACACACACACACACACACACACATATATATATATATATATATATATATATTTATTAAAATAACAGATTCAAGTTTAAGCAAAGAATCGTAGGGTGAAAGCAGCGATTCTTTGCTTAAACTTTAATCTGTTATTTTAATAAATATTTTCTCTACGGTTCTTATATATTTGATATATATCTATCCTTATCGAGCCCTCTTTGGATTTTAGTCTTCAAATTTATTATTATTAGTATATATATATATATATATATATATGTGTGTGTGTGTGTATGTTTTTAAAAGCTAAACAGAAACACCAACTCAATCGGTACAGTATATGGAAGGAATATATTAGGTTAACGCTTGAAATAGCAGGAAGAATGCCTTAACGTTTCGGACGCTATTCCTTCATCAGAAGAAATAATGAGAAATTAGATAGATTGAAGGGACCGGCGTGGTGGAATTGGAAATATATATATATATATTAACATGTTTTCACAGGGAATATAAGTTGATTCGCCCGAAAACGACACCATTCAATTTCATTATTCAAGGATTGTTGAAATAATGTACAACTACATTGGGTTTTAGAATTGGAAGTAGAATTCGTTCCGTGTCTCTGAGCATTAGGTTGAAGTGCTCACGAGCTCAACTTTGCCAAAACAATTTTGAGGTTGATGAGATGAATGCCAATCAAGAGCTGAAACAATGTTCACTACCCCACTTTATCCCTATTTCCCTCTGAAAAAAATCGGCTCTGTTCAAACGTGGAGAGATAATGCACTCCAATAGGTTTACAATATTCATGACACACTGCATGTTATTACGTTGCACCAACAATCCCTCAAGAATTACGTATCCGTAAATACATCATCATTCTAGGATTGATAATATGTGGTACAATTGAAGTATTGGATGAAAGAGTCGTTAGAGCATCGAATACCATATCTTGCAGTTTTTATTCTGGCTCTCTACACCTTTATTTTAAACCCTACCGATGTCAAATTTACTTTGTGGTATTCTTTTCTTTCAATTTGTGTTTTATGTTCAGCTTCAAGATGTTAACTGCACCGCCAGATAGATGTGATCTTCCGATATCTCTACACCCTGAGTTCAAACCCTGCCGATGTCAATTTTGTCTTTTTGAATCTGTTCTAGCACTTTGTGCTCTGTGTTTAGCTTAAATATTTCAACCGCACCGCCGTCCAGATCTGATCTTCGGAGACCCAGCCTACCATTTGATACGAATGCAAAAGATGGTAATAATTGCTGTCTGTTACAGCAATCGAATGATTATATGAAAGAAGTATATTCTACCTTTTTGAATAACAAACAAAGAAAAACAACTATAGTGCAACTATATTGGAAATCATTATATTTCTAGTGAATCCGATTGAATAATTTTTTTTTTTAAATCTGTACTTTTTTCATTCTTTAAAATGAGAAAATATTCGTTATGAAGTTATATCAGTTTATTGTATTTTCTATTCGCTAGTAATTAGACTATTATGTTATCAAGTGAATTATGTGTCTAAAACATATGTGGAAGCCAGGAATCATGTGATGAGTTTTGATGAGACTGATTATATTTTTCGTTAAAAGTTCACAGCTAGTTGTTATCTTATCAGATACGCTAACAAACATAATGTGATTTAGTTTCCTCTCGAAGTTAAACGAAACCAGGAAACACAGTAATGTTATATAGGTGTGAATACATCTGCTAAAAAAGTAATTTTAACTACTTTAGATATTTTGTAGGTATCTTTAAAATATACTATATCAATATTTTATAATGTTTGTCCAAATCAAGTCAGTCCTTTCTTCTCAACAGATCGAAACAACCAAACACGAGAAGGGAATTTAGGGTAGCTGAATGTGAAAAAGAAAAACAACATGGAAGGGCATATGCATAACTGCGTGCTTAAGAAGTTAGCATCACAAACACGTGGTTTCAGATTCATTCACTTTCGGCACGTATAGAATCGGGTTTAAGAGTAACCTTTGTAGACGACACATGTGAAGAAGCCAGTCGCATTATATATCCACACACACATACACACACACACACATACACACACATATATATATATATATATATATATATATATATATATATATATATATATATATATATGTGTGTGTGTGTGTGTGTGCATGAGTTATTTGTTTATATGATTCGACAAAATGTATATCAAAATGGAAAAAAATAAGTATTGTGGTCTATGTGATCGACTAAATCCCTTCAATGTGCTGTTTCAACATGGCCAATATTGGTAGCATGAATGAGTTTCGACAAGAACACATTTGCTATGACGTACAACAGTGGTTTGGAACACACTGTTATTGCTACATTTCAAGGTATTCAAGTGAATCAATAGTTCTGGGAATGAATAGCTTACCAATTATTTCAAGTAGAAATATTAGAATCAATTACCGTTTCTCAGGAAGGAATCTCTATTAGGGCGTAGAAATATATTAACATAGTCAATTTTCAACGAGATTTTTCCGGTTTAGCTTGTGATATATTTCCATCATTATACAATACATTATATAGTTATTTAAACTACCTTGCTGGAATTATTATCGCCAATTGAAATAAAAAAAAAAACATAGACATGCCGAGAGCATTATCCGATGACTTGGCTGAGTCATCTGAACTTTGGTGTATCTTTTCAGCGTATCATTTCTGCGTTCGTGATTAGATTACCAGTACAGGCGTGGTAGTTTTAAAAGAATTGTAAAACACCAGACTGGGTTCAATAACAATACTGTACTGAGTGTACTGAGTTCGAATCTAGCTTCCTTCAGCCACGATTTTAGATCGGCAGTATATTGTCAGCAACAGAAATAACAATGGAGACAGTTTCCATGGTCCGATCTGATATCAGCTCTTTTCTTCTTGAAGACAATACGATTGGCAGGTTGTATCAGCCATGGAGATACAAAATGCAAACAATATTTTCCTGGTCCTCACTGATAATCAACTCCATTTTATATTGCGATTTTTTAATCCAGAAAATTAAACATTGAAACTGGTGACTTCAATAAGTACTTTATATCATTCGTTTTTCAAGCAGGGTCATCAGTTCGATCTCAATGCGTGGCATCTTCAGCAAGTCCCATTTACTGTGGCCTCAGGAGATCCTGACAATTTCTAGCAAGTAGCATCTGGGTTAATCCACTAGTTGTTTTCGGAGGCGGAAGTCACCAGAGCAAATAAAGAACAGAAATGTAAATAAAAAAAAAAAAAGAAGAAGAAGAAGAAGAAGAGTCCGTTTCATTTTGATGAAAGAGAAGGGATAATAATCGTCGAAACCGATGCTGGTGCATTCCACACATTTTCCATTTTCTATTTAAAAAAGGACAATTCCACTCTTCCGTAAGCCCTTCTTTCATTTATGCACAATGCGGCATCTGTTGCAACAATATAGCAATGCTTGCTCGGTAGCTCTGTCACTTTTCCCCGTCTCTTTATTTCTTCACAAAGCACTTCCACTCTCCGAAAGGTTGACGTCACCATTTCTGTTTCTTCATTTCAGCATACAAAATTAATAATTTTGTACAGCAGATTGTTCCGATAGCAATTTTCTACTCACATATATTTTTTTATAGAAATACAGAAATCGTGCCAATAAATACAGACTATTTATCGAAATTCTCTTCATATACTACATATCCATTATCTAAATAGCAAGATGTCGTGGACTATTATTCAATTTGTTGTAGTTAGGTGTACGTGCCAACACACATGTAAGCATCAATGTTTTTAACAATTTACATTCGCTGACGGACACACGTAAATGTATATGCACACTCATTAAAGCAACAACACATATATTGTTCTCGGTATGGTGAACAAACTGTTGTGTTACTACATCAACCAAACTCGTCCCATGGACTGAGTGCTCTACCACTACGGATACTACCTTCCAGTGTTCTACCTCTATACACATCTCCAGCACCGGTCAGCAGATACTTTCATCACGTGAAAGTTTGGCTTCTAGGAGATTCTTCACCGCGTGTGAGTTTGGCTTTCTACCCTGTGAGCGCTCTCTATATCCCCGTGTCCTACACAACTTTGTGCCTCACCAACGTAATAACAATTGTTCTCGATATGGTGAACTAACTGTTGTGTTACTACTTCTATATATATATATATATATATATATATATATATATATATATATATGTATATATATATATATATATATATAAATGAAGTAATTCCGTCGGAAAGGTCAAGGTAAAAGAGTGCTTTATGTAAGTTACAGAGCTTAATAGTTATGTAATAAACAACATAAGGTAATTATTTCATTTACCAGTTGTTTCTTGAAAGCAAACAAAATTTGCTTTCAATCATCAGAATGAAAAAATCCTGGTGTATTTATTGACATTGGATTTTAAAAACAAAAATATAATCTATATGAAAGTGAGGCTGGAAAAGGAAGAAGGAAAGGAAAAAATAAATACACATGCACACACACACAGACACACACACACACACACATATATGTATATATGTGTGTGTATGTATATGTCTGTGTGTGTGTGTATGTGTGTGCATGTGTGTTTATTTTTCCTTTCCTACTTCCTTGTCCAGCCTCACTTTGATATAGATTATATTTTTGTTTTTAAAATCCAATGTCAATAAATACACCAGGATTTTTTCATTCTGATAATTGAAAGCAAATTTTGTTTGCTTTCAAGAAACCACTGGTAAATGAAATGATTACCTTATGTTGTTTATTACATAACTATATATATATATATATATATATATATATATATATATATATATATATATATATATATATATATATATATATAATGTAGGAGGTGAGTTTTATTGTAGAACAATAAAACTATGCATATATCGGATAAGTAGCACTCAACAGTTCTGGAGTATATATAAGTATATATATGCATATAAGTATATATATATATATATATATAATATATATATAATATATATATATATAAGTATGTATACGTACATACATATATGTATACAGACGTACAGTAGTATGTATATACATACATACAAGCACATACATATATATGTACGTATGGGTTTACCGAATATTTATTATAATGCTCGGTTTGTTTGTAAACAAACAGCCCGAATATGTAGCCGTACAATGTTCGGCAACCATCGTTGCCCTTTGGTTCAACACTGACCAAGGAACGATGAACTTGTTTCTAGTTTATTAGCTGTCATCAGCACTGTTTACCATCCTCTCAGTCGATTGAACGTTTGAACGTACATATTACCTTATGCATATTATTATTAACGGCTGAGCAGCCTAATTTGCATATCGAGTGAGTTAGTCGGCTGGGTGAACCGAAAACGATAAAAGGAAAAATGAAATTTCGTTTCAAACTCTTAGTACGGCCGTACTAAGAGTGAGAAATGAAATTTCATTTTTTCCATTTATATATATATATATATATATATATATATAAATATATATATGTGTGTGTCTGTGTGTGTGTGTGTGTGTGTATGGGTGTGTGTACCTGTGTTTTATATCATATATGCTTTCATATACACATTTATTATGATTCTGTACCATGCTCTGTGTATGCTAGTGCTAATAGGACAAAGCATGGCGTCGGTGTATGTGTGTATGGGGGTGGGGGTGCACGTGTGTCTGTGACAGTATGAGTGTGAATACATTCATGAGAATGATAAATATACTTGAAGGTGAAGATTCTAACAGAAACTTCCCAGTTTTCAGAGGGCTAATGAACTATATTACATTAAAATCGAGGGTAGGCTGGCGTAATATCATTAGAACACATGTCTAAAGGGTAACCCTTTAGAACACTGATGTAGTTGAATCAACCATCGTGTTGGACCTTCTTTGTTTCTGATGACTAGTGTTACAGATATTTGAACAACAGAACAGCTTACTCGTGAAATTTACTTGCAAGTGGCTCGGCATTCAACTGTCACATATAGGCTTGACATAAATATCAGGGAGATTTAGCGTGGAACACAGTGTGACAAGACTGCTCTTTGAAATTACAAGTTCAATTTCCTTTCATCATCAGAGAGGACTGGAGCAACATGAAATAAACTGTATTACCCAAGAGCACAATGCACCACCGAGTGTCGAATGCTTTGCCTTAGGATCATGAACCGAACATCCTAATCATTAAACTACTCACCTTGACATCTAAATCAGAATACTTTAGAAAACATGTGTAGCTGAATCACAATGAAGTAGATATCAAGTGTAGCCGAAATATTTCTCTTCAGAAATTTATCAATGAAACACTTATCCACAGAGCTCAAGTGATACTGAACATTTCTTTTTGGAAACCAGAAGTACTACTCCTTAGAACTTGACTTTAAGCAGGGAAACATTAATTTCAGTAATACACAAAAATCAGTGAAATCCTTCTTCTCATAATTCAACATTAACTGAAGTTCTCTCCTTTAGGAGATAGAGGATATACATCGTATACATTTAGAGAATTTGAAGTGGGAGCCGTTGCTATATCGTGTAAAATTAATTGAAGAAAACCGGAATTACTCTCAACGATACACAATATTGTCTTGCCTTCATATGACTGCGGTGAATGAACATAACTTTATTTCGTTAGATCTATATAGGGAACGTTAATATAGGAGTTGCTGTTTATTATATGCATTACCTGGTTAGTTAATTTTTCCATGTGTAAATACCCAGATTCGGATGGAAAAGCTCATCAATAAATGATCCAAGAGGAAGTATGATAAATTAATTGGATGTAGTTATTGCGGAGTTGCTGCAACAACATTCCATCGTCAGAAGTAAGTTTAAAAGCTTAAATATCGATATTTCTGTCTACCCTTACGTATGGTTAGTGATTGCAAAATACGATTGATCATGAAATAAAAAAAACAAACGACACGATACGTTGAAGAAATATATTAGTTTAACATTTGAAAAAGCAGCCAATGAGACGTAAGGTTTCGGACACTAGTCCTTCAACAGAAGATATAGTTTGAAGTAGAAGATTAGTCCATTAAGTAGAGGTTGGAATTTGTTAATGGAGTACGTTTCTTTATTGGTACGAAGGATGAAAGAAGCGTTGTCTATGAATTTGTAAATGTGGAACAGTTTAATGTTTGGATGTTGGTTAGGTGCACAATTGGCGATATGTTCACTAAAAGCAATCTTTCTGTATGCCTGTATTTTGATTTGTGATCTATAGACGGGCATACGTTGTCGGAGGCTGTTTTTTGTTTGTGCTATGTAGTACTCTCGACAACCTGAGCATGTCAAAACATAGATTAGGTTTTCAGATGCACATGTAAAGTTGTATTTAACTGTGAAATATTGTCTTGCTTGAAGTGGAATGTTGAACAGTCTATTAGATGTATGCATATACCATAGTTGGGCCTTACGTATTTTTTTACTGTAGGAATTGCTGGATTTTGGCTTGGGTGGGGATGTTTTTTTATGGATTTAGGTTCTCTTTTGCTCTTTATGATGTCTGTTTGAGGATTTTGTTCATTCTTGGATCTCTTTGGAAGTGGTTACCGTATTTGTCTAGAAATTTATGGTAGAAAGTGGTTTCCAAATATCCCATGACAAGGTTGGCGTATGAGGGGGCTACTTTCGTGCACATGGCAGTCCCAGGTTTCTGTCTGTAGTATTTGGCATCGAATTCGAAGAAGTTGTTTTCAAAGATGAATTTGAGGCCCTCCATCACAAATTCTTTAGGCGTGCGCTGTGGAAGTTCACTAGGGAAATGTTCAAGGTAGAATTGTATTTGCTCTATACCTAGGTTGTGTGGGATATTGATGACATCAAAGGTTAATAGTAGGGTAAGTTCATTAATAAGTGTTGTTGGAAGGTAGTT
This sequence comes from Eledone cirrhosa, assembly GCA_964016885.1. Taxonomy (NCBI): domain Eukaryota; kingdom Metazoa; phylum Mollusca; class Cephalopoda; order Octopoda; family Eledonidae; genus Eledone; species Eledone cirrhosa. The sequence goes on from OZ024742.1 coordinate 193,439,999, forward strand.
GAACATGTCAAGGTCGTCCCTTATGAAGCTTTTTATGTGTTTTAGAAAAGGTTTAAGCAGAATATCTAGGAAGTAGCCTAGGCAGTGGATTTCACATGTGTTACCTGCTATTATGGGTTTTAATTTAAGGTCATCAGCAGGGGGTGTATTGATGTAAATGTCTGTGGATTCATTGCAGGCCCTGCCTATTACTACGCTTTTGTGTGTCTTTGGGATACTGTAGAAAAGGCTGGTTTTGCTTTTGAAATTGGTGATGTGTAAAGGGCTGTTAGGGGTTTTAGGTTTTTCATTATTTCCTGTTGTGTGTAGTGTTGGGCCTTTTCGTAATATGTTTAGTTTTCTAGAGTTGAGAGTACTAGGGTCGTGTAGTAATCTGTCTTCATAAGGACTACTACACTCCCTTTATCCGCCTCTTTGATTGTTAGGGTGTTGTCGTTCTTTAGACTGTTAAGACCATTCCATTGTTTTTTGCCTAGATTTGGTATTTGTTTATGTCTGTGTAGGTGGTGGTATGGGTAATTAGTAATGTGTTTCCCAGAATTGATCGAGGAATTTCTTCTTGCCTTTTGGTGGGGTGTAGTTGCTTCTATGTATTCCTATTAAGTCATCCTCATTGTGTTTCTCGTATAGATTTCGGGGTAGTTTGTTCGTTGGGGATTTGGTGTAAATTTCCGACATTTGGAGAGTATGTTGATTTGGTCGGTTGTTAATTCTACAGGGATGAAATTAAGGAATTTTATTACATTTTGTGTCTCCTGTGTGTTTTGTGTTATCTCGTTACTCTGTGTTTGTGTGCTCTGTCTAAAAAATTACTACGGAAATTGTGGTGGTTGTTGAAGTTTGGATGTCTCTTAAAACTTTAAGAGACATCCAAACTATTGGCCCCTGCTGTTGTTGTTAGAGGGTGTGTAGCTGTGGTGGTTGTATCGTGTGTTTGTATTTAGCCCTGCTGATATTGTAGGGTGTGTAGATTTGATGCACGTTTTTATAGGGTGTGTAGTTGTGGTGGTTATTGAAGTTAGGTTGTATCGTATGGTTGTTGTAGAGTGTGTAGACTTGGTGGTAGTTTTAGTAGGATTGTCTTGTGTGGTTATATTGAGTCCTACTGTTGTTTTATGGTGTGTAGTTATGGTGGTTGTAGTGGTTTTGGTGTCTCGTGTGGTTGTATTGTCCCCTGCTGGTGTTATTATAGGATGTGGTTAGTGGAGGAGGGTAGATTAGGGTTTCCTTATAGTTGGTGTGTGGCATGTGTGGTAGTTGTGTATTTTGGGTTCTATGTTGAAAGTAATGATGATTGTGGTTTTGTTGTGTGGGGATGTTAGGGGTTTGTAAGGGTGGGGGGTTTCTATGGTATGTCCTGGTGGGAGAGAAGTTGTAGTGTCTATCTTGTAGCACATGTCTCTCTATTACTATATTTCTTGCTTGGGATTCCGTGTCGTAGTTATGTGATGTGTGTAGGGAGTAGCTGCGAGGTGATGCCTTCTGTTTTGAGTATGTGGGGAGGTATTGTTTTATTGTTGTTGGTGGTTGTTGTTTGGTGTTTGGGTGGTGATTGGGTTTTCTTGTTATTTTGGTTTTAATGAAGGGGTTCTTGGATGCGTGTTCTTTTTGAAAAAGTGTTTCATAGTTAGAGAATCAGGTTTCGTTTATTTCCCAACGTTGAATGTATTTTAATTCTTCCTTATTACAGTCCTTTAACCATAGTTTTGAAATATTTTCTAGGTTGGTGTCTTTGGTTTTATTGACAATTGCTTGATTAATCTCATCGTCGATTGATTTGATCATATCTTCATTTGGCTGGGCTCTCAATTTAAGGAGTTCAATTTCGGTTTTTCTGTTATCAAGTGCCATTCTTTCCTTGAGGCGTCTTTGTGTCTCGGATTCGTTTGGGATGGATTTAATTTGTAGTTTGCGGTGAAGGATTAATGGGGATGAGTTAATCCATTGTTCATACATCTCCGCTTTGTTATTATTTTGTATCTTCTTCCAAAAGGAGAATATCTAATAGAATGTTCAACATTCCACTTCAAACAAGAAAAATATTTCACAGTTAAATACAACTTTATATATGCATCTGAAAACCTAATCTATGTTTTGACCTGCTCAGAATGTCGAGAGCACTGCATGGGACGGACAAAAAACAGCTTCTGACAGCGGATGACCGTCCATAGATCGCAAATCAAAATACAGTAATACATAAAGATTGCTTTTAGTGAACATATCACTAATTGTGCACCTAACCAACAACCAAACTTAAAAATGTTCCCCATTTACAAATTCATAGACAACGCTTCTTTCATCCTTCGTAACCAATATGGAAACGTACTTTATTAACAAATTCCGACCTCTACTTAATGGACTAAACTTCGGTCTAAACTAAAACTGGAACGAACAATGAACCAAAGCCACAAATTCCTATGTGCTGTAAGGAGTTACCTCCCCTACACCCTACCTAATCCTTTTTCTTATATAAATGAATTACACTCTCTCATCTCTCTCTCCCCTACCCGACGACCCTGAATTACCTCCCCAGCATATTAACTCTCTAAAAAGGGAAAACATATCCCACCCCAGACAACCATATGCCTCCATGGATCAACCAAGCGCTCTTGCCATAAAAACACTTTTTGAACTGCTTATCCTCAAGAACTATGCCTGTAAATAATAGTGTTCTTTCTTTCCCATTACCTTATCATGTTCCACAACACTCCCTTTGTTCTTTGTTATTTTTACTTCAAAAATCTTGTTTGTAAATAACATGATTACTTCTTCACCATTTCCTTAACATGTTCAACATCACCAACATTTTACACCAATACAAATTCCCCCCTTTGATAATGAATAAATTGCTGAATATATTGCTGAAACTTTATAATACAATGGGAACAAACAATAGTACCACTTATTGTGTCGCAGATGTGTGGCGAAAGAACTTTCATAGACTATATATATTTATATTTATATCTGTATTTTTAACAGTTGGTCAATCAACGATAAACATTGATTTCCAAATAAACTAACTATGGAGATATAAACGATACAGAAACGAAACCAACCCAAACCAAACAGTGAGTGTGTTCTGTTATTATTTCTGGCAATATTATAACAATATGTTCCTCCCCAAGTATAACAATTTATATATATTTATTTATATATATATATATATATATATATATATATATATATATATATATATATATATATATATATATATATATATATATTTATATATATATATTTATATATATATATATATATATATATATATATAGTAAAAAATTGAACGGGAACAAAACAGAGAGGCAGTACGAACAAAGGTTTATTAGTTTCACGCTCTTGAGAGTGGGGTGGTGGTGGGGAACGATGTTTCGGGCAGAAGCCCTTCTTCAGGTGAAAAGTGTGTGGGAAGAGAGTTCCAAGGGTGTGTAGGCGAGTGGTGGAGAGACATATAGAAAAAAGAGGGTGAGAGGAAACGGTACAAATGAAATTAAATATAAATAAAAATAAAAATAAAAATAAAAATAAAATAAACATGAAGTAAAATAGGTGGTGGAAGGGTGTGGGGTGTGTAGGGGTGGTGGCGGGTGGAGTGGGGAAAGGGAGGCGGGGTGTCCGAGCGAGGAGGGCTGAAGGTGGTGTGTGTGTGTAGGTGTACGTGTGTGTGTGTGTGTGTATGTGAAAGTAAGAGTTGGGGTAAGAACGGGATTGCATGTTCAGGAAGAGGTGTGTGTGGGGTGGGGTGTAGGTCGGTGTGTGTGTGCGTGTGTGGATGGGGAGGGGTCAGAGGGGTGGGAGGAGAGGATTCCGGAGGCTGAGTGTGTAAATATGTGGTGGTACGCACGTGTGTGTGGTGTTTATGCGTGTTGTGGTGTAGGTGGCGTGTGGGAAAAACTTTTTTCGAGTGTATGTCAGTGGCTGAGTCCTTAAGGTAGTTCCATAGAGCATGTGGTGGAATGCTGGGTAATATCCTTGGGATGTTTTGGATTCTAGGGATCGATGTTCAATATGTGTAATCCGTGGTTGGCTTGGTCGGAAGAGGGGAGATATGGGGTGCGCGCGCAACAGGAGGTGGTCAGAGGGTCAAGGCAGGAGGAGGGTAGTGTGTCTGTGTGTGCGGGGAGGTGGTCAGCGATAAGGGCATAGCAGCAGTCGGATAGAATAGTAAGTGAAGAAAGTCGGTGTGTCAGTGTGTGCGGCGGTGCGGTGGACAGAGGAGGGGATGGGTAGGTGTGAAAGTTGGAGTGACGAGGGGGTTGTGTGTATTAGTAGAGGTGTTAGTGGGATGTGTGTGTGTGAGAAAGGGTGTGGGTGGAGTGGGGAGAGACGGGTGTGGGAGCCGGTGGAGGGAGTGTAGTGTACTGGTGTGTGTGTGCGTGATTGGATGAGTGTGTGTGTGGTGAAGGGGGTGTTAGTGGGTGTTAGTATGCAGGTGGTGGGGCAAGGGTTGAATGCGGGTGTGAGTGGGAGTCAGTGGTGGTAAGGTGTGTAGATTGGGTGGTGTAAGTGCGTGTGTGTGTTCGTGTGCGTAGGGTTGGGGGGGGGTGTTAGTGATGTTAGTTGCGTGTAGAGTGGGTGGTGTAAGTGGGTTTGTGTGTTCGTTTGCGTGGGGTCGGGGTGTTTTAGTGATGTTAGTTACGGGGTGGTGGGGTGGATGTGTGGGGGTGAGGGTTAGTGGTGGTAGTAGGGTGTGTGTTTAGTGTGATCGCGTGTATATATGTACCGGTGGGTGTGTGCGTGTGATAAGGGGAGGGGGGAGAATAAGGGAGAGATGTTAGTATGTTGGTTGGGGAAGGGTGGTCGGGTGTGGGGTGGAGGTGTTAGTATTGTTAATTGTAGGGTGGGCGGTGAAAAGGAGGGTGTGTGTTAGTGGGGGATATGTGTGGGGGGAGGGGTCGGTCTAAGGCTAAAGGAATAAGGGTGGGGAGTTCAGGCCGGGGGGAGTGTGGGTCAGTAGGGTGAAGATGGTTCGTTGTTCGACCCTGAGAAGAGTGGCGGGTGTTCCGTGGCATTGGAGTAGGCCACAGACTGTGAGGTGGTGCGCGGAATGTCCAGGGGCACCAAAGTGGCGGGCAATGGGGGAACTACCACCGAGACGAATCTCTCGGAGGTGTTCGGTAAACCGGTCCGCCAGGCGACGTCCAGTCCGTCCCACGTAGATTGCGCTGCACTCCGTGCATCGAAGTCCTTAGACTAGCTTGGAGGAGGTGCAGCGGAAGGCTTGCCGGACAGAGAGAGAGTGGCCGTGGGGACCCTGGAAGGTGGTGATGTTGGTGATGTGAGGACAGGTGTTGCAGCGGGGTCTGCAACAGGGAAGGGAACCGGGGGTGGGGGATAGAGCGTGGGTTGAGGGGTAGGGAGCTGTGGACGAGGAGGGTGCGGAGATTGCGTGCGCGTTTGCGGGAGGGGAGTGGTGGGGCTGGGAAGATGTGGGAGGTGGAGGTGTCGGACTAGAGGCGTCGGAAGAGGTGGAGGATGGTGCGGTGGAGGGGTGGTTGGTGATGGGGAAGGGGAGACGGTGGGTGGATGTGTGGTGGCGTGGTGTGAGGGTGGTGGAGTGGTGGGACAGCACGGGCGCGGGTGAGAGCGATGTGGACAAGAGAGGGAGGGTGACCTCTGCGGATGAAATGGCTGACTAGGAAAAGGGCCTGGGACTCAAAGTCAGTATCTCGGCTACAGAGGCGGCGGATCCTGAGGAGTTGGTAGTAGGGAATAGAGTCTTTAGTGTGTGTAGGGTGGGAAGAGGTGAAGCGAGGTAGGAGTGGGAGTCGGTTGGTTTGGAGTAGGCGGAGGTGACGAGGGAGTGGTGGGAGGGGTCGAAGGCGACGGAGATGTCTAAGAAGTGGACGTGGGTGGTAGAGATAGAGGTGGTGAAGTGGAGGGAAGGGTGGAAGGAGCAGAATAAGGAGAGAAAGGAGTCGAGCGGTTCTCGGGTGAGGGTCGTGGCTCCGATACAGTCGTCGATGTAACGACCGTACAGTTCAGGCGACGGGCCGGATATATACATAAACTCCCATATACATACATTCAAACATATACTTACGTACATATATCTCTGTATATATATATATATATATATACATATATCTCTGTATATATATATATATATATAAATTTATATATATGTACGTACATCTATTTGTTCATACCTAGAGGCCAATGAGTGGACATTTACACAGATATATGTACATATATATGCATAATGTATGCATTCTTTTCTTAACGTATCACCCAATTATTTCGCCACACATAATCAGGCAATTTGTATTTTAATTACGAAACAATATTCTGTTTTCAGCTATCTCAACAATACTTTCATCTCTTCCTCCTTTATGTTTGATCTTCATATTACAGCGAGGACATGCTATTTCTCCCATATTTACACAATATTAAATAGCTATTTGTAATCGTAAAGTTTGATCTAATTATACATGAATTCGGTAAGAATGTTTGATAATTTATGAAGGGAAATATTTTACTCTATAATCGAATAAATGGAATTGTTATAAATTCATATTACACTAAGTGGTTATTAGTACAATGAATGAAATCTCAATGTACCGCTGTCAATACATATTAACATGAGTTTGTGATTAGCGCTTGCTTATATATTCTCCGGTGTTTATGACAATGCATAACAAGTTATTGGTTGTAACTTCCTTTTCAAAGGAATTTCTGTGTATTGAAAATTCTTAAGATTACCTCGGAAGAGAAAGTCACAAAGACAGAAATGCATTGTCCGACAAATATAAATGTTTATAACTTATTTAGAGCACTCAACAGTTTACTTGAGTAAATATTCGATGATATTAAATAAATGGAAACTATATTTATAAAACCATATTTATTTTATTATATATATTTCAAGGGTACCAAGACAACATTGGTACGCTTTCACCAGATAAAATACAAAGTTTGTTTTATAAATAGAGACATACCCATGAAAATCATACCTTATCGGTTGGAAATTCACTATCCAGTGTTTCTATTTATAAAATAAACTTTGTATTTTATCTGATGAAATATAATATATCATGACATAAATATGGTGTTATAAATATAGTTTCCATTTATTTAATATCATTGTATATATATATATATATATAAATGTAAGTCCAAAGAATCTTTAGATAAAATATGTACAGTATTTCCTCTCCCAATCAGTATAAATTACCCGCACAAAAAATAATTTAAACGAGGCTATAAGTTTAAAATGTACTCATGAAGAAATATTAGACAAATGATACAGATTCTTTTCCGCGATGTACACCCATATGACACTTACCTAATATTTCTTCCAGTCTGTAGAAATTGACTGGACAAATAGTTAACTACACGGAATTATATACAAAATTGATTATTTCGGAGGATTTCCGAAATGTTTAAAACTAATATATGCCTTATTTCCTCTTTTTTATTTGTGTCTGATATCGGGTCTGTGAGTAAGAAACGTTGATTTATAGAATTATGGATGAAATGAAGACAACTTAACACAACGATGACGTAAACAGGTACTCAATTCCAATGGCAGAAATTTGTTATTTGATGTTTCTGAATGTTGAGCTACATTCCTATCTAGAAAAGCAATCAAAAGAGTTAACATTTTATGAAATTGTAGGATTTCAGAAGAGACTAACGGAAAATCATTTATTCTCAAATCACATGCAATGCTTTTCTTGTGCACAGAATAACCTAATTTATTTTTACAATGTGTATTTTGAATGATAAATATGTCGAAATATTTTATTTTGCAATAAATGATATAATTCTGTTCATCAGCAATAGATTTCCATCAATAAAAAAATCAAATAATTTATGAAATTACAAAGCCTGAATTCAGCTTCTTTGCAAAATAATTCTATAACTATTTACTGTAGGCATTTATTTAATTATCCTCCCTTCTTTCATCCTTATTTATGTGTTCCTTTCTTTCATTCTATTACTCATCACCTGCTTTTTCTTATATTAGTTCTATCTTTCTTAATTCCGATTTCCTTATATTTTTTTCTCATGTTCTCCTTTTCTATATTTATGTTTCTATTTCATTCATTTTCCCTTTTGCATTTAATATTCATTACGTATTTCTAGTTTTACTTTCTTATTTTCTACAATCGTGCCATTTTTTCTTCCCAAATTATTTTTATATATGGCGTTGTTTTCTCATTATTAGTTATTGTTTTATTTCCGTGTACCTATTCACGAATTGGACATTTGAACAAGCATTGGTACATAGAACCTTAGTGACAATAATGCAACAGTGTGTACACTTAGCCTGACAGATTACTAAGAATATTTATAGTTATTTCCAGTTCACTAAGCGTGTTGCTTAGTGTACTGCGCCATTTAATCTCCGTTCTGAAATGATATACAAGAGAAATCATTTACATGCAAGATTGTTTTCCTACAATACCAAAATACTAAGCTTTGAAATCACGATATATCAGTCTTCAATCTCTTAGGAATGCGTTGTATTTCACAAAATAAAAAGAAGCAAGATTATTAATATTGTTGTTGATGTTGATTTTGCCTCTCTTCTTCCTAACTGATTGAAGTTGATTTAGCGAAGATTATAATATCTTTCTGGCAAAACAAGAAAGAAAATACTTGAAGAAATTATTTTTAGTTCTTTACATTTCAGATGTATACAGTGATACATATCCTTTTCTCAGAAAACAAATCAAAACTGACAAATGCGAGAGAGAGAGAGAGAGAGAGAGAGAGAGAGAGAGAGAGAGAGAGAGAGAGAGAGAGAGAGAGAGAGAGTGTGTGTGCGACGCGGAGAGAGTGACAGAGAGAGAGAGGAAATAGAGAGAGAGAGAGAGAGAGAAAGAGAAATTGAGTGAGAGGCGGAGAGATTGAGAGAGAGAGAGAAAGTGAGTGCGAGAGATAGATAGATAGAGAGAGAGAGAGAGAGAGAGAGAAGAGAGAAGATAGAGATAGTGGGTGTGTTTCTTAGAATACTTACGAAACTCCAACTGAATCTTTTTCTTTTGTAAATATTTTATATTTTATAATCATTTGTAATAGTTTAATGCTTTTGGTGTATCCATAACGCATTATGTAAACGTGTAGAAGTTTTACATGAAACACTTGATCTAAATACAAACATGATGTTCTGTATGACAAAACTCCGTTTCAATGATTACGTGTGGGGTGAAATAAAGCCTATTGCTATGTGCAGATCTGAAGATTCCCTGACTGATTTCCAACTTATTTTAATAATATTATTAACAAATAAAGTACCAGTAATACACTGGGTATTAGCTGGCCTTGTGCCTAAAGTAGAAATAATTATTAACACATAATGGCGATGGATTGGCAGTATCGGTAGAGGGTCGGTCGCCATGCTTTGACGAATAGAGATAGGCCCTTGCCATTCTGAGTTCAAATCCCGACGAGGCTAACTTTGTCTTTCATCCTTACGGGGTCGATAACATAAAGTACCAGCAATGCAGTGGGTAATTGCTGGCCTTGTGCCAAAAAGGAGAAACAATTATTCACCTTTAAAACATTGCCTTTCATTCGCCTGAATATTTATAACAATATAAAATGTATAAATTCAATGTTAATGTTGAAATATATTTAGTATGTTATAGTATATTGTTGACATTAATTATGACTAAATATGTTTAACTTTAATAAAGTAGTATTGGCTATAAAGGTATAAATTACATTCAGTTGTTACTTTAATTTATTCAGAATATATTTCAAATGTTTGTACCATATGCAAGTGATCAAAATAATAGTCAATATCTATAATTAATAGATGTGAAAATCGGGAAAAATAACCCGAGATAGGGACAAAAGTACCTTACGTGTAAGATGGACAATAGACTGAGTGCAACTTTATAATATTTAATTCACCTTATTGCGGGACACTATAGTACCTATCTACTGTCGGAGTTTCTGTTGTATCTTAAACAGTGATCATGACACAGTTAACTCACTAACTGTGGAAAACATATAGCATTAAGAAATGTTATACATCTTCAGTATCAGATACGATATCACACATACACACACAAAAACACACACACGCGCACACACACACACACAACATACACACACACGCACACTCACACACACACACACTCACTCTAACACACATATATACACACACATATTATTTCTGTTCAAGTTCTAGATGTCTGACGAGGTCATAGCTTTTGAATGATTTTTGAATGATTGTTATCACCGAAATATATATAACAGCGAATATGATTAAACGAAGTTAATTTTAACCTGTTGACATACACTTCGTGTTTACTGTTTATATATATATATAGTGTGTGTGTGTGTGTGTTTGTGTGTGTGTGTGTGTCCGTGCGTCTGTGTGTGTGTGTGTGAGTGTGTGCGATGTTCATTTGCATTTAGTATTGTCATAACCGGCTGTCATTAATAATTATCAGTGGCACTAATATGGCGTTGTTGATAATAGAGCCATATATATCAACCACGGTGCATATGTACCGCTATAATAAATAATCGCATTGTATAGCTTTTTATACATACCTCACTGATATACATTTCTATGGTAGTGCTATTGCTAATAAATTCTTCTTTCTCTTTGCACCAAATATTTCTGAGAGCACCCTGAGAAGATAGTTCTCAGAAACGACATCGCGTGGGTCCTATCAGAAGCAACCATACTTCGGTTGGTTTGCCCATAAAATCTGTGCAGCAATTCTTTCTTAAACATTCTAACTGCATGTCTGTAGTACAAAAGTGGTGATCTTTCGATGCGGACAAGTAACGGCGCTACTTGGAGAGACTCTTTTATATCCGATCCCCGAGCTTCAATCTCTATCGAGCAACGCCACTCCAAATCCCATTCAAAAGAACCCAAATTCGGACACTTGTATTCGATATCGTATTATTTTTCTTCATACCCAAGATTCAGGACATTAATCACGAATTGAAGATAGCGAGGTTGGCTTTTATATGTGCCTCTCTTTTTCTGATGACGGAGTAGTGAAGTTGATGCATTCCACTTCCTGCCTTTTATCAATCGTGAAGATAACCTTGTGATACTTGAACCTTTCTACTCAAATGTATTGATCATGACGCAGTTCTTCTCCAATTTATACATGTCTCAATTTTCGCAACGCCTCGTTCATACATTTCACGCCACATATCCTCCTCCGACGAATTAAATATTACCATGTCCTCTGCAAATATCAGCTCTCTGATCTTAGACCTGCCAGGCTTCGTATCACTTCCAGGCCGGCTGCGCACGTCAATCATGTTCATAAAGATTAATAACAGGAGAGAGGGAAATATGCACCCTTGGTGTGTTCTGACATCCAGATGGAATGGATTCGATGTAGAACCATTCCTCACAACACAAATATTAGAGGATTC
>OZ024742.1:193456356-193496356 GCA_964016885.1 Eledone cirrhosa
TAGTATATATATATATATATATATATATATATATATATATATATATATATATATATATATATATATATATATATATATATTTATATGTATATTTATATATATATATATATATATATATATATATATATATATATATATATATATATATATATATATGTATATATATATATATATATTAGGTATAGGATTATCCAAGATGTAGTAAGGGTTAATTACTACACTGGATATGGTTGACGTACGGTGAGAGGTTACTCTACGAGTTATGGAAGAATTGTTGAAGAAACTTAGTTCCTGATCCTTCTGTATTCCGGAGTGTATATAAAGAATGAATAATAACAGGTAGACATCATAAAAAGGTAATTTATTCCGTGTGCATACAAATGTTTCCACGGTGGTACTACAGCCTAGTTATGCTATGTGCAAATATTTGTAAGCACACGGAATAAATTACCTTTTTATGATGTCTACCTATTATTATTCATTCTTTATATATATATATATATATATATATATACAGTGTCTAACGTTTTTCGAAATATTTACTTCTGCGTTCACAGATTGATTCTTTTAGTTTAAGTAGATCCCGTTAAGGGTGAAAGCAGCGATTTTTTGCTAAAAATTTAATGTTATTTTAATATATATATATATATATATAGTTATACAATGATATTAAATAAATGGAGACTATATTTATGAAACCATATTTATTCTATTATATATATTTCAAGGGTACCAACATTTTGGTACGCTATCATGAGATAAAATACGAAGTGTGTTTTTTATTTTATTTTGACATAACCTTAACGGTGCAAGTTTTCCTTGGATAGCCGAGTGCTCTGAATCAGTTATAAACATTTATATTTGTTGAACTACCAACACATTGAATATCCCTTCTGCTTATATATATAATTATATATTCGTGTGCAGTTATTTTTGCATAACAAAGTATAAAGAAACGTATTTATTTCAAGAGTCTCGACAGCAGCAAAAACAACAACAAAAAACAGCTTTAAAAATTCTTTATGGAAAATGATATGCCTATTCACCCAAGGTGACTTCACTTTTTATTAGGTCTTCTGCATCAATTGGTGAACATACGACGAAACTGTTTCAGAAAGGAGGGATAAACATGCCAATCTATGTTTCGAATCCCGAGCAACGCCGAGCCAGTCTGCTAGTGATATATAATTGTTTCTACTTTAGGCACAAGGCCAGCAATTACCCAATGTATTACTGGTACTTTATTTTATCGACCCTGTAAGGATGAAAGGCAAAGTAAACCACGGCGGGATTTGAACTCAGACTGTAAAGGGACGTAACTATGCTGGAAAGCATGGTGTCCGACTCTCTACCGATACTGCCAATCCACTGCCAATATCACCGCTAGTGATATATAATAATTGTTTCTACTTTAGGCACTAGGCCAGCAATTACCCAGTGCATTACTGGTACTTTATTCTATCGACCCCGTATATAATAATGATTAGATTTCTTAAACTTGAACGCAAAGAAATGTACACCAAAGAAGCCTAATCAATGATCAAAAGCAATCACGATCCCTAAACCTTCACTGGACCTGTAGTTTCTTTTTTCTTCTGGCTCTTTGGTTCAGGAACTTAAATTAATTCTATCTGTTTTCAATCCACGTTGGAATTAACTGCTTATTTGTTCCATTAAACCCTGCAGAATTATAATATAGAGAAAACCATGCCTATAGACATTTTTTTCTCAATAAATAAAGTAAATACTCATTAACAGTTGTATCGGAAAATAACAGGATTTTGTTTTCTGTCTGAGCTATGAGTAGGGAATAGTGTGTTGCGTCACCGTGTGACGTAATTACAAGGTAGTATATAATTGCGATCTTTTGTATGTTCTTTTCACGATTCTTTGCTTAAACTTTAATCTGCTAATTAATATATATATATATATTATATAGTGAGTTATGAACTCAAATAGTCTTTTACAGAAGAGCACAGGAATAGGAAATTTCACTTAATTGTTGCGAAACAAATTTAAAATTTGAAATTTAAATTTGTCAGGTATCACGGCTATTGCCAATATAGGTTTGTTTTTATTGATTTAATATTTTAAATCGAGACAGGCAAACTGTATTATTTTAATTAGTATTTTTCAATCTAGCTAACTTGGTCATTTGCAATACAAACACTTATATACACTTGTATTAGTGTTTATCCCTATCGCGTATTCATTTGTATATATATATATATATATATATATATATATATATATATATATATCAAGGCAAAAAGAAACAATGAAACAAGATGATACATCAACATAAAGTCAGATTTCTTGCTTTAAAAAAGAGAGTGACTTGCATAGTCAACGTAGCGGTCATTTGCCCTTCATAAGAAAAGAAAAAACACAAAAGTAAACGCGCTAAGAAAATTTTAAAAAATAGTATTTTTCTAAATAAAATTAGAAAGAAAATAAAAATGAGAGTGGAAGGAGAGGGAGTGGTTCGTCGTGTTGGTCGGGGTAAGATGTAGGAGAGGTGCAGATGTGTAGTTGGAGGTTTTGTGTAGGTGGAGTCAATGGTGGAGAGATTAAGATGCATGAGTGCGTGCTAAGTGTGTTGTTGCTGCTGCAATTGTGCGTGTGTGTGTACACATGCTTCCGAGCGCACAAACACATGAAGTGCACAAAAGTACATAGATGTATATGTGTACACAGACACAGACACAGACGCAAACACACGCACACGCGCACACACACACACACATACATATATATATATACATGTGTGTGTATGTGTGTGTGTGTGTGTGTTTGCGTCCCAGGTACAATCGGGGTAAGTGCAGTGAGTAAGGTACTCAATACATTAGTATATATATATATATATATATATATATATATATATAGGTATTGAAGTTTCCGTTGAAATTTGAAAAAGTCATAAGAATGAAAATTGCTCTATGTAAATACCAGAGCAAAATTTAATGTATAAAAAACAATACAATATAATTACCTCATTACCAGAGGTTTCCCGAATAAGACGAATACAAAAGAAACGTCTTCATTCGTTCGTCGGAGGAGGCAATATAAAACATACTGAAATATTTGGAAAGTCTCCTCAAGAAATGCAAAAAAAATATGTATATATAAATAAAGGTAATGCAATAGATATATAAAATATATAAACATATGTTAAGGAAATATAGTTAGGTGTGTGTATATGTATGTATATACACCACTCACAGATGTACATATGTATGTATGTACAAATGCGTGTGTATATTGAAAATGTGTGCGTAAATATATGTATGAGGGTAAGTATATCTGTGTATATGTAACCACAAACACAGATATAATATGAGTGTCTGGTTGACACGTATACAGAAAAGAGGGTATTAGATAGATTATAAGAATATGAAGGCACACGCGCGTACACTTATATGCGGAAGAAAAAGAGGTAATGGAGAGTAATAGTTAAAAGAAAGTGTCATTCTCGATATATTTATAAAAATGGAACAATAATTTAGAAAGAAAAAAAATTTAAATGAAAGAGAAAGTAGTCCAATAACACTAGAGAAGAGCAAAGGAAAGAAAAGAAAACAAACAAGGTACACGCGTACATAAACATATATCTATAAGAAACATATATCTATAAAAAAATATATATATATACACGCAATACGTGCAGACAAAAGCGTATGCAAGCATACATACAGACACAGGATGCACATATATATATACATACATATCGCCCCATGTATATCTAATCACACGTACGTACGCGACTGTATACACATATATATATATATATATATATATATATATATATATATATATATATATAAATATATATATATATATATATATATATATATATATACATACGCACACATACACATCCATAGATGCAGTACGTACACACATACATACACACATACATACATTCACGCACATTGACCCGCTTACACGCACACACATAAAAATAAGAATGTAAAAAACATAGATGTAAAAACACAGATATAAAAACGCACATACATACACATATATATATACACGCACGCGCACGCATATACGGAGGCATTCGTGTACATATACAGAAAGTATACACACATAAAGACGCTCAGACACATAGATACAGGGTTAAAAACAGCCTTATGAATAAGTGAGTACAAATATAAAAATATAAAATTGGCTGCGAAATAACAGAAAATATCTGGTGTGGAAAACGCAAGTGACCAGTCTAATCAGGTAGAAAAAGAAAATAGGGAAGTAAAAAGTGGAAAGTGAAGATATTAGGTAAGTGAATCGCAGAATAAAGGGGGGGGGGGTACTAGTGGATGTGAAGTAAAAATAAAAATAAAAATAAAAATAAAAATAAAATTAATAATAAGGTTAAAAATGAAAGTAAATCAGAATGAGTAGTCTTTAAAGAGAATAATTTAAGTGAAGAATAAGAGCTTATGGAGGATAAGTATTTGAAAGTGTGTTAAGTTTATATGAGCTGGAAAGCAAGTGTGATTTCATGTGTGGGCAACTGGCAAAAATTTCGGTTTTGTGTTTAGGCAGGTCTTTGGTGATTTAAAGTTTTGCAAAGTCCAATATTTTTCATTTATGCAGAGCGTTCATTTTCTTGTTCCTCTTGCATATTCTTTAGATTGGTTCAGAATTGACCAATCCAATTTAGATTGGATACCTTGGTCTTTCATATCCCATATTCTGCTAGCCAGAGCTGTTGTGAATCTTTTTTCTGGATGTCGAAAGGATGCGACATGTGAGTAATAACGCGTTTTGAATATGTCTTGCGTCATACCCACATATCGTTCACTGGTGGCTGGTTGGTTGTTGCTGATGGTTGTCACTTTAGCCGCATATACAATGGCTTTGGTGTTGCATTTACCTTGTAATGGGCATTCACTTTTGATTCTACAGGAGCAATTTTGATGTTCTCTAGGTCATTTTTTGTTGATGATATAAGATTTAACTATTTATATATATATATATATATATATATATATATATATGATAATAATGGAGCTGCGGCGTTGCAAACGGGATACATATGAAAAAGTGAGTCCTTCGTCAGTGACCCTCCAACCGTCCTGGGCATTTCATCGCTTTAAGGGCCATATGCCTCGGGTTGGTGCGAACAACGGCTAAAAAAAGTCGTTGGGACACGTAAATAAAGGCGTCCCCCTTTATTTACGTGTCCCAACGACTTTTTTTAGCCGTTGTTCGCACCAACCCGAGGCATATGGCCCTTAAAGCGATGAAATGCCCAGGACGGTTGGAGGGTCACTGATGAAGGACTCACTTTTTCATATATATATATATATATATATATATATATATATATATATATATATATATATATATATTTATCAAAATAACAAAGGAACATTGCCGTTTTATCCAATTCGACATCAACAACTACTACTCCTCCATCACTTTACCACTTCTCCTTAGAGCTATCAATTTCGCTAAAACACTCACAGTGGTTAAGGATTTCGAAGTTGATGTCATCCTCAATGCCCGAAAGACGGTGATTAATTTCGACGACTCTATTTGGATTAAAAAATCCAATAGTACCCCGTTCGACATGAGCATGGGCGCCAGTGATTCTGCGGAGGTTACTTTTCGGAGGTTACTTTTCCTTCTTTTCTCTATCAAGGGCGAATTCTCCAACGTGGGCGGTGGTTTGTACCGTGACGATGGTCTTTTGACCATGACTAAGTGCGGACCCCGTGCTTGCGACAGGTTCAGAAAAGAACTCACAGCCTTCTTTAAAGGCTTTAACCGCTCTATACAGGTTGAGGCCAATCTCTCGGTCGTTAATTACCTTGACGTTACCCTCAATTTATTGAATGGGTTGTATTACCCGTATAGAAAGCCGAATGGCCACACCATTAGCTAAGATCTTTCTTTCCCTTATTACGAAGCATTTTCCCCCTACACATAAATATAGTAAATTTTTTAATAGAAATACTATTATAATTCCTTAATCTTCGACTCCTAAATTTGCACATAACATCACAGCTTCAAATTTAGCTAAACTACCTAGCCGTAGGAACACGTGCAACCCTGTACTTAGTACTAACTGTAATTGTAGGAATCGGGTTGATTGCCCCCTATCCGGGAAATGCCTCTCTAGTAACATTGTCTACAAATGTAAGGTTGTAACACCCACGTCCCGTAGGGCCTACATAGGGTTAACCGCCAATAGATTAAAGCAGCGTCTTTACACGCATACCCATTCTTTTCGTTACCCTCTAAGAAGGAATATGACGTCACTTTCAGCTTATATCTGGAGTCTAAAAGACAACCACACCCAATATAAGTTACACTGGGAGATCCTAGCTAATGCTAGATCGTATAACGGAAATAAAAGACCGTGTGACCTCTGCGCTGCTGAGGCCCTGGAAATACTCTACGCCACAGACCACATCTTAAACAAAAAATCTGAGGCAATTTCGGCTTGTAAACATAAATTGCACAAAACTTTCCTGTATTACAGCACCACGTTATACCCTAATGGATAGTACGATCTATACGTGGATATTTTACATCTTGATGTGGGAGCTAAGTATATGTTTTGTTTATACCATTACTTATTTAATAGGTAAGTATATATTACCCGTATGTTTCGTGAAGGTACGTATACCTTCTCGTACCTATATTTGATTGTTTATGTTATGGCGTAACATTTTTAAATATTTTTTTTATTCTGGTAAATATGGTTTGGCTATGTGTATACGGGAGTTTTGCGTCTGTGTGAGTATGCAGGTTCGTACGTATGTAGGGTGTGTGTATATGTGTACTTCATGTTTTGGTTCACTTACGTCTCCGAACATTCGTGTATTTACATGTAGGTATGTGTGTGCGCTTGTTATATACGTATTCATTTATTTATATACGTTTATATAATTATTTATTTATTTATTTGTATACACACATACACACACACACATATTTGTATGTGCGTGGTTTTGTATACCTATGGTAAGTGTTTTGCGTATGCTTGTGTATGTACGTATTTGTTTGCGTGTATGTATTTATTTATTTCTATTACTTCTGTATTGTATTTATTTACTTTGTTCTTTACTCTGTAGCGGAGATTCATTCGGTCTCCTATTTAGAATTTTAGTCTACGACTTCTGCTATACCATTTACGTGGTTTTGTCTTTGCGTGCTATTGTTCTCCACGCTCCACATATGACGTATTATCTTCGTTTTTTTCGTTCATTGCCAGAGAACATCTCTATGAACCACCTAAGAGAACATTAGTCTACGACCTCTTTTATACCATAGAAGTGGTTCTGTCTTTGCGCGTAATTGTTTTTCACCGCTCCTATTAATGACGTATCTTATTCGTTTTCTCCCGTTCTTTGCCAGCGAACGTTTCCACGAACCAAAGTATCGTCTTCCTGTCTTCCTCTGGTTGCAACGTTTTTTTAAATATCCACTTCTGCGTTTACAGATTGACTTTGTTAGTTTTAGAAGATCCCGTTAAGGGTGAAAGCAGCGATTCTTTGCTTAAACTTTAATCTGTTATTTTAATAAATATTTGCTCTACGATTCTTATATATTTGATATATATTTATCCTTATCGAGCCCTCTTTGGATTTTAGTCTTGAAATTTATTATTATTACTATATATATATATATATATATATATATATATATATATATATATATATATATATATATAAATATATATATATATATATTAGAATTGGTGCTCTGAAATACCGATATATATATAAATGTATATACAGTGTATTTTGCAATACACTGTAATTAAAAGTATTTCAAAGACATTACGCTATTGTTTTAGAGTAGTGACAGTCTCACTTCTTTAATTTTCAACAAACAGGAGGAGTAGTTAGCTTTAATAAGCACCAGAAAGTGCGAAAGAGAGATCTGTTAGCTTTATCTCCACTGTTTACTGAAAATTAAAGTAAGTGAGACTGTCACTACTCTAAAACAATAGCGTAAGGTCTTCGAAATGATCTTAATTAAGCATACAGTGTATTGCAAAATACACTATATATACATTCATATATATATCGCTATTTCAGAGCATCAATTCTAATTTTCAATTACTACTTGACCGGCAACCGCTCTGTATAATCAGTTCCTGATTATTATTAGAATTCTATAAGAATCAAACATTCATGATTTTCAGCAAACAGGTGGAGTACTTGGATTTGATAAGTACTAATCAGTACAAACCAGAACTATGTCAGCTTTCCCTCCCCTGTTTGCTGAAAATTAAAGTAAGTGAGACAGCCACTACTCTAAAACAATAGCGTAAAGTCTTCGAAATCCTTTTAATTAAGCATACAGTGTATTGCAAAATACACTATATATGCATTCATATATATATATATATATATATATATATATATATATATATATATATACAGATAAACCTACCAATCAATGGTAGTGTCTCAACCGTATGAAGAACTCAATGTAATCCGTATGTAGATGTCGTGAAGCAAAGTTTAAAATATAAAATGTTCAACGTTATAATTCATTGGATACAGAGCCAAAAATAGAAATATTAAAACAATGAAATTACACAACAAACGGTTAATTCATAGTAAATCTCATTATTTTACGATCGCTTCTGGGAGGTAGTTCCCCGTATGTCCATTCAATTATTGATCTATGTAAAAAAAACATTATTATTTCTGAAGACGGTGAGTAGTGAAGACGTAGGTATATTTTCTTACTATGATATTTTGTAATATATTTTACATAGATCAATAATTGAATGGACATACGGGGAACTACCCCCCAGAAACGATCGTAAAATAACGATTTTTACTATGAATTAACCATTTTTGTTTAACTTCATTGTTTGAATAGTTCTCTCTCTCTCTCTTTATATATATATATATCTATATATATAATGTATTAATGTATTACTATAAAATAAAATACCAGTAATGCACTGGGTTTTTTGGCCTTGTGCCAAATGTAGAAACAATTAATTTATTACTATATTTGGAGAGAGTGAGAGATGGGTGTGGTGATAGCGACGAAGCTAAGAGGAGACTTATTTTATTATGTCTGGAAATGGGTGCACAATTTCTGTTGCATTGTAACAATACTTATGAAAATATTTGAGTCGGTGGCCAATGGTGATATTTCACAGCATTACAAACTGGAAGATTATTAACAAATAATCGGAAAGGGACGCAGCTGCTACCGTTGTGGGTGTGCATGTCTTATTATTGTATGCTAATGAATAGTTTGGAATAGTTGCCTTCTGAAGGGAGTACACTACTGAGTTTAAATTGTATAGGTGAATGAAAAGTATTATATTTAATAACGGTTTAGTGCGGTGGATGGGCAGTATCGGTAGAGGGTCGGGCACCATGCTTTGAAGCATAGATTTACGGTCCTTTACGGTCTGAGTTCAAATCCCGCTGATGTCAACTTTGCCCTTCATCGTTACAGGGTCGATAAAATAAAGTACCAATCACACCGGGGTCGAATTTAATCGACTTTACCTTCCATAAAATTGCTGGCCTTGTGCCTATATAAGAAACCATATATAATAACGGTTTCGTATTTAGGCACAAGCCCACCAATTTTGGGAAGGGAGAAAGTCGATTACGTCGATCCCATAGTGTAACTGGCACTTTATTTTATCGACCCATCCGGATGAAAGTCAAATCTAACCTTGGATGGATTTGAACTTGGAACGTAGAGGGCCGTAACTATATGCTACTAAGTAGGGTGTCCGATGCTCTATCAAGCACCACCTTATTATTAACGTGCCAAAGACATGCATTTAATTTGAATTGTGTCGTTTAGAAGTTAACTTCGCAAGCATATATTTCTGTACTATCCCTATGACATCCTATTTGGCCCAATGTATTGTACCATAGGCTCACGTCAATATATTAGTGAAATGGGATGGATTGTACTTGTAATGTGACACACTAGATCCTCTTAAGAACTGTGTTGAAATAATCGTATCTGAGGAATGCTCAGACAATTACGGATTAATTTTCTGAGCACGCTATACCATTGCTTTAATAATTGAAACATCTATCCTCGAAACCATGAGTGGCCCATTCTCGTCTTCAGACTCTCTGTACCAAACACATACACATTAATTAATGAATCTATCAGTCTCTCTCTCCACCCACCACCACCCCACACAAACAAGTGTGTTTCCTTCGCCGATTCATATCGCCAAATAATATCAGCATAGACGGTGAGATGAAATATGCAATAATGATTTAGTATATAAAAAATGAATTCGTCCAGTATCTGCTCCGTTTGAGTTATAGAGGGAATTTTTTAATAGTCCTGCTGGAAATAGTCGTTGAAATACCCTAAATCTACACCCTACTCTCTTATGTCGAGGAAAATTAGGTGGTAATCACAGCTGAAATAACTTTGACAGGATTTAAACAATAATAAAGGCGGCGAATTGGCAGAATCATTAGAACGGCGGATAGAATAATTTGCAGCATTCGTTTCGGTTCTCTGCCCTCTGAGTTCAAATCCCACCGAGGTCAAATTTGCCTTTCAGCCATACAAGGCCGATAAAAATGTTCCTGTCCAGTACTGGAGTCGATCAATCCTCTATCTCTTTCTCGCATTCTTTCACTCTCTCAGGAAGAAATCTGCCGTATTCAGACCTGGAGAGAAGATGAGCTCCTCCAGGTTTAAAACATGCCTTAGGAACGCCGAATGTCAATACGGCACCTCTACAGCTCCCCCAGAAGTGAGTTATGGTACAGGATTCACAATTAATAAATAAATAAAATCTCTCTTCTCAAACTATGTTAAACTTTGTTTTCGTCTGGGTATTTTTTAATATATTTTCTACATGTTAGCGCTGAATTAGAATGGAATGGACCTCTTTCGGTTTCAACGACGATGAATGTTCCAATTGTCCTATAAAAAGAGCCAGATCAGGAAATTAACATATATATGCCCAAGCATTTCAATGACACGTTTTCTTTTGACACAATTCTAAGATTCACCGTGTTACATAAAGAACAAGGAAGGTTCTTTGTATTCAAACTACATTGGATTCAATGTTCTTCCAAACAGTTTCTGTCTACACAATTTCACTTACAAGGCATATATCTAACCTCGAATCAGAAGAAACATAATCAAATATATTAACCATTCCAACCACTTATCAACTGCAACAAAAAGTTATAGGTCAACCAAGTGAAGTAACATAATGAAAACAACACCCTATCGATCAGTTTGAATCCCTTACTGATGGTTTCCGTACGATCCCATATTCACTTGATCAGCTTACTTCAACAAAAATTCATTGCAAGGCCGGCTGGAGTAGCACTATGAATAAAGAATATAAAAGTATATCCTTAGTTATGTTTCCCCTCACATTTAATATAATTGTTTCTACTTTTGGCACAAGGCCAGCAATTATCAGTGCATTACTGGTACTTTATTTTATCGTAAGGATGAAAGGCAAAGTTAACCTCGGCGGGATTTGAACTCAGAATGGCAACGGCCGTAACTCTATGCGTCAAAGCATGGCGTCCGACCCTCTGCCAATCCACCGGCCCTTGCCAATCCACCGCCCCATGATATTTAATCCACCGCCCCTATCATTTAATATAATGCTAACATGAGAACACAACTCATCACCCGGTCCTAGAAACGAACTCACAACATTTCAATTACAAGCCCAATGCTCTAATAACTAAGCCATGCGGATAGTACTAATTGAACAAGAATACAACTGTAAAAAACGATTAAAATAGAAGTTAGTAATTCCCCTAAATTAAAAATCATTATTTTAATCGTTTTGGGCCAACATTTTGGGGGGAAAGAAAAGTCAATTAAATCAACCCCAGCGTGGTGATTTAAACTCAGAACGTATCGAGGCGGAATAAACACTGCTAAGAATCTGGCTGATGAGAAAACGATTCTGCCAATCCACTGCGATTAAAAAGAGTAAACATGAAAAGTGAAAGTGAGAGGAGAAGAATAAGCAGCGTTGCCGATGCTTCTCTAATCCAAGGCTGTACACGGATGATCCTTCCAACAGTCGGCACCACGTATAGCGTCAGTTACTCTTACAACCCGCTGTTCTTTGTGCTTAATGATAACATAGTCAATGAGATAATTGTTTCTACTTTTTGGCACAAGGCCAACAATTACCTAGTACATTACTGGTACTTTATTAGTCAATGAGATAATGATGCAGAGAATGTGGATGCATTCAGAAAGTCGAGCTACGGCAGGCGGCAGGCAGAATAGTATGTATGTGATAACACGTTCACGTTCAGCGCATGTCTTGATGAGTAGCAAGCAATTGTTGTGACAGTTGTCCGTGCCATATCTACCTAAGATCCATTCCCAGATCATTCTGGCGTTGACGCCAATAAAATTTGCTTTGAGATTGTTGCATTAATGACGTCTAGTTCTTCAGTGAGCATATTTTTCATGTTTTCTGAATGTATAATTGTTGGGGCATATACACCAAAGTTAAACTGTTCTTATCTCCAAATGGAAGTTTCAGAAACAAAGGGGGCTGCCGAGTTCCGTTGGTGCTTCATTCAGCATCTCTATACCCTGGGCCACTTCCTGTGGCAGGTTTTTGACTACAGCTTGCAGTATATCAGCAACCTGCTGCTTCACCATATGATTTTGAGTAGTGAGATTGGGTTTAAAGAATTGTTTTGGTTCAATAACAATTAAAGAATATAAGTGACAATGACCATAAATAGAGGAGTGGATGTTTGTTGCACACACACACACGCACATATTTTATATATATATATATATATATATATATATATATATATATATATATATATGCCTGTGTGTATGTATGTATTATAATAGATATCCTTAGTTCAACAAACCTTCTTTCTCATTAAGAACACCAATTTATCATGTGCCGTCTGACTGAAAATGAACTACTTCTCGGTAGGGTTCCATCAGTTCTATACTTACTGTAGATCCATCATGTTAGCTTTCATTACTTTTATCTAAACAATTTTACCTTACAGCCCTGAATACCATTATTCTCACCGCGTATTAATCACAGCTCTGCTAAACTGTCTCATGATAAATTATATTTCATCCATTTGCCAGTCCGAAACACAACCACAGCTTCTTGTTCGTTTGTCATACAATCCTTTTAATCACCACGATGACCATGACAATAACCACCACCTCCACTTCTATCGTGTTATTAACACATATGTAATATAAACGAACCACACATTTCAGTAATTGTCTAAACAAAGGGAATCGTGGGAGGAACTTTAGAATTCTGTATGTTTACTATGGAAAATGTTACATTAGAATGCTATATATTTGCATATTGTGTGGGCAATAGTATATAAAAGAGAACAAATGACAACCAAGCCAAATTGTTATTTCATGTCTTAGAATATATTATTTAAAAAATGTTCAATTATGCCGTTGTTTATTTGTGGTAATTTAATGTAAGGAATAATTACGTTGCATTGCTAGGGCAATGTATAAAATGAGATTCGTTAATGACATGAATGAAATATCGCTAATAAAAATGAAATATAAAAAAAACCTTTCTCTGTTTATGATGAAGTTATATAAATACATCATCGGCTTAAGTTACCATGACAACAGGTTACGCATTATCATCATGTTTTATGTATATATATATATATATATATATTATGAAACATGTCGATTAAACCAGATATATATATATTAATAGATAGTTCGATTGATTTTTCATGATATCAACACAGATTGATAAAGATCAATTAGGTTGTTGCTCTTTAAATACGTAGGAGAGGAAGTGACCAATATTCATGAGTTGGTGGAGTGTTGCCAACATTTCTGATTTGCAGTCCGTTTCTTTAGCAAAGTTTATGGAATTGTGGCTTTTACGGGAACATATATGGGAAAGTCACCAAACTGTCATGGATTAAAAAAGACACAGTGACCCTGACCACCAGGGTTTGTGCTCTCTCCCAGTGTTCCACCTCCATTCTACAGGCGCATACTCAGAGCAGAGCCAATCCCTTGGGCCATCCTTGCCTCTCTCACCCATCTTTCAACATTTAGCTGAGAAAAATGCACTTCCCTCTCCGTCCTGATTTTGCTTTTCAAATGAAATTTGAAAAAGTTAATCAGAGCATCACCGAAGAGGTAAGTGTCGTCTTCAACCCTTTCCGACGCGTCCACCACACGATCATTTTCGCCATGGCCACTAGGCAGATAAAAACTGCCTAGCCTTCCTGGCTAAAGGAAGAGGGCGGGACAACCTCACGATGAACTCAGCTGATAACCGGATCCGTCCTACACGAGACATTAGGTGTCCGATATATACCCACAAGTCAGCAATGCTCGGAAAATTGACGAGTGCATTCAGGACGGTTTCGTCGCCCTGTGCGCATTTTGGACAGACCCGGCTGACGGTACCTCCATGCCTGTATAGTTTATCCCGAACTCGCAAAGATCCGGTGTAGCACTGCCAGGCCAGGGATTTCTGGAAGTTGTCCAAGGGCCTCAGCGCGTACGTTTTGCCGAAGGAATTGGCTATTTGATTAATGTGTACGCCCAGAATGTCCCAAGGACGTAGTCGTTCTTTCCCTCCACTAACCCTCTATAGAACTCCAAGTTGGAATTTGCACCGATCTTACCGCTCGATTGGTCGAGGACTGTGAGCGCCTGAAGGCATTCCAATCTCCAAGCGCACCCTCTCAGTATTTGCTGGTTGCAGGACTGCAGCTCCGTCAAAGAGACGAGCTGAAGAAAAACGCGTCAAGCAAACGGCGACCACACCTGATCACCGTCGAGGAAGAGGTGGAGATGTCGTAGCCTGAACGCATGTTTACACAGTATCATCTTTGTGCATCAGGCACATCCCTCCAAAAGCAAAAGAACAAACGCTCCAACGCAGTAAAGCGGGGCTTAGGACAAGTCACGACGGTCAGGCAGTAGTAGATACGGGCGCAATGTACGCGTTCGCCACCTCCACTCGACCTTTCAGGGATAGCTTCCTCTCGGCACATTTCTGAGTGAGAGAGGCCACCCTGCTCGTCACCTCGTCCCGATGTATATCCGCCTGGACGTCCGGACCGAAAGAGACCCCTAACAATTTAACGGGTCCGTCCTTCCAGCGCACAACGACGCTGTTGGGCGGCATGGACCTGCCTCTCCAAATGCCGAACCGCTGGCCTACTGACTTTTCCTAGTTGATCGTTGCTGCTTTCACCGCCTGATATTCTCGTAGTGTAGTGCCGATCGTCTTGATGTGTTTGGCAGTCAACACCACTACGGTGACGTTGTTGGCATAAGCTGAGATGGTTCTCCTACATCACAGTTCACGCGGGACGCCCTTCAACGTCTCCAGTGTGTGTAATAATGGCTCGAGAGTCAATACGTACAACAGGGACGAGAGGGACATCCTTGTAGTACCGAGCGCATTATGTTGAAGGGTTCTGAAAGGTGACCGGTCACTCTGACCACAGAGTAGATGTCGTTGTGTATGGACACAACCTCTAATGACGGGCCCAAATCCGCCCGACCTCATGACTGTCACCAGATAACGATTGTCTACCATGTCGAAAGCTTTCGATTGATATACATTTATCAAAGCTCCTCCCATGCTAGTTTCGTTAGGTACCCTCACTACGGTGTATCACGAGGTGGAGGTTGTCGTGGCTGGATCTGCCTGGAATGGCGTATGTCTGCGCCTATCCCACCAGACCACCGACGACAAGCGCCAACTTGTTTGCTAGCACCTTGCCCAAAAGCTTGAACTTTGCGTTAATCAAGGTTAAGGGCCTGAACTTATCAATCTTGTCTCCCTTGTTCGAGTCTTTTCTCAACAGTGCTACCGAACCTCGGCTAACAGAGTTAGGAATTCTCCCGTTCTGCTGTCACTTGCAGTAGACGTCCGCCGCCAAGAGTTCGGCGAACAAGTCTGGCATGTGTACGTAAATCTCGTAGGGCAGACCACTCAAATCAGGCGATTTACCCATTGTGCAGTCATTGCTACCCGTATTTCAGCGGCTGTTATCGGCTTTTCGCAACACTCCACCTCCGTGTCCGAGAGCCGCGGCAGTCCGTAGAGATAGGCACTAAAGTTCATCCTGTGTTCCGAACCACCACTTTCCCCGAACAGCTTAACAAAGTGCTGCTGAAAAGCCGCACACATTTGCTCCGGTTCGAGTAACATGCGCCCGACTTGGTCCTCTAAAGACCGGATCGTGGCTTTGATGCCACGACGCGCCTCCGCCACTCGAGCCCATCGAATGGATTTCGTCCCCTCGTGCCTGAGAGCACGTGCCATAGCTCTGACAACGCATCCTTCGTGCTTTGCGTTGAAGGATTAGTCGAGGGCCAATTTCGCCGCAAGCACGTCGATCGCGATGCCTTTATTAAGCGCTGCGTCTAATTGTTTAACTAGTTCTACCTCTGCTCTATTTTTCTCTGTTGACAACGCCTTACTAAACTTAATTTACTCTATTCTAATCGCATTGTTATGCCTGTCTCGTCGCATAAACAGCCACTAGTCTAAAAGCATAGCCTTCGCTGCTGGTTACGTGCAGCACCACTAATTTACTTTCTTGGTCCAGGAATATGGTCCGTATCACGAGATCCTAACTACCGAAGATGGGTGCGAAGGCACGTGCCTCGTAAATTCTGATCTTGCTGATGGCCACCAAATCTATGCTCATTGACCTGAGATCGTTGAGCAGGTGACCCTGTGCACTTATGCTGCCTATTCTGAGTATTTTGAAAAAGAGTGGCAAAAGATGGGAAAGACCACTTACCTCAGTTCTTGTGGAGGAAGGTTGGTTTTTCCGTCCTTCTGACTGTTTGTGGCCCACACCAGGAATGATGTCTTTATGTATCCCCCTGGAATGTGTTTGCTGGAAACCTTCCAGTGGGCCCTGTCAGAAGCAACCGTCTCCAGCTGATCCGGTTGGAACCCAAAGCATGACCAGCCAAGCTCATGGATACTATCCAAACATCTTGCTCGATGTCTAACCCTGGCCCTCTTGCCAGTTGGTTTGGTCCGTACATTCTGTTCAGCGATTCTTTTCTATGACATTCTAACCACATAGTATCGGAGCTGTGATCTCTCAATTCGGAGAAGTAGCCGCTCTACCAGGAAGATTTTTTTTATCTTTGCTTTACGCACCTTATCGAGTAACGTTTCTCCTTAATCCCATTTCCACTGCTTGTATTCATGATTGTATTCTTTCGTTCATTGCCCCCGATTCATGAGCCTTAACTGTAAACGGTTAATTGGCAGACAGGTAATTTTTTTGTTTTTCAGTGATTAATAAAGTATTTTATTTTCAAAAGATAAATAAATATGTTAAAGAAAGACATAAGCAAAACGAAGCAATGAGAATATATGGAGGAGGTAAGGAAGGGAACATGAAGCCGTATGGCAAAGTAATTTAATTATGGAACTCAGAATGATTTGATCGGAGAGAGCAGAAGAAGCATATCTACTGTGACATCTAATCAAACTCTCTAACGATTCTGCCAATAAACCGTTTTATTTTAAATGTCATTATCGCTTCACTATTTGTTTCCTTTCCTTTTCGGCTTAATATAGATATGAGTGTAGATATGGGTATCATATAGTTCAATATAAACTATAGTTTGATTTTGGATTCTTCTCAACTGTAGACAACACCTACAAAACATTTGCTTTTCCTCGCAACCCATTTACACGCAAATATGCTCATGCATATGTAAGCATTTGCAATTTATAATCTTCACTTATCAAGCATGTTTTAATATTATATTCCCTGCATTAGGTTTATGGAAAACAGGCCTGATAGAAGGTTACTTTGCAGTTTATATTAACCCTGTTCATGTGTTTTCCTCATAAAAAAACTCTCAATAACGATGGCCTAAATAATATTACACTTCCCTCTTTGATGTATGATGTAACATTATGTCTATTGAATACATCCACTCAAATAGATCAAGTTATATCAATCGTGATAGTATTGAACACCTAAAATGAACTACATAAACTTTTACCTTTTTTTTTCTAACATGGAAAGGGAAGGAAAATGTCAGAAATCTCATGAAATCCCTTTTAAAGAACATGGCGAAAGCCTAGCAATTATATGGAAGTTATCGCAGAAAATTATTTTCTTAAAAGCTAATCGAATTATGTATTTTAGTCAATGTAGCCAATACAGCATTAGGAAATATGGGATTAATGCATTTAATGGATATTGGATTCTACAAATACAATAGTGTGTCATGTGCTGTAGATCTTTTAATAGAAATTTCGTAAACAGGAGGTGAAACATATAATTTCTATACGGTACATAATTTCTATAGTTTACATGTTTTTCTAATTATTATAAATATGTAAAATACCGTATATAAGCTTTTGTTTTTTGCTCTTGAATTTAGATCTAATATATTTTTTAAGGAGAGAAAATTGAAACGGGTTGTTTCCAGCTTTCAAGCTGGAATATAATTAGGAAGCATCTAGGATCTAGTCTAAAGATCTCTCTTTGTTTTTTCGTCCAATTTCTTCTTTTTCTTCTTCTTCTCCTTCTTCTTCTTCTTCTTCTTCTTCTTCTTCTTCTTCTTCTTCTTCTTCTTCTTCTTCTTCTTCTTCTTTTTCGCCTTATTCTTCTTCTTCTTCTTCTTCTTCTTCTTCTTCTTCTTCTTCTTCTTATTATTATTATTATTATTATTATTATTATTATTGAATGCCATGGTTGACGGAGGCTCGGCTCTGTAAGGTATAGTAATTTTTAACCGTTAAAACAATTGTAAATTGTTTAAAACTTGAACCAAATTGTTGATAAAGACACCCTCCTCCTCGTGAGAGGGGTCTTTCTGTCCGTTATTTGGCCCTTCGGGGTTAAATAATCAGTTATTGGGGTTTTGTACCCAAAATTTCATTTTAAACAAAAAACAACATGGCTACGAAAAAGAAATTTCATACGTCACTCCCACTCATTCCGTCTTCTTCTTCCTCAATCATCACTACAGCAGAGAGAAGATTGTCTCTCTCCCTCCCTTCTTTAAATGTGTCTCTCTCCCTCCCTTCTCTTTCGCAAGTGACGAAAGAAAAGAAAAGTCTCGTGCAAAGCGTGCAAGGTTTCTCCACGACGACGACGACAGCGACGAAACAGGTGTGCGGGAAATACGAAAACCCAGTTCATTCGTCTGACGTCAGGAATAATAGCAGTAGCAGCCGTAATAACAACAGCAACAGTGACAATGAAAACAACACTAGCAGCCGCAACAGCATCACCAGCAGCATAAACAACAACAGCATTAGCAGCAGCAACACCAACAACAACCACAGCAACAGCGGCGGAGGCAGTAGTCGTAGTACCTGCAGCAACAACAAAAGTACCAGCAGCTCTGACGACAACAACAACAGCAGAGAAAAACCAATCTCATTTGCAGGTATTGCGAAAAACTTGGAAACAATCCTCATAACAAATGAGGAATTAGAGGAAGCGAAGAAGATGGTGACAAAGAACGGACACCGAGCAATCTGCAAGGCAGCGAAAAATTTTTTCGAAACCCAAGAGCACTGTACGGTCACGTACCGTACAGTAAGTACAAAATCCCGTAGGGTGGAAAGAGCCACAGAGGCCCAAATACAAAAAGCCTTGGGGTCTGTGTGGCAGCGGAAAACGCACATCACCCGAGGCAAAAAATATGCCACCGTAGACGTACTTTTTGCCACACCCCAGGAGGCAAAGGCCCAATCAGTAGTGACCCTAAGGAGCGAGGAAATGGTGTTGGTGCCCTCCTACTGTGGGCAAAAAATTGTGAGGGTCAAACTGACCCACGTCCCCCCCGGAATGACCCCTTCTTGGCTGGCCGCGTCTGTCCTCGTCGGAATCGAGGACAAAACAACTGTACTGCAAGTACAGAAAAAAGTAAGAGAAGATTGGGTCGGCTCCTCCATTGAGATGCTAATCCAAACCAACCAGGAGTGCATCGAAGCTATCCCGGATGTGATAGACTTCGATAACGGCACTCAACTGCCCATAAGTGTTGAGGGCAAACGCCCGAAATGCTTTCGCTGTGGATCGAAGACTCACCTCAGGGCCTTCTGCAACGAGAAGACCCTGAGAAAGGAGAAAACCCCCCTCCTTCCGAATCCGGCTCCACGGCTACCAGCAACAGGACAAGCGGCAACCAGGAACGATAGGCCCGTGGCACCCATACCCACTCCACGGAAATCAAAAACAGCAGCAGCAGTGGAAATACTAACAACAACAACAGCAATACCAAATGCAGCTGCAACAGAGACTCCAGTGCAAACATCACCAACAACAACAAGTGAAAGAGTGGAGTTGGTACCCCTCCCCGACCTCACAGAATCAGACATGGAGTGTGAGGTGGGAGAGAGATGGCAAAAGGTCGTAAGAAGGCACAAACGCAGAAGCAGCGCATCGTCGCCTTTGAAAAGGGAGGAAAGAAATGAGAAAAGGGTAAAGTCTACTGCAAAGAGACCCACAGCAGCAACAACACCAACACCATCACCACCCACACTAGCGCCACCATCACCACCGGCGACAACCCCACCGCCAACAACACCTTCAACACCACCACCACAAGCACCAACCTCGCAAACACAACAACAAAACACACACACCCAGCAACAACGACAAGAAAATAGCAGAACCACACCCCACCCCCAGAAAAACAAATGCACGGCAATAAATACACACAACAAGAAACTAA
Organism: Eledone cirrhosa; assembly: GCA_964016885.1. Taxonomy (NCBI): domain Eukaryota; kingdom Metazoa; phylum Mollusca; class Cephalopoda; order Octopoda; family Eledonidae; genus Eledone; species Eledone cirrhosa. Next base: position 193,477,042 of record OZ024742.1, read on the forward strand.
TGACTTACATAATTGAACACACAGACATTTCACAACAGGACTACATAATACCAGCACCAATCAAAACGCCAACTAACATAAGACTGCTAAAAATAGCACAGAAACAATACACAAATGTTAAAACGAAATTCCCCAACGCAGTTGGTGATTTCAGGGACCTAGGAGGAACCATCAATCGAAGAGTATACTCAGACATTCTCTTAGAAGAGCCGACGACCAGCCGAAGGGACTATTCAACGGTCCCTTCACCAGACGATCAAGTGAAAAGGGATGTAAAAACCATCCCTCCTCTACCAAAAGTACGGTAAGTGGTCTTTCCCATCTTTTCCACTCTATTTTAAACATGACCTCACTCAGAATAGGCAGCATAAATGCGCGTGGCTTGGGGTCGTCATGGAAGCAGGGTCACCTGCTCAACGACCTCAGGTCACTAAACATAGATGTAGTGGCCATCAGCGAGACCAGAATCTCCGAAGCACGGGCCTTCGCACCGATCTTCGGCGGCTACGATGTGTACGCATCTCCCAGCCGTCCTGGATCGGGTGGAGGAGTTGCTGTGCTTTTTCGGAGAGGTTTGGATCTCGCCATACGGGCCATCTTCCTGGACCCAGAGGGTAAGCTGGTGGTGCTGGACGTGACCAGCGGAGACGGGCAAGCTTTCAGGCTAGTGGCCGTCTATGCCCCGACAGGAGCAGGGCGGCCTGATTTCTTCCGGCGTCTGGAGACCTTTCTTGGAACGTCCCGCTCTTTAGTGTTAGTGGGCGACTGGAACGGGATCTTAGATGCACGCTGGGACTGTGTGGGATTAGCGGATAGGGGTGGAGGGTGCAAGAGCCTCACCAACCTGCTCAGGCGTTTTGAACTGTCTGACAGGTACCGATTGGATTTCCCGAATGTGCCAATGTGGACTTGGACAAACCGCATAGGGTCATCCAGATCATATCTAGATAGAGTATTTTGTAGGGAAATAGATAGGTCTAGCATAGGCTGTCCACAATTCAAGATAGTCAGCTACACGGACCACAAATTCGTGATCTGTGTGCTTGACTTAGATAGGCTTCATAGACGAGGACCCGGCTACTGGAAGCTAAACGCGTCCTTACCAGCGCGCAAGGCCTACAGAGACCGGATTAGCGAACTAGTTAAGCGGGCGTTGACGGGGGCCATCGTCAACAACAAGTGGTGGTTTGCTCTGAAAAGAGCGATTAGAATAGAATCGATTAGGTTTAGTAAGGCTTTAGCAATAGAGAAAAATAGAGCAGAGGGAGAACTAGTTAGAAAATTAGACGAGGCGCTTAGCAAAGGCATTGCGACCGACGTGCTTGCGGCGAAATTGGCCCTTGACCAATTCTTCAATGCAAAGCACGAAGGCTGCGTTGTCAGAGCTAGGGTGCGTGCTCTCAGACACGAGGGGACGAAAGCCGTTCAATGGGCCCGAGTGGCGGAGGCGCGTCGTGGCAACAAAGCCACGATCCGGTCTTTGGTGGACCACGACGGGCGCATGCTACTCGATCCCGGGCAAATGTGTGAAGCTTTTCAGCGACACTTCGCTCAGCTGTTCGGGGGCAGCGGGGGGCCGGGTAGAGGGATGGACTTTAGTGTCTACCTCGACGGACTGCCGCGGCTCTCGGCCACTGAGGCGAGGTGTTGCGAAAAGCCGATAACAGCCGCTGAAGTAAGGGAGGCAATGACTGGCTGCACAAGGGGTAAATCGCCTGGTTTGGATGGTCTGCCCTATGAACTTTACGTACAGATGCCAGACTTGTTCGGAGGCCTCTTGGCGGACGTCTACTGCAACTGGCAACAGAACGGGAGAATTCCCAGTTCTGTGAGCCGAGGAGCGGTGGCACTGCTGAGAAAGGATCCGAACAAGGGGGATAACATAGAAAATTTCCGGCCCATAACTCTGCTAAACACAGAGTTTAAGATTTTGGCCAAGGTGCTAGCAAAGAGGTTGGCGCTTGTCGTTGGTGGTCTGGTGGGAGAGGCGCAGACATGCGCCATTCCCGACAGATCCATCCACGACAACCTCCACCTCATGCGATACATCGTAGAGAGGGTAGCTAGGGAACCTGGCACGGGTGGGTCCTTGATCAATTTAGATCAGTCGAAAGCTTTCGATAGGGTCGACCATCGTTACCTAGCGGCAGTCCTGAGGGCGGCTGGCTTTGGGCCCGTCTTCAGAGGCTGGATCGCTGCCATGCACAGCGACATCTGCTCTGTGGTGAGAGTGAACGGTCACCTGTCGGAACCGTTCAACATCATGCGCTCGGTCCGCCAAGGATGTCCCCTCTCGTCCCTCTTGTACGTATTGACTCTCGAGCCATTACTGCACAAACTGGAGACGTTGAGGGGGGTCCCGCGCGAACTAGGATGCGGAAGATCCGTGTCAGCATATGCGGACGATGTCACCGTAGTGGTGTCGAACGCCAAACACATCGAGGCGATCGGCACTACACTAAGAGAATACGAAGCGGTGACAGGAGCAATGATCAACCAGGAAAAGTCAGTGGGCCTGCAGCTCGGCACCTGGAGAGGCAGGTCCATGCCGTCCAACAGCGTCGTCGGGCGCTGGACGGACGGACCGGTTAAATTGCTAGGGGTCTGGTTCGGTCCGGACCTCCAGACGGACAAAAACTGGGACGAGGTGACGAGCAGGGTTGCTTCTCTCACCCAGAAATGGGCGGAGAGGAAGCTATCCCTGAAAGGTCGAGCGGAGGTGGCTAACGCGTACATCGCGTCTGTCATCTGCTACCGCCTAACCGTCGTACCTTGTCCTAAGCCTCGCCTGACTGCGCTGGAGCGTTTGCTCTTTCGCTTTTTGTGGAAGGGACGTGCTCCGATGGTCAGGCGGTCCATCTGTTGTCAACACCCGCTACGTGGAGGGCTGGGCATGCCGTGGCTGATGATGCGCAGGCACGCGCTCAGGCTACGACATCTCCACCTCTTCCTCGACGGTGATCAGGTGTGGTCGCCGTTTGCTAGACGCGTTTTTCCCCAGCTCGTTTCCTTGACGGAGCTGCAGTCCTGGGTCAAGCGAAGACCGAGAGGGAGCGCCTGGAGACTGGAATGTCTTCAGGCGCTCACAGCCCTCGACCAATCGGGCAATGTGATCGGTGGAAACTCCACCTCGGCGTTCTATAGAGGATTAGTGGAGGGGAAGAGCGACGACGTACTTGGGGAAACTCTAGGCGTCGACGAAAATCAACTAGCCAATCTCTTCGGAAGAACTTTCGGGCCAGGGCCTATGGACAACTTCCAGAAATCTCTGGCCTGGCAGTGCTACCGAGGAGCCTTGCCAGTTCGGGATAAACTCTACAGGCATGGAGGTGCCGTCAGCCGGGCATGTCCGAGATGCGCGCAGGGCGACGAAACCGTCCTGCACGCACTCGTCCAGTGTCCGAAAATTGCTGACTTGTGGGTTTATGTCGAACACCTGCTGTCGCGTTTAGGACGGATCCGGCTATCATCTGAGTCTATCGTGAGGATTGCCCCGCCCTCCTCATTTAGCCGGGAAGGGCAGGCAGTTTTTATCTGTCTGGTGGCCATGGCGAAAGAGATAGTATGGTGGACACGTTTGAAAGGGCTGAAGACGAGCACTTACCTCTTCGGTGATGCTCTGATTGACTTTTTCAAATTTCATTTGAAAAGGAAAATCAGAGTAGAGAAGGAAGTGCTCTCTTCCCAGCATTTTGTTGAAAGATGGGTGAGAGAAGCAAGAATGGCCCGAGTGAATGGGCCGACTCTGAGTATATATCTGTAAACTAAAGGTGGAAAACTGGGAGAGGGCACTTGCCTTGGTGGTCAGGGTCATTGTGGCTTTTTACTGGGCTTTCTCCACAAATGTCCCTCCGAAGTCTCCCCCCTATTGGGGAATTTTTCATTGTTATTTTTTGTTACATCCTCTGTTTTTGTTTTTTACACGCAGAAATGCCCATTTGTACCGTCCTGCATTGTCCTGCACTGTCCTTAATGTCTACTTTATGTAAACCCTTGTGGTTAATAAAGAAATCATTATTATTATTATTATTATTATTATTATTATTATTATTATTATTATTATTGTTATTATTATTATTATTATTATTATTCGTCTTCTTCTTCTCCTTCTTCTTCTTCTTCTTCTTCTTCTTCGTCGTCTTCTTCTTCTTCTTCTTCTTCTTCTTCTTCTTCTTCTTCTTCTTCTTCGTCTTCTTCTTCTTCTTCTTCTTTTTCTTCTTCTTCTTCTTCTTCTTCTTCTTCTTCTTATTATTATTATTATTATTATTATTATTGAATGCCATGGTTGACGGAGGCTCGGCTCTGTAAGGTATAGTAATTTTTAACCGTTAAAACAATTGTAAATTGTTTAAAACTTGAACCAAATTGTTGATAAAGACACCCTCCTCCTCGTGAGAGGGGTCTTTCTGTCCATTATTTGGCCCTTCGGGGTTAAATAACCAGTTATTGGGGTTTTGTACCCAAAATTTCATTTTAAACAAAAAAACATGGCTACCAAAAAGAAATTTCATACGTCACTCCCACTCATTCCGTCTTCTTCTTCCTCAATCATCACTACAGCAGAGAGAAGATTGTCTCTCTCCCTCCCTTCTTTAAATGTGTCTCTCTCCCTCCCTTCTCTTTCGCAAGCGACGAAAGAAAAGAAAAGTCTCGTGCAAAGCGTGCAAGGTTTCTCCACGACGACGACGACAGCGACGAAACAGGTGTGCGGGAAACACGAAAACCCAGTTCATTCGTCTGACGTCAGGAATAATAGCAGTAGCAGCCGTAATAACAACAGCAACAGTGACAATGAAAACAACAGTAGCAGCCGCAACAGCATCACCAGCAGCATAAACAACAACAGCATTAGCAGCAGCAACACCAACAACAACCACAGCAACAGCGGCGGAGGCAGTAGTCGTAGTACCTGCAGCAACAACAAAAGTACCAGCAGCTCTGACGACAACAACAACAGCAGAGAAAAACCAATCTCATTTGCAGGTATTGCGAAAAATTTGGAAACAATCCTCATAACAAATGAGGAATTAGAGGAAGCGAAGAAGATGGTGACAAAGAACGGACACCGAGCAATCTGCAAGGCAGCGAAAAGTTTTTTCGAAACCCAAGAGCACTGTACGGTCACGTACCGTACAGTAAGTACAAAATCCCGTAGGGTGGAAAGAGCCACAGAGGCCCAAATACAAAAAGCCTTGGGGTCTGTGTGGCAGAGGAAAACGCACATCACCCGAGGCAAAAAATACGCCACCGTAGACGTACTTTTTGCCACACCCCAGGAGGCAAAGGCCCAATCAGTAGTGACCCTAAGGAGCGAGGAAATGGTGTTGGTGCCCTCCTACTGCGGGCAAAAAATTGTGAGGGTCAAACTGACCCACGTCCCCCCCGGAATGACCCCTTCTTGGCTGGCCGCGTCTGTCCTCGTCGGAATCGAGGACAAAACAACTGTACTGCAAGTACAGAAAAAAGTAAGAGAAGATTGGGTCGGCTCCTCCATTGAGATGCTAATCCAAACCAACCAGGAGTGCATCGAAGCTATCCCGGATGTGATAGACTTCGATAACGGCACTCAACTGCCCATAAGTGTTGAGGGCAAACGCCCGAAATGCTTTCGCTGTGGATCGAAGACTCACCTCAGGGCCTTCTGCAACGAGAAGACCCTGAGAAAGGAGAAAACCCCCCTCCTTCCGAATCCGGCTCCACGGCTACCAGCAACAGGACAAGCGGCAACCAGGAACGATAGGTCCGTGGCACCCATACCCACTCCACGGAAATCAAAGACAGCAGCAGCAGTGGAAATATTAACAACAACAACAGCAATACCAAATGCAGCTGCAACAGAGACTCCAGTGCAAACATCACCAACAACAACAAGTGAAAGAGTGGAGCTGGTACCCCTCCCCGACCTTACAGAATCAGACATGGAGTGTGAGGTGGGAGAGGGATGGCAAAAGGTCGCAAGAAGGCACAAACGCAGAAGCAGCGCATCGTCGCCTTTGAAAAGGGAGGAAAGAAATGAGAAAAGGGTAAAGTCTACTGCAAAGAGACCCACAGCAGCAACACCACCAACACCATCACCACCCACACCAGCACCACCATCACCACCGGCGACAACCCCACCGCCAACAACACCTTCAACACCACCACCACAAGCACCAACATCGCAAACACAACAACAAAACACACACACCCAGCAACAACGACAAGAAAATAGCAGAACCACACCCCACCCCCAGAAAAACAAATGCACGGCAATAAACACACACAACAAGAAACTAATGACTTACATAATTGAACACACAGACATTTCACAACAGGACTACATAATACCAGCACCAATCAAAACGCCAACTAACATAAGACTGCTAAAAATAGCACAGAAACAATACACAAACATTAAAACGAAATTCCCCAACGCAGTTGGTGATTTCAGTGACCTAGGAGGAACCATCAATCGAAGAGTATATTCAGACATTCTCTTAGAAGAGCCGACGACCAGCCGAAGGGACGATTCAACGGTCCCTTCACCAGACGATCAAGTGAAAAGGGATGTAAAAACCATCCCTCCTCTACCAAAAGTACGGTAAGTGGTCTTTCCCATCTTTTCCACTCTATTTTAAACATGACCTCACTCAGAATAGGCAGCATAAATGCGCGTGGCTTGGGGTCGTCATGGAAGCAGGGTCACCTGCTCAACGACCTCAGGTCACTAAACATAGATGTAGTGGCCATCAGCGAGACCAGAATCTCCGAAGCACGGGCCTTCGCACCGATCTTCGGCGGCTACGATGTGTACGCATCTCCCAGCCGTCCTGGATCGGGTGGAGGAGTTGCTGTGCTTTTTCGGAGGGTTTGGATCTCGCCATACGGGCCATCTTCCTGGACCCAGAGGGTAAGCTGGTGGTGCTGGACGTGACCAGCGGAGACGGGCAAGCTTTCAGGCTAGTGGCCGTCTATGCCCCGACAGGAGCAGGGCGGCCTGATTTCTTCCGGCGTCTGGAGACCTTTCTTGGAACGTCCCGCTCTTTAGTGTTAGTGGGCGACTGGAACGGGATCTTAGATGCACGCTGGGACTGTGTGGGATTAGCGGATAGGGGTGGAGGGTGCAAGAGCCTCACCAACCTGCTCAGGCGTTTTGAACTGTCTGACAGGTACCGATTGGATTTCCCGAATGTGCCAATGTGGACTTGGACAAACCGCATAGGGTCATCCAGATCATATCTAGATAGAGTATTTTGTAGGGAAATAGATAGGTCTAGCATAGGCTGTCCACAATTCAAGATAGTCAGCTACACGGACCACAAATTTGTGATCTGTGTGCTTGACTTAGATAGGCTTCATAGACGAGGACCCGGCTACTGGAAGCTAAACGCGTCCTTACCAGCGCGCAAGGCCTACAGAGACCGGATTAGCGAACTAGTTAAGCGGGCGTTGACGGGGGCCATCGTCAACAACAAGTGGTGGTTTGCTCTGAAAAGAGCGATTAGAATAGAATCGATTAGGTTTAGTAAGGCTTTAGCAATAGAGAAAAATAGAGCAGAGGGAGAACTAGTTAGAAAATTAGACGAGGCGCTTAGCAAAGGCATTGCGACCGACGTGCTTGCGGCGAAATTGGCCCTTGACCAATTCTTCAATGCAAAGCACGAAGGCTGCGTTGTCAGAGCTAGGGTGCGTGCTCTCAGACACGAGGGGACGAAAGCCGTTCAATGGGCCCGAGTGGCGGAGGCGCGTCGTGGCAACAAAGCCACGATCCGGTCTTTGGTGGACCACGACGGGCGCATGCTACTCGATCCCGGGCAAATGTGTGAAGCTTTTCAGCAACACTTCGCTCAGCTGTTCGGGGGCAGCGGGGGGCCGGGTAGAGGGATGGACTTTAGTGTCTACCTCGACGGACTGCCGCGGCTCTCGGCCACTGAGGCGAAGTGTTGCGAAAAGCCGATAACAGCCGCTGAAGTAAGGGAGGCGATGACTGGCTGCACAAGGGGCAAATCGCCTGGTTTGGATGGTCTGCCCTATGAACTTTACGTACAGATGCCAGACTTGTTCGGAGGCCTCTTGGCGGACGTCTACTGCAACTGGCAACAGAACGGGAGAATTCCCAGTTCTGTGAGCCGAGGAGCGGTGGCACTGCTGAGAAAGGATCCGAACAAGGGGGATAACATAGACAATTTCCGGCCCATAACTCTGCTAAACACAGAGTTTAAGATTTTGGCCAAGGTGCTAGCAAAGAGGTTGGCGCTTGTCGTTGGTGGTCTGGTGGGAGAGGCGCAGACATGCGCCATTCCCGACAGATCCATCCACGACAACCTCCACCTCATGCGATACATCGTAGAGAGGGTAGCTAGGGAACCTGGCACGGGTGGGTCCTTGATCAATTTAGATCAGTCGAAAGCTTTCGATAGGGTCGACCATCGTTACCTAGCGGCAGTCCTGAGGGCGGCTGGCTTTGGGCCCGTCTTCAGAGGCTGGATCGCTGCCATGCACAGCGACATCTGCTCTGTGGTGAGAGTGAACGGTCACCTGTCGGAACCGTTCAACATCATGCGCTCGGTCCGCCAAGGATGTCCCCTCTCGTCCCTCTTGTACGTATTGACTCTCGAGCCATTACTGCACAAACTGGAGACGTTGAGGGGAGTCCCGCGCGAACTAGGATGCGGAAGATCCGTGTCAGCATATGCGGACGATGTCACCGTAGTGGTGTCGAACGCCAAACACATCGAGGCGATCGGCACTACACTAAGAGAATACGAAGCGGTGACAGGAGCAATGATCAACCAGGAAAAGTCAGTGGGCCTGCAGCTCGGCACCTGGAGAGGCAGGTCCATGCCGTCCAACAGCGTCGTCGGGCGCTGGACGGACGGACCGGTTAAATTGCTAGGGGTCTGGTTCGGTCCGGACCTCCAGACGGACAAAAACTGGGACGAGGTGACGAGCAGGGTGGCTTCTCTCACCCAGAAATGGGCGGAGAGGAAGCTATCCCTGAAAGGTCGAGCGGAGGTGGCTAACGCGTACATCGCGTCTGTCATCTGCTACCGCCTAACCGTCGTACCTTGTCCTAAGCCTCGCCTGACTGCGCTGGAGCGTTTGCTCTTTCGCTTTTTGTGGAAGGGACGTGCTCCGATGGTCAGGCGGTCCATCTGTTGTCAACACCCGCTACGTGGAGGGCTGGGCATGCCGTGGCTGATGATGCGCAGGCACGCGCTCAGGCTACGACATCTCCACCTCTTCCTCGACGGTGATCAGGTGTGGTCGCCGTTTGCTAGACGCGTTTTTCCCCAGCTCGTTTCCTTGACGGAGCTGCAGTCCTGGGTCAAGCGAAGACCGAGAGGGAGCGCCTGGAGACTGGAATGTCTTCAGGCGCTCACAGCCCTCGACCAATCGGGCAATGTGATCGGTGGAAACTCCACCTCGGCGTTCTATAGAGGATTAGTGGAGGGGAAGAGCGACGACGTACTTGGGGAAACTCTAGGCGTCGACGAAAATCAACTAGCCAATCTCTTCGGAAGAACTTTCGGGCCAGGGCCTATGGACAACTTCCAGAAATCTCTGGCCTGGCAGTGCTACCGAGGAGCCTTGCCAGTTCGGGATAAACTCTACAGGCATGGAGGTGCCGTCAGCCGGGCATGTCCGAGATGCGCGCAGGGCGACGAAACCGTCCTGCACGCACTCGTCCAGTGTCCGAAAATTGCTGACTTGTGGGTTTATGTCGAACACCTGCTGTCGCGTTTAGGACGGATCCAGCTATCATCTGAGTCTATCGTGAGGATTGCCCCGCCCTCCTCCTTTAGCCGGGAAGGGCAGGCAGTTTTTATCTGTCTGGTGGCCATGGCGAAAGAGATAGTATGGTGGACACGTTTGAAAGGGCTGAAGACGAGCACTTACCTCTTCGGTGATGCTCTGATTGACTTTTTCAAATTTCATTTGAAAAGGAAAATCAGAGTAGAGAAGGAAGTGCTCTCTTCCCAGCATTTTGTTGAAAGATGGGTGAGAGAAGCAAGAATGGCCCGAGTGAATGGGCCGACTCTGAGTATATATCTGTAAACTAAAGGTGGAAAACTGGGAGAGGGCACTTGCCTTGGTGGTCAGGGTCATTGTGGCTTTTTACTGGGCTTTCTCCACAAATGTCCCTCCGAAGTCTCCCCCCTATTGGGGAATTTTTCATTGTTATTTTCATTGTTATTTTTGTTACATCCTCTGTTTTTGTTTTTTTACACGCAGAAATGCCCATTTGTACCGTCCTGCATTGTCCTGCACTGTCCTTAATGTCTACTTTATGTAAACCCTTGTGGTTAATAAAGAAATCATTATTATTATTATTATTATTATTATTATTATTATTATTATTATTATTATTTGCATTTATCTTGCTTTATCTTCATACGAGTTATCACCAAGTCACAACCAGTGACCTCAAGAGACAACAAGGTCCGCCATGTTCAAGAAAGAACATACATATTCACACATGCATCCTTAGTGTTTAGACTTGTGATGTACTTATATTGACAGAATATTCCTTAGTATATGGGCAGTTCCCATTAGTACTATCTTTTGTATTTCTCCTATACGCGGGTTTCCTGGGATTTGCGATAAGTAAGCATTAGACCCCTTAGGTATCATTCCCAGAGCGCCTACAACCACTGGTATTGTTTTAGTTCTCAATTTCCACATTTTTCCAATTTCTATCCCCAGGTCCTTATACTTGCTCAATTTTTCAAATGTTTTTATAGATACATTCTTGTCTATTGGAACAGACATATCAATTAGCAGGCATACCCTCCTTTGAAAGTCCTTCAATATTATATCAGGTCTATTTGCATCTATTTTTCGGTCTGTTTGGATGCTAAAGTTCCACAAGATTGAGATGTGATCTTTTTCAAGTATGGGAGGTGGTTGATGTTCCCACCAATTCTTTTGATGGGGCAGGTCAAAATGCTTACACATTATCCAATGTATGTATTGTGCAGCTCTGTCATGCCTGTTTAGGTATTCGGTTGGAGCTATAGGACTGCACATTAAAATTATATGGTCAATGGTCTCTGGTTGTTTTTTGCATACACGGCATAATGGGCTGCACCCATTTTTTATTATGTTGGCTTGGTAATTTTTTGTTGGCAGACACTGATCTTGTGCGGATATAATCAGTCCTTCAGTCTCCGATTTCAGTCCAGAGGATGCCAACCACTGATGGGTTAAAGTTTTGTCAACATTAGGATTGTTAGCTCGCTCTGGGTATTTTCCATACAGAGGCTTTTCTTTCCATTTCTTAGCCAGTTTCTGTAGCAGTTCTTTCTTTGCAGTTACTTTTACCTGCTTTGCTTTTTCTGTGTTTTCCATTTCAGCAGTAAATGGGACTTCTGAAATTTGTAGTCCATTACTGTATCTTTGTGCATCTTTTGTAATGAAATATGATCTTTTGGTGCTTTCGTGTTTCAAAACGAGTTTGATCATCCAATCATGTGATTCCCTTAGATATGTGGATAATCCAATTGTTGCAGTTTTCAACGCATTATCTAACTGGATTAACCCACGTCCTCCTTCTTTCCTAGGGAGATATATTCTATCTATGTCTGCCTTAGGGTGATGCATTCTGTGCATGGTTAAGAATTTTCGGATTTTTGTATCGAGCCTACAGATCCCTGTGCTTGACCAGTTGATGACATTGTAACTGTAGGTTACTACTGGTATGGCAAGCGTGTTTATGGCATCGATCCTATTCCTTGTATTCAATTCCGTTCTTAAGATTGCTCTGACTCTGCGGTAACATTCCTTCCTTATCCTTTCCCTCATTGTCGAGTGCTTGATTCCGTCTCCTTCACAAACACCTAGATATTTGTAAGTTTGTTCTTGATCAAGCTCTCTTATCACGTTCCCCCGATCAAGATTAATGTCTGAACTCTTCAGCAGCTTTCCTCTGGTGAACGTTGCTTTGGCGCATTTATCCAGTCCAAACTCCATTTTAATGTCATCACTGAACTGCTTCATAGTGGATAATAGCCCTTGCAATTGTTCATCATTTTTTGCAAATAGTTTCAGGTCATCCATGTAGAACAGGTGATTAATGGTTTTGTCATAGACTCTATATCCATGTTTTGTTTCATTGAGCATTTTACTTAATGGTATAAGTGCGATGCAGAATAAAAGCGGTGATAAAGAGTCACCCTGAAAAATTCCACAATTAATGTTAACTTCTCCAGCTTCCAGTGATTTTGTTTCACTATTCAAAAGGAGTGTCGTTCTCCATGTCCTCATACTGAATGACAAAAACCTCCTGACAACGGGGGATATTTTGAAAATCTCTAAACATTTTTCAATCCAACTGTGTGGCAAACTATCAAATACTTTTTTATAATCTATCCAAGCAATCGATAGATTTTTGTGTCTATTATGACAATCTTCCAGTATCATTTTGTTAACCTGAAGCTGATCCTTACAGCCATATGAGCCTCGTTTACACCCTTTCTGCTCAATGGGAAATAGGTCATTTGTTATCAGGTGGTCATATGTGTATTCAGTTAGGACTGATGTTAAAATTTTATACATTGTGGTCAAGCAGGTTATCGGTCTGTAATTTTTGGGATTGTTTGTCTCATCATTCTTCGGTAGCAGGAATGTAATGCCGTTAACTAGCCATGATGGTATCTTTTCTGGCTCCTTAACTATTTCATTGTAAAGTTGGGCTAACAGCTCATGAGACTCTGTGAAGGCATTTATCCAAAAGTTTTGTATTTTGTCTTTTCCTGGGGATTTCCATTTGCTGGTTTTTCTTAGAGCCAAGCGCAGCTGTTCAACTGTTATATTTTCCCATGTTTGTTCTTCAAGGTGAGCTGTTTCTTTCATTTGTCTGTCTATCCATGGGGCATGTATGTTATGAACTTTTTCTTCGGCCCAGATCTTTTCCCAGAATTCTTGCACTTCCTCCTTGGGTGGTATTGATTTAGCAGTTATTGTTGACTTACCAATTTTTCTGTAGAAGTTTCTTTGGTTGTTTTTGAACATATTATTGTCCGTATAGAATCTAGATCGTTTTTCAAAGCGCCTTATACGAGCAGCTTTGGCCGACACTTTTTGCTTGATTGTTTCTATCAGCATGTCTATGTCACATGTTGATCTTATACTGTACTTTTTTTTCAATTTTCTAAGTTTAGTTTGTTTAACATGTTCACCTACTTTATAGTTTGTTAAAATTTCTATGTCAGATCGGAGAAGGTTTATTTGGCGATTGATGTTATCTTGCCAAGTAGATTTCTTGTGGGAATTCCTTTGTTTTTTCATCTTCACTCCACATAAGTGAGTGGTGACTTTAGCCGATGCATAATAGAGATGATTTAAATCAGTAATGTTTAGTTTGTTTGTGATGATAATGTTTTTGAGAATTATGTTAGTCTTGTGTATTATATTTTGGTTCTGTTTGGAGTTCTGGATCTTAGGGAGGGTGTCTCGTTCCCCCATGTCAGATTCTTTCATTTGCATCCATTCGATCATAATTTCATCCTTCAAGTTGGCAAGTTCATTCTCATTCATTTCTTTATCATTTACGATCTCATTATTTTCATTTGGAGTTTCATCCTGAGCATGCACTCCCTCCACTTTTTGGCTCCTTTCTTTAATTTGTTCTGTTGCCAGTGATTCCGCCCCAACCCTGGGATTCGAAGTGTTACAGTTTACCTCGTTTTCACTGACACATGCTTCATTTTCCCTTCGCTGACTTTGTGCTACTAGCTTGATCTGATCAATTTCTATATCAGTTAGTAAATTTTTTCTTACAATATTTCTTCGTATATTGGCTAGTTTGTTGCTGTCAATATAGCCTCTGTTTTCGGGATGTTTCTTTTTCCAGTTGATATATGTTTGTTCTGTATTCGATGTATTTGATGGGTAGTACATGGCAGTGTAGAAAGCCTCAAGGACTTCTTGAGGCTTTCTACACTTTCTACACTTTCTTCCCTTGACCATTTTTCTCTCTTTTTCTTTGGATTTCTTGGTGGTGAGCATGGAGGGCCAACAGTAGGAGTATTCCGGTTATGGGAGGTCTCCAGCTCCGAAGTGATGGGAAGGTTTGAACCATTAGCTGATTTTCCGACCCCAGTCTGGTTCCTCTCTGAGGGACGCGGCCCCTTTTTACCCGGGTGACGGCCGATCCGGTATGAGATTTCATCATTAGACATCTACTTTATTTTGTCGCGTTTTATCCTTATCCGCCAAGGGGTAATCATTTCGTGTTACCACTTCTAGAAGGAGTGTCAACCAAGACTAGAGGGGTCGTTTTCCCCTAGAGACATGGCTATTCCCCGCCGGCCGCCATCCCGGTATTTCTTGGTCACGGGGTTTTCTTTTTGTTGTTTTTTTTAAATTGTTATTATCATGAGTGTTTCCTTAATGTGAGCATTGCGTGGCTTAAGAATGAAATTATTAATAATTGTCTCCACTCCAGGCACAAGGCCAGCAATCACCCAGTGCATTACAATAATATAATATACTTTTTGTTGTAGTTGGCTGTTATTGTTGTTTGCTATGTCGGTGGTGGTGCCGGGGCATTTTATATTGTTGGTGAGGAAGGGGTGAGCCAGCAGTCCCATAATTGTTGATGTAGACGTTTGTCCGTGGCAAGGTCACCAAGTCAATCTATTTATATCTTTTGCTAGCCTCTCTCTTGTCTAGTGCTACCGCCACCTTCCCTTTTCTCTCTCAAGTTAACAGGGGAATAGTGTCAGTAGCATTGAATGAGTGTTGGCGGGGGGTGATGGATGTGGTGGGGTGGTGGCAGCGGTGGTGTTGTGGTTACTGATATAGTATCTATGAGTTTGTGTTCGTATGTTTAATATATATTTTCATTATATTTTGTGTTGACATATTCCCGTAAAATTTGAATTAAACATTTTTTTAAATTTGAGACAATAATAATAGTAATTATTATTATGATGCCGGTGAAGTTGCCGTTATATTTAGTGTGATGGGATAGGTAGTGTATCAAGTTTCTGGTGTTGGTGAAATTGAAATTGCCGCTGTTCTATATAGTGTAGACAGAGGGTGTTTTGTTCCATTTATAACCATTTTCTTTTTTTGAATACAAAATATATAATACAAAATTGAATATTTGAGCGATACAACAATATAATATGGATCCGAAACTTTATGGGACCTCATTCGGTGCCTTTATGCAACATTTGTGCTAAGAATTGTTCTTTCACAATTGAATTATTATTATTATTATTATTACAGTTCGCATTTATCTTGCTTTATGTTCATACGAGTTATCACCAAGTCACAACCAGTGACCTCAAAAGACAACAAGGACCGCCATGTTCAAGAAAGAAAATACATATTCACACATGCATATTTAGTGTTTAGACTTGTGATGTACTTATATTTACAGAATCTTCCTTAGTATATGGGCAGTTCCCATTAGTACTATCTTTTGTATTTCTCCTATACGCGGGTTTCCTGGGATTTGCAATATGTAATCATTAGACCCCTTAGGTATCATTCCCAGAGAGCCTACAACCACTGGTATTGTTTTACTTCTCAATATCCACATGTTTCCAATTTCTATCTCCAGGTCCTTATACTTGCTCAATTTTTCAAATGTTTTTATAGATACATTCTTGTCTATTGGAACAGACATATCAATTAGCAGGCATACCCTCTTTTGAAAGTCTTTCAATATTATATCAGGTCTGTTTGCATCTATTTTTCGGTCTGTTTGGATGCTAAAGTTCCACAAGATTGAGATGTGATCTTTTTCAAGTATGGGAGGTGGTTGATGTTCCCACCAATTCTTTTGATGGGGCAGGTCAAAATGCTTACACATTATCCAATGTATGTATTGTGCAGCTCTGTCATGCCTGTTTAGGTATTCAGTTGGAGCTATAGGACTGCACATTGAAATTATATGGTCAATGATCTCTGGTTGTTTTTTGCATACACGGCATAATGGGCTGCACCCACTTTTTATTATATTGGCTTGGTAATTTTTTGTTGGCAGACACTGATCTTGTGCCGATATAATCAGTCCTTCAGTCTCCGATTTCAGTCCAGAGGATGCCAACCACTGATGCGTTAAAGTTTTGTCAACATCAGGATTGTTAGCTCGCTCTGGGTATTTTCCATACAGAGGCTTTTCTTGCCATTTCTTAGCCAGTTTCTGTAGCAGTTCTTTCTTTGCAGTTACTTTTACCTGCTTTGCTTTTTCTGTGTTTTCCATTTCATCAGTAAATGGGACTTCTGAAATTTGTAGTCCATTACTGTATCTTTGTGCATCTTTTGTAATGGAATATGATCTTTTGATGCTTTCGTGTTTCAAAACGAGTTTGATCATCCAATCATGTGATTCCCTTAGATATGTAGATAATCCAATTGTTGCAGTTTTCAACGCAATGTCTAACTGGATTAACCCACGTCCTCCTTCTTTCCTAGGGAGATATATTCTATCTATATCTGTTTTAGGGTGATGCATTCTGTGCATGGTTAAGAATTTTCGAATTTTTGTATCGAGCCTACGGATCTCTGTGCTTGACCAGTTGATGACATTGTAACTGTAGATTACTACTGGTATGGCAAGCTTGTTTATGGCATCGATCCTATTCCTTGCATTCAATTCCGTTTTTAAGATTGCTCTCACTCTGCGGTAACATTCCTTCCTTATCCTTTTCCTCAATGTCGAGTGCTTGATTCCGCCTCCTTCACAAACACCTAGATATTTGTAAGTTTTTTCTTGATCAAGTTCTCTTATCACGTTCCCCCGATCAAGATTAATGTCTGAACTCTTCAGGAACTTTCCTCTGGTGAACGTTGCTTTGGCGCATTTATCTAGTCCAAACTCCATTTTAATGTCATCACTGAACTGCTTCACAGTGGATAGTAGCCCTTGCAATTGTTCATCATTTTTTGCAAATAGTTTCAGGTCATCCATGTAGAACAGGTGATTAATAGTTTTGTCATAGACTTTATATCCATGTTTTGTTTCATTGAGCATTTTACTTAATGGTCTAAGTGCGATGCAGAATAAAAGCGGTGATAAAGAGTCACCCTGAAAAATTCCACACATAATATTAACTTCTCCAGCTTCCAGTGATTTTGTTTCACTATTCAAAATGAGTGTCGTTTTCCATGTCTTCATACTGAATGACAAAAACCTCCTGACAACGGGGGATACTTTGAAAATCTCTAAACATTTTTTAATCCAACTGTGTGGCAAACTATCAAATGCTTTTTTATAATCTATCCAAGCAATCGATAGATTTTTGTGTCTATTATGACAATCTTCCAGTATCATTTTGTTAACCAGAAGCTGATCCTTACAGCCATATGAGCCTCGTTTACACCCTTTCTGCTCAATGGGAAATAAGTCATTTGTTATCAGGTGGTCATATGTGTATTCAGTTAGGACTGATGTTAAAATTTTATACATTGTGGTCAAGCAAGTTATCGGTCTGTAATTTTTGGGATTGTTTGTCTCATCATTCTTCGGAAGCAGGAATGTAATGCCGTTAACTAGCCATGAAGGTATCTTTTCTGGCTCCTTAACTATTTCATTGTAAAGTTGGGCTAACAGCTCATGAGACGCTGTGAAGGCATTTATCCAAAAGTTTTGTATTTTGTCTTTTCCTGGGGATTTCCATTTGCTGGTTTTTCTTAGAGCCAAGCGCAACTGTTCAACTGTTATATTTTCCCTTGTTTGTTCCTCAAGGTGAGCTGTATCTTTCATTTGTCTGTCTATCCATGGGGCATGTTATGAACTTTTTCTTCGGCCCAGATCTTTTCCCAGAATTCTTGCACTTCCTCCTTGGGTGGTATTGATTTAGCAGTTATTGTTGACTTACCAATTTTTCTGTAGAAGTTTCTTTGGATTTTTTTGAACATATTATTGTCCTTATAGAATCTAGATCGTTTTTCAAAGCGCCTTATACGAGCAGCTTTGGCCGACACTTTTTGCTTGATTATTTCTATCAGCATGTCTATGTCACATGTTGATTTTAAAACTGTACTTTTTTTTCAATTTTCTAAGTTTAGTTTGTTTAACATGTTCACCTACTTTATAGTTTGTTAAAATTTCTATGTCAGATCGGAGAAGGTTTATTTGGCGATTAATGTTCTCTTGCCAAGTAGATTTCTTGTGGGAATTCCTTCGTTTTTTCATCTTCACTCCACATAAGTGAGTGGTGACTTTAGCCGATGCATAATAGAGATGATTTAAATCAGTAATCTTTAGTTTGTTTGTGATGATAATGTTTTTGAGAATTATGTTAGTCTTGTGTATTATCTTTTGGTTCTGTTTGGAGTTCTGGATCTTAGGGAGGGTGTCTCGTTGCCCCATGTCAGATTCTTTCATTTTCATCCATTCGATCATAATTTCATCCTTCAAGTTGGCAAGTTCATTCTCATTCATTTCTTTATCATTTACGATCTCATTATTTTCATTTGGAGTTTCATCCTGAGCATGCACTGCCTCCACTTTTTCGATCCTTTCTTTAATTTTTCCTGTCGCCAGTGATTCCGCCCCAACCCTGGGATTCGAAGTGTTACAGTTTACCTCGTTTTCACTGACACATGTTTCATTTTCCCTTCGCTGACTTTGTGCTAATAGCTTGATCTGATCAATTTCTATATCAGTTAGTAACTTTTTTCTTACAATATTTCTTCGTATATTGGCTAGTTTGTTGCTGTCAATATAGCCTCTGTTTTCGGGATGTTTCTTTTTCCAGTTGATATATGTCTGTTCTGTATTCGATGTATTTGATGGGTAGTACATGGCAGTGTAGAAAGGCTCAGGACTTCTTTATTATCTTCCCTTGACCATTTTTCTCTCTTTTTCTTTGGATTTCTTGGTGGTGAGCATGGAGGGCCAACAGTAGGAGTATTCCGGTTATGGGAGGTCTCCAGCTCCGAAGTGATGGGAAGGTTTGAACCATTAGCTGATTTTTCGACCCCAGTCTGGTTCCTCTCTGAGGGACGCGGCCCTTTTTTACCCGGGTGACGACCGATCCGGTATGAGATTTTATCATTAGACATTTACTTTATTTTGTCGCGTTTTATCCTTATCCGCCAAGGGGTAATCATTTCGTGTTACCACTTCTAGAACGAGTGTCAACCAAGACTAGAGGGGTCGTTTTCCCCTAGAGACACGGCTACTCCCCGCCGGCCGCCATCCCGGTATTTCTTGGTCGCGGGGTTTTCTTTTTGTTGTTTTGTTTTTAAATTGTTATTATCATGAGTGGTTCCTTAATGTGAGCATTGCGTGGCTTAAGAATGAAATTATTAATAATTGTCTCCACTCCAGGCACAAGGCCAGCAATCACCCAGTGCATTACAATAATATAAT
>OZ024742.1:193498856-193503856 GCA_964016885.1 Eledone cirrhosa
TATATATATATACACATATAGTAATGATACATTTGAAGACTAAAATCCAAAGAGGGCTCGATAAGGATAAATATATATCAAATACATAAGAACCGTAGAGCAAATATTTATAAAAATAAGAGATTAAATTTAAGCAAAGAATCGCTGCTTTCACCCTTAACGGGATCTTCTGAAACTCGTTCTGAAGATCCCGTTAAGGGTGAAAGCAGCGATTCTTTGCTTAAACGTTAATCTGTTATTTTAATAAATTTATAAATATTATATATATATATATATATATATATATATATATATATATATATATATATATATATATATATATATATTTAGATGTACATATATATATATAAATATATATATATATATATATATATATATATATATATATGTGTGTGTGTTTGTGTGTACATATATATGTATACATATGTATATCTATATATGTATATTTATATATATGTGTGTGTATGTATGTATGTGTTTGTGTGTGTGTGTGTATGTCGGTGTATGTGTTTTTGTATGCATGTAGGTGTGTTACCTGAAGTATTAGCAACATTCTTACAGTGAGGCATGATTCTATATGGTAGATATCTCATTTGTTATGGACTGAGTCTTTATGTTTTCTCATAAAAAATCATGTTCATTAGAGACAAAGCCCGAGGGAAGTTTTATGTCTTTCAATAAATTGCAAACACTACATCATACATGATATAATGATTTCCTGTGTTGGAGTTAGGCCAGTAATATTCATATAATTACGATTTTCTTATTTATAAAATGCCCAGAATAACACACAAAGGTTGCTATTCTATGTTTGCAATATACACTGGAGTAAGAAAATGGCAGACTCTGGAGATGTAAGAGGGCGTTTTGATATTTAATATATGAAATATTTGAAAATTCTTAACCCTGGAATGAGAAAGTTTTTGTAATATTTCTATCCGACTCTGCAGAAAAAGCTTTATGAGCGTTAACAAAGTTGCCTGCATAAGGATTTCGCTTTCTAATTGTGTTGATATCGTACTGCACAATTTCTCTATTGACCCGGACGATTGGCAAATTATCTCTACGTTGGTGCTTGGAATTCTGTCAGAATGATGCATGCCTTTAGACACACCAATCAATCATTTTAGTCAAAGAATATGAACTCCCTTTAATCACACCAGGCTGGCTAAACATATATCCAGACATAAAACATACATATGTCTGTTTCTAGACAAAGCCTCCATCAGATCATATTTTCAGAAACAAGACAGAAATAAATTCACGTACATATTCGAACTTGACGTTTCTATTGCATTGTTGAAATACTTCATTTAAATTGACGGAGCCGAATATATCAAAGATATATATTTAGTTAGAAACTCAAAATAGTCTCTTACAATAAAATAGCTCTCGGAAAGAGATTTTTCCGAGCCGTATATTATAATTGAATATAAAATATATACCTTAGATATATTCGGCTCCGTTAATTTGTTGAGCTAATGTCGAATAAACCTGGCTGCTATTTTTATTGGTGTGAGTTTGTGAGACACGCTAAGTTCAGATACCATTTGCGTTATTATATATATGCACACTATTCAGCTTTTAATATACTTAGAAGTGTTCAGGATGCTAATTCTTCACCCACTGATGAGCAAGAAATGATATTCCTCTTCACAATTAAATTGCAAAACAGCATTCCCAAAGTTGTCTGGGTGATTGGTAGTTACCACAATTCTGGTTTGTATTTATTTTCTTGATCTATTGTTAAATTGAGTCTGGCAAACTCTATTGTCTATAGTTAGTATTCTTTTCACCTTAGCTAATCTGGTCACTTACGATTTGAACACATATATGTATATATCTGTCTTCATTTTTCTTTTATATTCAATTATAATATACGGCTCGGAAAAATCTCTTTCCTAGAGTTATTTTACTGTAAGAGACTATTTTGAGTTTCTAACTCAATATACACCTTCGATATATTCGGCTCCGTTAATTTGTTGAGCTAATTCAAATGTCGAATAAACCTGGCTGCTATTTTTAGTGGTGTGAGTTTGTGAGACCAGCTAAGCTCAGATGCCATATGAGTTATTATATATACGCACACTATTCAGTTTTTTAATATACTTAGAACTGTCCAGGATACTAATTATTCACCCATTGATGAGCAAGAAATGGTATTCTTCTTCACAATTAAATTTGCGAAACAGCATTCCCAAAGCTGATTGGGTGATTGGTAGTTACCACAATTCCGGTTTGTATTTATTTTCTTGATTTATTGTTAAATTGAGTCTGGCAAACTCTATTGTCTATAGTTAGTATTTTTTTCACCTTAGCGAATCTGGTCCCTTACGATTTGAGCGCATATGTGTTGATTTTTCTGTTATATATATATATGTATATATATAGTTTAAATATTAGACAGGAAAAAAAACATAGAGGCAGTACAAATGGTACTTTATTAGGTTCAGGCTTTTGAGATTAGGGGTGGGGTGGGTGACGACGTCGTTTCGGGCATAAGTTCTTCATCAGGAGAAAAGTGGGTAGGAAGAGATTTCCAAGGGTGTGTGGAGGAGTGGTGGAAATACATTTTAAAAAAAAGGAGGGGAGAGAAAAGGGAGGAAAAAACGAATTGTTTAGAAGTACAAATAAATCTAAAAATAAACATAAAAATAAACAAGTGGTGGAAGGGTGTGATGCGTGTAGGGGTGGTGACGGGTGCAGTTGGGAGAGGGAGGCGGAGGGTCCGAGCGGGGAGGACTGAAGGTGGTATTTGTATATGTGTGTAGGTGTACGTGTGTGGGTGTGTGTGGATGGAGAGGGGTCAGAGGGGGGGATTCCGGAGGCTGAGTGTGTGTATGTGGGGATACGAATGTTTGTGTTTGTGTTTATACGTGGTGTGGATGTAGGTGGCGTGGTTCGAAAAAAATGTGAGTGTTTGTTCGTATACTAGCCGAATTACCTGCGCCTTGCTGCGTTTAACGCATTTCAATATTACTCAATTTAAAATGTAATGCATGAAAATTGAAAAACATTATTTTTTGTAATATATCAAATCAAAATTCCATTGTTAAATCTTATTCTTATTTTCTTTCTTGTAAATAATTTTTTTCAAAATATCAATTCAAGACTTATGTGAATAGGCATCATATCTTGTCATTTACCTATGGTTTAAATTTCATATAAATCGAAGGGAACAAATTTTAAGCGGGGTTTTGTGCCCCCGGAGAACCCTTTGATTAAAATGAAATATACTTAACCTGGTCAATGTAGTTTCCGAATATATATGGGAATGGGGGTCTACCTCCAAAACCATAGGAGGAGTTCGTGAACAAATCAACAGACAGAAATACAACTTTATATATATATATATATATATATATATATATATATATATATATATATATATATATATATATATATATATATATATAGTGATAATAATAATAAATGTGAAGACTAAAATCCAAAGAGGGCTAGATAAGGATACATATATATCAAATATATATATAAAATATATATCAAATATATAAGAACCCTAGAGCGATTCTTTGTTGAAACTTTAATATTTTATTATAATAAATATATATATATATTCAAAATCTTGTATATATATATATATATATTCAATGTGCTTGCTGAAGGCTTGTACATCAAACTCCCTAATTCTGCAGTCCTTGTCTTAAGGATGAATACACTTGAAAACCGCCGTTCGATTATTCAAAGAAATTATTTATTTTGAAGCAAAATGTATTTTTACTATCGGATATGGACCTAAAACAGATAGATGCCTTAATTGGCATCTTTATCTGTTGGAACGTGCAAAATGAAATTCGACCATGATTTTTTCATTGATCGTTCGGAAGAATATTTTATTTCAATGAGCTTCCTAATTTCTGAATATATTACGTTATTAATTGGAAATTGCTTCTCTGTTTTACGAGTCTAGTTTTATTTTCAGAAACATTATAACAGAATACATTATCCAATGTATCCACGTTCTTGTTGATATTTGATAGAAATTTGACGTAAGAAGTC
This sequence comes from Eledone cirrhosa, assembly GCA_964016885.1. Taxonomy (NCBI): domain Eukaryota; kingdom Metazoa; phylum Mollusca; class Cephalopoda; order Octopoda; family Eledonidae; genus Eledone; species Eledone cirrhosa. Next base: position 193,502,877 of record OZ024742.1, read on the forward strand.
TAGCATCACAAGTAATCCCCTTAACATCTCCACCCACTCGCTGGAAATATATATGCCATTTCATTTCTAACTTTAACAGAACAATAAAGATATATTTTGACACTTGTATCGATTAATCTTAAAAATTTAAACTTGAATGTTGTTCTTAATTCTCTCCTCGGAAATAGCTGTTTTGCATAGCAAATATTTAGATGTCCTATAGTGTGCAATAATAGTTTTCATACAAACGTTGCTAGCTGTCGTCTGGTAATGGGGTAATGGCCAATGTATAACAATATTAGTAACGATAGAAGAAAGATATAAACTATAGAAATGATGTATATAAAGACATTATTTCATTTATAATAGGCACTTCATTGTAAATTACATGATTATAGACAACATCCTCCGATAGGAATTGATTTAAATACAATACCCTGAAATAAAAACAAATCTATAATCTAATAACATAATGAATTCTTAACAAATGTGTCCACATATTCACTGCAATACAGTTAAATGAGATGGACAACAGAAATTTACTTTGTCTATCATATATATATATATACAGTGCAAGAGTAAGCCAATCTTAAAGTGAGAGATGGAGATAGGAGAGGAGAGATTGGTGAATTAGTATTATTATTATTCCTTACATTCCTTACCTTAAACTACAACTATGTTGACACTCTTTAAATAATGAATTCCTTGTGAAATTTGTGGTCTTGTTTTGCTTAACTAATGAATATATATATATACATATATATATATATATATATATATATATATATATATATATATATATATATATATATATATATATATATATATACATATATATATATATACATATATATATATATATATATATACATATATATACATATATATATACATATATATATATATATATATATATATATATATATATATATATATATATATATACATGTATATGTGTGTGTGCGTGCGTATGTGTATATATATATATATATATATATATA
>OZ024742.1:193508856-193548856 GCA_964016885.1 Eledone cirrhosa
TCGAGCGGAGGTGGCTAACGCGTATATCGCGTTCGTCATCTACTACCGCCTGACCGTCGTACCTTGTCCGAAGCCCCGCCTGACTGCGCTGGAGCGTTTGCTCTTTCGCTTTTTGTGGAAGGGACGCGCTCCGATGATCAGGCGGTCCATCTTCTGTCAACACCCGCTACGTGGAGGGCTGGGAATGCCGTGACTGATGATGCGCAGACACGCTCTTAGGCTACGACATCTCCACCTCTTCCTTGACGGTGATCAGGTGTGGTCTCCGTTTGCTAGACACTATTTCCCCAGCTCGTCTCCTGGGTCAAGCGAAGACCGAGAGGGAGCGCTTGGAGACTAGAATGACTTCAGGCGCTCACAGCCCTCGACCAATCGGGCAATGTGATCGGTGGAAACTCCATCTTGGCGTTCTATATAGGATTAGTGGAGGGGAAGAGCGACGACGTACTTGGGAAAACTCTAGCGGAAATCAACTAGCCAATCTCTTCGGAAAACTTTCGGGCCGGTGCCTATGGACAACTTCCAGAAATCCCTGGCCTGGCAGTGCTACCGAGGAGCTTTGCCAGTTCGGGATAAACTCTACAGGCATGGAAGTGCCATCACCCGGGCATGTCCTAGATGTGCGGAGGGCGACGAAATCGTCCAGTGTCCGAGCATTGCTGGCTTGTGGGTTTATGTCGAACAGCTACTGTCGCGTGTAGGAAGGATCCGGCTATCAGCTGTGTCCATCGTGAGGATTGCCCCGTCATCTTCCTTTAGCCCTGAAGGGCAGGCAGCTTTTATCTGTTAGGTGGACATGGCGAAAGATTAGTATGGTGGGCGCATTTGAAAGGGCTGAAGACGAGCACTTACCTCTTCTGTGATGCCCTGATAAAATCTTTCAAATTTCATTTGAAAAGGAAAATCAGGGTAGAGAAGGAAGTGCTCTCCTGCCAGCATTTTGTTGAAAGATGGGTGAGAGAGGCAAGAATGGCCCGAGTGAATGGGCCTACTCTGAGTATGTGTCTGTAAATTACAGGTGGAAAACTGGGAGAGGGAAATTGCCCTGGTGGTCAGGGTCACTGTGGCTTTTTAATGGGCTTTCACCACGAATGTCCCTCGGAAGTCTCCCCCCGTATTGGGGAAATTTTCATTGTTATTTTTTGTTACATCCTCTGTTTTTGTTTTTTACACGCAGAAATGCCCATTTGTACTGTCCTGTATTGTCCTGTACTGTCCTTAATGTCTACTTTATGTAAACCCTTGTGGTTAATAAAGAAAGCATTATTATTATTATTATTATTATTATTATTATTGAAGCATAGAGTTACCTCCCTGTATGATCTGAGTTCAAATCCCGCCCAGGTTAACTTTGCCTTTCATCCTTCTGGGGTCGATAGAATAAAGTACCAGTAATGCATTGGATAATTGCTGGCCTTGTGCCAAAAGTAGAAACAATTATTATTATTATTATTATTCCTTGAATCTCAGTCATTGATGTTAGTTAACTGGAAAGTCCGTTGGAATGAATATCAAGCCACTACCTGCAGCCTCAGATATTCAGGACGTATCGAAGTGTTCTTGCTGTTCCCAGCAAGCATGCCTTTTGAAGCGTTTCAAAAAGCGTGAAGGGGCCGATTTTCTTTAACCATCCCTGGAAACTTTTGGAGATAGTACCTAGTGCGCCTATGACAATCGGGATCACTTCGACTTCATGGCAGTTCCAAATCCTTTTTACCTCCCACTTTAAGTCTTGGTATCGGTTAATTTTCTGCCTCACCTTCTCTTGCACTCTCGTGTCGAATGGGCAGGCCACATCCACAATCAGACACGCTCTTTTTTCTTTGTCCACAACCACCAGGTCAGGTCTATTGTGTTCCAGTTTCTTGTCCGTCTGTATCCTAAAATCCCACAGCACCTTCACCTGATCGTTCTCCATCACCGCCTCTGGCCTATGCTCATACCATTTCTCAGAATGTGGTAAATTGTTTACTTTGCACAGGTGCCAGTGGATCACCCTGCCCATCACATCATGTCTCCAGCCCTTATAGTGGGTCTGGGCTAGGTGTTTACACTCGGATACAATATGAGCCACAGTCTCCTCTCTCCTCTCTATTATTATTATTATTATTATTATTATTATTATTATTATTATTATTATTATTATTATTATTATTGTTATTGAAGGTGAAGCCACGCTTCTTATCACCTTCAGTTTACCTCGTTTTCAACCGGTCTAAACCTTTAATTCAAGTTTTAATTTTGATAAAAATTTAGGAGTGACCCACCTAATATGGGGTGTCGTATCGTGTAAAAATATTATTTTAAAAAAAAAAAAAAATTATTTCAACATGGATAACCCAAGATAGAAAGAGAGCGCTGTCAGACAACACAGAGAGTGGAAGTCTTTGTCAACATATGAACAAGACAGAGTTCTAGCGGAGGTAAATATAAAAAAATATTACGAATGAAAAGAGGAACAGTATCATTTTTAATGATATTGTTACAGATTTAAAATTACCAAATATTTTTATGATAAACAACACCAACAACAACACCATCAATAAAAACAGCAATAAGAAAAACAACAGCGGTAAGGTCGAGAACGACAATAACAATGACAATAACAACATCCACAACAACCATAATAGTAGGAAGAGTATCAACAAAAACAACAATAATAACAACAGCCACAATAACAGTAACAACAGCAACAGTATCAACGAAAACAACAACAACAACAGCAACAACAGCAACAACAGTACCAACGAAAACATCAACAATGACATCGACACCTGTAACAGCGATCTCAGCACCACCAGCAAGACCAGTAGCGGCAGCAATAGTGGTGCTGCTGAAAAAGGGACCAATTCTTTTGCAGGTGTCGCCTGAATTATCGAAACAGTGTTAGTCACAAAGGAAGAGATGGCAGTCGCAAGGGCCATGGTGACAAGAAGCGCCAATAGAGTTTCCCTGAAACCTCCACCCGATTTTTTCAAGTACCAGCAGCTACGGACGGTAAATTACCGCACCGTAAGCAAAATGTCACATCGGGTGGGGAGAGCCACGGAGGCTCCAATCCAAAAGGCCTTGCGGTGCGTCTGGGGACGCAGAACCCACATCAATCGAGGCAGAAAGTACGCCACGGTAGAATATTTTCGCCACCTCCCTAAGCAGCGATATCTCACTCTTTGGAAACCCTAAAGAGTGAGGAGATAGGCTTGGTGCCATCCTACTGCGGGAAGAAACTTGTGAGGGTCCTACCCGACGTGCCCATACCTTGGCTGGCCGCGTCTGTCCTTGCTGCAATCGAGGACAGGACGACCATGCTGCAAGTAGAGAAAATAGGGAGAGAGAACTGGTCAGGTATAGGCATGGAAATGCTTATACAGACTGACCAGGAATGTATCCCCGATATCATAGACCTCGAGGAAGGACTCCAACTCCCTATAAGCGTGGAAGGAAGACGGCCAAAATGTTATCTCTGTGAGTCAAAGGGGTCACTTCAGGGCCTTTTGCCCACAAAAGACAGCGAAGAAGAAGGCCCATCTCCTTCCAACCCCTGGTCTTCTGCTACCAAGAGCAGGGCAGGCAACAAACGCAGAAGCCCCTTCCACGGTGAGTAGGAGGGTAACGTCCGTGGCACCCCTACCAAGTCCACGGACAACTAAAGCAGCAGCATCAATGGCGGCAACACCAGTAACAACATTTGCAGTAGCTACACCAGCAAGAATATCGCCGGAGAGGGCTCCACTGCCACCACCACCAACAGCCGTGGAGCAGATACCCCTCCCAGACGGTACGGAATCCGACATGGAGTCTGAGGCGGAAGTGAAGTGCCATCGGTCTGCCACAAAAAAGAAAAAAGAAAAAAACCGTTAGCCTCACCCTTCAAAAGCGAAGGCACATACAGAGGGGTAAACGCTGCAAGGAGACATGCAGCAACACCAACACCATCACCATCACCACCACAGGAACCACCGCCAACAACCATCACACCAGCACCAGCATCACCATAAACACCAACAACGCAAACATAACAAAACACACAAACCCAACAGCAACAAGAAGAAAACAGCAACAAAATCACCCCTCCCCTCAAAAAGTTCACAGGCATAAACATGGCAATCAAAGACTCATATAACATATAAAGCAGCACAGAGACATCACATAAAAACTACTACACCCCACAGACACCAAGAACGCTCCTGACAAACATAAGCCTCATTGATATCAATATAGAACAGTACAAACTTTTAAAACAAAAATTCCCCAACGCAGTTGGAGACTTTAGAGGGTCGGTTACCAAGAGGATATACACAGACATCGTCTTGGAAACACCCATAACCAGCCAAAGGGACGGTTCTACTGTCCCTTCACCACAGGATCAAGGTAAGTGACCCTTTCTCACTTGCCCCGTTTCTTATCCAACATGGCCGTACTTAAAATAGGCAGTATAAATGCACGAGGCCTGGGGACATCTGGAAAGCAGGGTCACCTGCTCAACAACCTCAGGTCACTAGATATAGATGTGGTGGCCATCAGCGAGACCAGAATCTCCGAAGCACGAGCCTTCGCACCGATCTTCGGTGGCTACGATGTATACGCATCTCCCAGCCGACCAGGATTGTGGGCAGGGGATGCCGTCCTTTTTCGGAAAGGCTTGGATCTCGCCATACGGGCCATCTTCCTGGACCCAGAAGGTAAGTCGATGGTGTTTGACGTGACCGGCTGCGAGGCAATGCTTTCAGGCTAGTAGCCGTCTACGCCCCAATTGGGGCAGGACGGCCAGATTTCTTCAGACGTCTAAAGACCTTCTTGGAACGTTCCACTCTTTGTTGTTAGTGGGCGACTGGAATGTTCTCTTTGATGCACGCTGGGATTGTGTGGGGCTAGTGGATAGGGGAGAATGGTGCAAAAGCCTCACCAACCTGCTCAGACTTTTGAACTGTCTGACAGGTATCGGCTGGATCACCCGAATGTGCCAATATGGACATGGACAAACCGCATCGGGTCATCCAGATCGTATCTCGATAGAGTATTCTACAGAGAACTAGATAAGGCTAGTATAAGTTGTCCACAATTTAAAATAGTCGACTACACAGACCACAAATTCGTGAACGGTGAGGTCGACATAGACAGACTCCATAGACAAGGGCCCGGTTACCGGAAGGTGAACGCGTCTTTCCCGGGGCGCAAAGCCTACAAAGACCAGATTAGCGTATTAGTTAAGCGGGCGTTGAGGGGAGCGGTCGTCAACAACAGGAGGTGGTTCGCCCTCTTCGGGAGCAGCGGCAGCCCGGATCGGGGTATGTACTTCAGTGCATACCTCGACGGACTGCCTCGACTCTCGACGACCGCAGCACAGTGTTGCGAAAAACAAAAACAGCCGGTGAAATACGGGAAGCGATGGCTAACTGCACGAGGGGTAAATTGCCAGGTTTGGATGGTCTGCACTATGAGCTTTATGCATTTATGCCACACTTGTTCGGTGACCTCTTGGCAGGCGTCTACTGCAACTGGTAGCAAAACGGGAGCATTTCCAGTTATGTGAGCCGGGGAGCGGTGGCACTGCTGAGAACAGACCCGAACAAGCGGGATGTTATGGATAACTTCAAGCCCATAACCCTGCTAAATGTAGAGTTCAAGATTTTAGCGAATGTGATAGCAACGAGGTTGGCGATTGTTGTCGAGGGTCTGATGGGTGAGGGGCAGACATGCGCATTCCGGACAGATCCATACACGACAACCGCCACCTCATGCGATACATCGTAGAGAGGGTGGTTAAGGAACCTGGCACGGGTGGGGCCCTGATCAACTTGGATCAATCAGAAGCATTCGATCGGTACATAGCTACGGTCCTCGAGACAGTGGGTTTCGCGCCCGTTTTCAGGGATTGGATAGCTGCGATGTACAGCGACATCTACTCAGTTGTGAGAGTGAACGGTCACCCTTTGCAGCCGTTCAGCATCATGCGCTCGGTCCGCCAGGGTTGTGCCCTCTCTTCCCTCTTGTACGTAATGGTTCTCGAGCCGTTACTGCACAAACTGGGGGCGATGAGTGGCGTCCCACGCGAACTAGGATGCGGGAGATCCGAGACGGCTTACGCCGACGGCATCACTGTGGTGGTGTCGAGCACCAGATACATCCAGATACTCCGCACCGCTCTCAAGGAATACGAAGCGGTGACAGGAGCAAAGATAAACCAGGAAAATTCGGTGGGCTTGAAGGTTAGCACCTGGAGGGGCAAGTACATGCCCTCCGACAGCGTCGTGGGGCGTTGGACAGACGGACCAGGTAAATTACTCGGGGTCTGGTTCGGTCCAGACCTCCAGATGGAGAAAAACTGGAGGGAGATGACGAGCAGCGTGGCCTCCCTCATCCAGAAATGGGCCGAGAGGAAGCTGGGAGGTGGTGGCGAATGCGTACATCGCATCCGTAATCTGCTACTGCCTCACCGTCGTCCCTCGCCTCGGCCCAACTCTCACCAAAATGGAGCGCCTCCTCTTCCGCTTTTTGTGGATGGGACGCGTTCCTATGTTCAGATGATCAATCTGTGTCAACACCCGTTGCGTGGAGGACTGGGCATGCCATGGCTGATGATGCGCAAACATGCGCTGAGGCTGCGACATCTCTGGTGCTTCCTTGACGGTGAACAGGTGTAGTCGCCGTTCGCCAGGCACGTTTTCCCATAGCTCGTCTCCTTGACGGAGCTGCAGTCCTGGATCAGGAAAAGACCGAGGGATAGCGCTTGGAAACTGGAATGTCTCCAGGCGCTCACTGCCCTCTGCCAGCTGGGCACCAGTATTGGTGGAACATCCACCTCGTCATTCTATAGAGGACTAGTGCAGGGGAAGGGCGACGACGTTCTCGGAGATATCCAGGGCATCGAAGAAGAACAGCTGTTTACTCTCTTCCCGAGAACTTTCAGCCCAGGGCCTATGGATAACTTCCAAAAATCCCTGGCGTAGCAGTGCTACCGGGGAGCGTTGACGGTTCGAGATAAGCTCTACAGGCACGGAAGTGCCGTCAGCCGAGCCTATCCGAGATGCGCGCTGAGCGACGAAATCGTCGTGCACGCACACTTTCAGTGCCCGAGCATTGTTGACTTGTGGAGCTATGTCGAACAGTTGCTGTCGCGTGTAGGACTGATCCGGCTATCGAATGAGTCCATTGTACCGATGATCTCGCCGTCTTCCTTCGAGGAGAAATGGCAGCCGGTTTTAATCTGCCTGGTGGCCATAGCGAAAGAGAATGTGTGGTGGACAAGGTTGAAAGGGTTAAAGACAGAGACTTTCCTCTTCGGCGAATCCCTAATTAACTTTTTCTAGTTTCACTTGAAGAGAAAAATCAGGGTGGAGAGTAGCAAGTTTGTTGAAAGGTGGGTGAATGTAGCGAGAATGGTCCGAGTGAACCGGACCGCACTGAATATACGTCTGTAGTTTGAGAAATGGAAAAAATTTAGAGAGGGCGCTTGCCCTGGTGATCAGGATGGCCGTGGTCTTTTGTGTGGTTTTCGCCACGAGTAACCCTCGGAGGTTTCCCCCCTATTGGGGAATTTTTCATTGTTTTAATTTTCATTTTTATAGTTTATATATATATATATATATGATTCTATGTATTTTTTTTCTTTTATTATATAAATAATAAAAATCTTTACACGCACAAAACCCATATCGTACCGTCCTGTAGCGTCATGTGCCGTCTGTAATGTTTTTCTTGATGTCCGCCCTTGTGGTCAATAAATAAATCATTATTATTATTATTATTATTATTATTACAGTTGCATTTATCTTGCTTTATGTTCATACGAGTTATCACCAAGTCACAACCAGTGACCTCAAGAGACAACAAGGTCCGCCATGTTCAACAAAGAACATACATACTCACACATGCATCTTTAGTGTTTAGACTTGTGATGTACTTATATTGACAGAATCTTCCTTAGTATATGGGCAGTTCCCATTAGTACTATATTTTGTATTTCTCCTATACGCGGGTTTCCTGGGATTTGCGATAAGTAATCATTAGACCCCTTAGGTATCATTCCCAGAGCGCCTACAACCACTGGCATTGTTTTAGTGCTCAATTTCCACATTTTTCCAATTTCTATCTCCAGGTCCTTATACTTGCTCAATTTTTCAAATGTTTTTATAGATACATTCTTGTCTATTGGAACAGACATATCAATTAGCAGGCATACCCTCTTTTTAAAGTCCTTCAATATTATATCAGGTCTATTTGCATCTATTTTTCGGTCTAAAGTTCCACAGGATTGAGATGTGATCTTCTTCAAGTATGGGAGGTGGTTGATGTTCCCACCAATTCTTTTGATGGGGCAGGTCAAAATGCTTACACATTATCCAATGTATATATTGTGCAACTCTGTCATGCCTGTTTAGGTATTCGGTTGGAGCTATAGGACTGCACATCGAAATTATATGATCAATTGTCTCTGGTTGTTTTTTGCATACACGGCATAATGGGCTGCATCCATTTTTTATTATGTTGGCTTGGTAATTTTTTTATGGCAGACACTGATCTTGTGCTGATATAAACAGTCCTTCAGTCTCCGATTTCAGTCCAGAGGATGCCAACCACTGATGGGTTAAAGTTTTGTCAACATCAGGATTGTTAGCTCGTTATCATTATTATTATTATTATTTGAATTTATCTTGCTTTATGTTTACATGAGTTATCACCAAGTCACAACCAGTGACCTCAAGAGACAACAAGGTCCGCCATGTTCAAGAAAGAACATACATATTCACACATGCATCCTTAGTGTTTAGACTTGTGATGTACAGAATCTTCCTTAGTATATGGGCAGTTCCCATTAGTACTATCTTTTGTATTTCTCCTATACGCGGGTTTCCTGGGATTTGCGATAAGTAGTCGTTAGACCCCTTAGGTATCATTCTCAGAGCGCCTACAACCACTGGTATTGTTTTAGTTCTCAATTTCCACATTTTTCCAATTTCTATCTCCAGGTCCTTATACTTGCTCAATTTTTCAAATGTTTTTATAAATACATTCTTGTCTATTGGAACAGACATATCAATTAGCAGGCATACCCTCCTTTGAAAGTCATTCAATATTATATCAGGTCTATTTGCATCTATTTTTCGGTCTGTTTGGATGCTAAAGTTCCACAAGATTGAGATGTGATCTTGTTCAAGTATGGGAGGTGGTTGATGCTCCCACCAATTCTTTTGTTGGGGCAGGTCAAAATGCTTACACATTATCCAATGTATGTATTGTGCAGCTCTGTCATGCCTGTTTAGGTATTCGGTTGGAGCTATAGGACTGAACATTGAAATTATATGGTCAATGGTCTCTGGTTGTTTTTTGCATACACGGCATAATGGGCTGCACCCATTTTTTATTATTATGTTGGCTTGGTAATTTTTTGTTGGCAGTCACTGATCTTGTGCCGATATAATCAGTCCTTCAGTCTCCGATTTCAGTCCAGAGGATGCCAACCACTGATGGGTTAAAGTTTTGTCAACATCAGGATTGTTAGCTCGCTCTGGGTATTTTCCATACAGAGGCTTTTCTTTCCATTTCTTAGCCAGTTTCTGTAGCAGTTCTTTCTTTGCAGTTACTTTTACCTGCTTTGCTTTTTCTGTGTTTTCCATTTCAGCAGTAAATGGGACTTCTGAAATTTGTAGTCCATTACTGTATCTTTGTGCATCTTTTGTAATGGAATATGATCTTTTGGTGCTTTCGTGTTTCAAAACGAGTTTGATCATGCAATCATGTGATTCCCTTAGATATGTGGATAATCCAATTGTTGCAGTTTTCAACGCAATGTCTAACTGGATTAACCCACGACCTCCTTCTTTCCTAGGGAGATATATTCTATCTATGTCTGCCTTAGGGTGATGCATTCTGTGCATGGTTAAGAATTTTCGGATTTTTGTATCGAGCCTACGGATCTCTGTGCTTGACCAGTTGTTGACATTGTAACTGTAGGTTACTACTGGTATGGCAAGCGTGTGTATGGCATCGATCCTATTCCTTGCATTCAATTCCGTTCTTAAGATTGCTCTGACTCTGCGCTAACATTCCTTCCTTATCCTTTCCCTCATTGTCGAGTGCTTGATCCCGTCTCCTTCACAAACACCTAGATATTTGTAAGTTTTTTCTTGATCAAGCTCTCTTATCATGTTCCACCGATCAAGATTAATGTCTGAACTCTTCAGCAGCTTTCCTCTGGTGAACGTTGCTTTGGCGCATTTATCCAGTCCAAACTCCATTTTAATGTCATCACTGAACTGCTTCACAGTGGATAATAGCCCTTGCAATTGTTCATCATTTTTTGCAAATAGTTTCAGGTCATCCATGTAGAACAGGTGATTAATGGTTTTGTCATAGACTCTATATCCATGTTTTGTTTCATTGAGCATTTTACTTAATGGTATGAGTGCGATGCAGAATAAAAGCGGTGATAAAGTGTCACCCTGAACAATTCCACAATTAATGTTAACTTCTCCAGCTTCCAGTGATTTTGTTTCACTATTCAAAAGGAGTGTCGTTCTCCATGTCCTCATACTGAATGACAAAAACCTCCTGACAACGGGGGATATTTTGAAAATCTCTAAACATTTTTCAATCCAACTGTGTGGCAAACTATCGAATACTTTTTTATGATCTATCCAAGCAATCGATAGATTTTTGTGTCTATTATGACAATCTTCCAGTATCATTTTGTTAACCAGAAGCTGATCCTTACAGCCATATGAGCCTCGTTTACACCCTTTCTGCTCAATGGGAAATAAGTCATTTGTTATCAGGTGGTCATATGTGTATTCAGTTAGGACTGATGTTAAAATTTTATACATTGTGGTCAAGCAGGTTATCGGTCTGTAATTTTTGGGATTGTTTGTCTCATCATTCTTCGGTAGCAGGAATGTAATGCCGTTAACTAGCCATGATGGTATCTTTTCTGGCTCCTTAACTATTTCATTGTAAAGTTGGGCTAACAGCTCATGAGACTCTGTGAAGGCATTTATCCAAAAGTTTTGTATTTTGTCTTTTCCTGAGGATTTCCATTTGCTGGTTTTTCTTAGAGCCAAGCGCAGCTGTTCAACTGTTATATTTTCCCATGTTTGTTCTTCAAGGTGAGCTGTTTCTTTCATTTGTCTGTCTGTCCATGGGGCATGTATGTTATGAACTTTTTCTTCGGCCCAGATCTTTTCCCAGAACTCTTGCACTTCCTCCTTGGGTGGTATTGATTTAGCAGTTATTGTTGACATACCAATGTTTCTGTAGAAGTTTATTTGGTTGTTTTTGAACATATTATTGTCCTTATAGAATCTAGATCGTTTTTCAAAGCGCCTTATACGAGCAGCTTTGGCCGACACTTTTTGCTTGATTGTTTCTATCAGCATGTCTATGTCACATGTTGATCTTATACTGTACTTTTTTTTCAATTTTCTAAGTTTAGTTTGTTTAACATGTTCACCTACTTTATAGTTTGTTAAAATGTCTATGTCAGATCGGAGAAGGTTTATTTGGCGATTGATGTTATCTAGCCAAGTAGATTTCTTGTGGGAATTCCTCTGTTTTTTCATCTTCACGATCATTTACGATCTCATTATTTTCATTTGGAGTTTCATCCTGAGCATGCACTCCCTCCACTTTTTCGCTCCTTTCTTTAATTTGTTCTGTTGCCAGTGATTCCGCCCCAACCCTGGGATTCGAAGTGTTACAGTTTACCTCGTTTTCACTGACACATGCTTCATTTTCCCTTCGCTGACTTTGTGCTACTAGCTTGATCTGATCAATTTCTATATCAGTTAGTAACATTTTTCTTACAATATTTCTTCGTATATTGGCTAGTTTGTTACTGTCAATATAGCCTCTGTTTTCGGGATGTTTCTTTTTCCAGTTGATATATGTTTGTTCTGTATTCGATGTAATTGATGGGTAGTACATGGCAGTGTAGAAAGCCTCAAGGACTTCTTTATTATCTTCCCTTGACCATTTTTCTCTCTTTTTCTTTGGATTTCTTGGTGGTGAGCATGGAGGGCCAACAGTAGGAGTATTCCGGTTATGGGAGGTCTCCAGCTCCGAAGTGATGGGAAGGTTTGAACCATTAGCTGATTTTTCGACCCCAGTCTGGTTCCTCTCTGAGGGACGCGGCCCATTTTTACCCGGGTGACGGCCGATCCGGTATGAGATTTTATCATTAGACATTTACTTTATTTTGTCGCGTTTTATCCTTATCCGCCAAGGGGTAATCATTTCGTGTTACCACTTCTAGAACGAGTGTCAACCAAGACTAGCGGGGTCGTTCTCCCCTAGAGACATGGCTATTCCCCGCCGGCCGCCATCCCGGTATTTCTTGGTCACGGGGTTTTCTTTTTGTTGTTTTTTTTAAATTGTTATTATCATGAGTGGTTCCTTAATGTGAGCATTGCGTGGCTTAAGAATGAAATTATTAATAATTGTCTCCACTCCAGGCACAAGGCCAGCAATCACCCAGTGCATTACAATAATATAATATACTTTTTGTTGTAGTTGGCTGTTATTGCTGCTGGCTATGGCGGTGGTGGTGCCGGGGCTTTTTATATTGTTGGTGAGGAAGGGGTGATCCAGCAGTCCCATAATTGTTGATGTAGACGTTTGGCCGTGGCAAGTCAATCTATTATATCTTTTGCTAGCCTCTCTCTTGTCTAGTGCTACCGCCACCTTCCCTTTTCTCTCTCAATTTAACAGGGGAATAGTGTCAGTAACATTGAATGAGTGTTGGCGGCGATGATGGATGTGGTGGGGTGGTGGCAGCGGTGGTGTTGTGGTTACTGATATAGTATCTATGAGTTTGTGTTCGTATGTTTAATATATATTTTCATTATATTTTGTGTTGACATATTCCCGTAAAATTTGAATTAAACATGTTTTAAAATTTGAGACAATAATAATAGTAATTATTATTATGATGCCGGTGAAATTGCCGTTATCTGGCTGTTATATTTAGTGTGATGGGATAGGTAGTGTATCAAGTTTCTGGTGTTGGTGAAATTGAAATTGCCGCTGTTCTATATAGTGTAGACAGAGGGTGTTTTGTTCCATTTATAACCATTTTCTTTTTTTGAATACAAAATATATAATACAAAATTGAATATTTGAGCGATACAACAATATAATATGGATCTGAAACTTTATGGGACCTCATTCGGTGCCTTTATGCAACATTTGTGCTAAGAATTGTTCTTTCACAATTGATTTAAATATGTTAAAAATCAAAAAACTTACGGGAGCAATTTCGTGACGTTCTACCACCTCGTGCGTCTTCTTCCCCTTCTTCTTCTTCTTCTTCTTCTTCTTCTTCTTCTTCTTATTATTATTATTATTATTATTATTATTATTATTATTATTATTATTATTATTATTATTGGCGACCTACGTAGTAAATCGTATCATCGTGAGCTCCGCAAAGGTTTGTTATTTCCGTTTGTTAAAAATTGCCATTTATGGAAAATTTTTATTGTTAACCATATATAAGCGCACATACATTGTTTTCCGAAAAGGACACCCAAAAAGATTGGAGCCTTGTGCCCAAAATTTTAACTTTTATTATTATCAAAAAATTTCTTTGAAAAAAAAATGGCTAATTCACCTCTGCACGAAGCAGCTGAAAGCCTTTCTCACAAATTAACACCTCACACCGACACCACCATTGTAAATGTTACTACGTTTGCCAACACTAAAAAAATATAAGCACTAGCAATATTTTAAATTTGTCTCATTTGACATTCATTTCCCGCCATTACCAATGACTGCAGGTGTTAAAGCCTCCACCACCACCACCACCGCGACAACCATCACCCCCACCACCACCGCGACAACAGAAACAAAAGAAGAAAAAAATTAATTAACTCGTGATGTCGAAATGAAATCAAGCAAAATGGACTCTTTCCCACCAAAGACGACTGACGTCACCACCACCACAACTGAAACTAAAATTAATATTAACACAAATAACGATAGCAACAACAACAACAATGACATTATAAAATCGACCTTCAGTTTCGCGAGAGTAGCAAAACAGTTCGAAGCATTTACGGTAACTCAGGAGGATTTAGAAAATGCCAAACAAATGGTAAAGAAAGATGGGTACAGCGTCAGCCTCACCCCCACCTAATAAAATGGAGCATCGGCGCCTATGCACCGTGTGGTATCGAACAATAAATGTAAAATTGCGCCGAGTGGAACGGGCATCCGAGTCCCAAATCCAAAAAGCTTTGGGAAATGTGTGGGCAAGAAAAACCCACATCAGACGTGGGCAAAAGTATGGAACCGTGGACGTGTTCTTTGAAACACCAGAGGAGGCTAGAGAACACTCCATGGCCCCATTAAGAAGTGACGACTTCACACTCGTCCCAAGCTATTGTGGCCAGAGACTCGTAAAGATCAGGGTGACCCACGTTCCACCGGCCATCGAAATTCCCTGGCTAATAGCGGCCGTCCTCGCCGGCATCGAAGCCAACACAAAAATAATAGCAATAGCAAAAGAAAAGCAATAGAACTGGTCTGGATCTGGGATGGAGCTCCTGATGCAAGCGGACCAAAAAAGCATTGAGGAGATCCCAGAGGTAATAGACCTCACTGACGGCAGCCACCTCACGGGAATTGTCGAGGGCAGAAGACCTAGGTGTGTCGTTTGTGGTGAAGGAACCCACCTAAGGGCTTTCTGCCCTCAGGCTAAAAGGTTGAGGCCACCTCTCTTACCCACCCCAGTGACACAACCATCAACACCACCAGTAGCAGAGATGGCCGCAACAACTGTAGCAGCAACAACAGAAGCAACTATAACAGCAACAAGCCCAGCAACAGTAGCAAAACCAACACCCCCACCACCACCAGCAAAACCAACACCACCACCACCCAACGCTTCAGAACTAGCACCAGCGCCTACACCATCCACCACGCCACAACCAAAACTAACGCCTGTGGAGGATTTTCCACTCCCCGGCCTATCGCAACTGGAGACAGATTGTGACGACGAGGAGTGGGAAACGATATCCGGAAAAAAAAAAGAAACCAAAAAAGAAAAGATTCTCTTCCTTCCCCCTCCAAAAACAAAATACAGAGGGAAACAAATAAACTAAGAAACAAAAAAGTTAGGACAGATATACC
This sequence comes from Eledone cirrhosa, assembly GCA_964016885.1. Classification (NCBI taxonomy): domain Eukaryota; kingdom Metazoa; phylum Mollusca; class Cephalopoda; order Octopoda; family Eledonidae; genus Eledone; species Eledone cirrhosa. The sequence continues at coordinate 193,523,980 of OZ024742.1, forward strand.
ACCATCCACACCAGCATCACCAACCCCATCAACCCAAACACCAACACCATCACCATCATTAACCCCAACACCACCATCACCTACACCACAAAAGTCACCAAAATGCGAAACAGAAACAAACCTACAACAAACGCAAACAAAACAAAACAACCAAAACGATAAACACTACACAGCATTAAATTTGAACAACAAGCAATTATTACACTACATCCAACACAACACCAGCATCACAGAAACAGACTACACAACAACCCCAAAATCCACACCACCTCCACACATACAAATCACTCGCATCACACAGAAAACGTACATGACACTAAAACAAAAATTCCCCAAAGACATCGGAGACTTCCGACAAGCACTCTCCAGGAGGATTTATAAGGACATCCTTCCTGAGGAGGCCACAAGCAGTAAAAAGGATGGAAAAACCGTCCTTCCCCTACGAGAAGTAACGTAAGTGGTATTCCCATCTTTTCCACTCCTTTTCAACATGACCTCACTCAGAATAGGCAGCATAAATGCGCGTGGCTTGGGGTCGTCATGGAAGCAGGGCCACCTGCTCAACGACCTCAGGTAACTAAACATAGATGTAGTGGCCATCAGCGAGACCAGAATCTCCGAAGCACAGGCTTTCGCACCGATCTTCGGCGGCTACGATGTGTACACATTTCCCAGCCGTCCGGGATCGGGGGGTGGAGTTGCTGTGCTTTTTCGGAGAGGTTTGGATCTTGCCATACGGGCCATTGTCCTGGACCCAGAAGGTAAGTTGGTGGTGCTGGACGTGACCAGCGGAGACGGGCAAGCTTTCAGGTTAGTGGCCGTCTATGCCCCGACAGGAGCAGGGCGGCCTGATTTCTTCCGGCGTCTTGAGACCTTTCTTGGAACGTCCCGCTCTTTAGTGTTAATGGGCGACTGGAACGGGATCTTAGATGCACGCTGGGATTGTGTGGGATTAGTGGATAGGGAAGGAGGGTGCAAGAGTCTCACCAACCTGCTCAGACGTTTTGAACTGTCTGACAGGTACCGAATGGATTTCCCGAATGTACCAATGTGGACTTGGACAAATCGCATAGGGTCATCCAGATCATATCAAGATAGAGTATTTTGTAGGGAAATAGATAGGTCTAGCATAGGCTGTCCACAATTCAAGATATTCAGCTACACGGGCCACAAATTCGTGATCTGTGTGCTTGACTTAGATAGGCTTCATAGACGAGGACCCGGCTTATGGAAGCTAAAACGTCCTTACCAGCGCGCAAGGCCTACAGAGACCGTATTAGCGAACTAGTTAAGCTGGCGTTGATGGGTGCCATCGTCAACAACAAGTGGTGGTTTGCTCTGAAAAGAGCGATTAGAATAGAGTCCATTAGGTTTAGTAAGACTTTAGCAATAGAGAAAAATAGAGCAGGGGGAGGTCTAGTTAGAAAATTAGACGAGGCGCTTAGCAAAGGCATTGCGACCGACGTACTTGCGGCGAAATTGGCCCTTGACCAATTCTTCAATGCAAAGCACGGAGGCTGCGTTGTCAGAGCTAGGGTGCGTGCTCTCAGACACGAGGGGACGAAAGCCGTTCAATGGGCCCGAGTGGCGGTGGCGCGTCGTGGAAACAAAGCCACGATCCGGTCTTTGGTGGACCACGACGGGCGCATGCTACTCGATCCCGGGCAAATGTGTGAAGCTTTTCAGCGACACTTCGCTCAACTGTTCGGGGGCAGCGGGGGGCCGGGTAGAGGGATGGACTTTAGTGTCTACCTCGACGGACTGCCGCGGCTTTCGGCCACTGAGGCGGAGTGTTGCGAAAAGCCGATAACAACCGCTGAAGTACGGGATGCAATGACTAGTTGCACAAGGGGTAAATCGCCTGGTTTGGATGGTCTGCCCTATGAACTTTACGTACAAATGCCAAACTTGTTCGGAGGCCTCTTGGCGGACGTCTACTGCAACTGGCAACAGAACGGGAGAATTCCCAGCTCTGTGAGCCGAGGAGCGGTGGCGCTGCTGAGAAAGGATCCGAACAAGGGGGATAACATAGATCATTTTAGGCCCATAACTCTGCTAAACACAGAGTTCAAGATTTTGGCCAAGGTGCTAGCAAAGAGGTTGGCGCTTGTCGTTGGTGGTCTGGTGGGAGAGGCACAGACATGCGCCATTCCCGACAGATCCATCCACGACAACCTCCACCTCATGCGATACATCGTAGAGAGGGTAGCTAGGGAACCTGGCACGGGTGGGTCTTTGATCAATTTAGATCAGTCGAAAGCCTTCGATAGGGTCGACCATCGTTACCTAGAGGCAGTCCTGAGGGCGGCTGGCTTTGGGCCCGTCTTCAGAGGCTGGATCGCTGCCATGCACAGCAACATATGCTCTGTAGTGAGAGTGAACGGTCACCTTTCGGAACCGTTCAACATCATGCGCTCGGTCCGCCAAGGATGTCCCCTCTCGTCCCTATTGTACGTATTGACTCTCGACCCATTACTGCACAAACTGGAGACGTTGAGGGGGATCCCGCGCGAACTAGGATGCGGAAGATCCGTGTCAGCATATGCGGACGATGTCACCGTACGATGTCGAACGCCAAACACATCGAGGCGATCGGCACTACACTAAGAGAATACGAAGCGGTGACAGGAGCAATGATCAACCAGGAAAAGTCAGTGGGCCTGCAGCTCGGCACCTGGAGAGGCAGGTCCATGCCGTCCAACAGTGTCGTCCGGCGCTGGACGGACGGACTGGTTAAATTGCTAGGGGTCTGGTTCGGTCCAGACCTCCAGACGGACAAAAACTGGGACGAGGTGACGAGCAGGTTGGTTTCTCTCACCCAGAAATGGGCCGAGAGGAAGCTATCCCTGAAAGGTCGAGCTGAGGTGGCTAACGCGTACATCGCGTCCGTCATCTACTACCGCCTGACCGTCGTACCTTGTCCTAAGACACGCCTGACTGCGCTGGAGCGTTTGCTCTTTCGCTTCTTGTGGAAGGGACGTGCTCCGATGGTCAGGCGGTCCATCTGCTGTCAACACCCGCTACGTGGAGGGCTGGGCATGCCGTGGCCGATGATGCGCAGACACACGCTCAGGCTACGACATCTCCACCTCTTCCTCGACGGTGATCAGGTGTGGTTGCCGTTTGCTAGACGCGTTTTTCCCCAGCTCGTCTCCTTGACGGAGCTGCAGTCCTGGGTCAAGCGAAGACCGAGTGGGAGCGCTTGGAGACTGGAATGTCTTCAGGCGCTCACAGCCCTCGACCAATCGGGCAATGTGATCGGTGGAAACTCCACCTTGGCGTTCTATAGGGGATTAGTGGAGGGGAAGAGCGACAACATACTTGGAGAAACTCGAGGCGTCGACGAAAATCAACTAGCCAATCTCTTCGGAAGGACTTTCGGCATGGGGCCTATGGACAACTTCCAGAAATCCCTGGCCTGGCAGTGCTACCGGGGTGCTTTGCCAGTTCGGGATAAACTTTACAGGCACGGCGGTGCCGTCAGCCGTGCATGTCCGTGATGCACACAGGGCGACGAAACCGTCCTGCACGCACTCCTCCAGTGTCCGAGCATTGCTGACTTGTGGGTTTATGTCGAACACCTGCTGTCACGTTTAGGACGGATCCAGCTATCAGCTGAGTCCATCGTGAGGATTGCCCCGCCCCCTTCCTTTAGCCGGGTAGGGCAGGCAGTTTTTATCTGTCTATGGCCATGGCGAAAGAGATAGTATGGTGGACACGTTTGAAAGGGCTGAAGACGAGCACTTACCTCTTCGGTGATGCCCTGATTAACTTTTTCAAATTTCATTTGAAAAGGAAAATCAGGGTAGAGAGGGAAGTGCTCTCTTCCCAGCATTTTGTTGAAAGATGGGTGAGAGAAGCAAGTATGGCCCGAATGAATGGGCCTTCTCTGAGTATGTGTCTGTAAATTAAAGGTGGAAAACTGGGAGAGGGCACTTGCCCTGGTGGTCAGGGCCACTGTGGTCTTTCAATGGGCTTTCTCCACAAATGTCCCTCGGAAGTCTCCCCCCTATTGGGGAATTTGTCTTTGTTAATTTATTTCATCCTCTGTTTTTTTTTACACGCAGCAATGCCCATTTGTACCGTCCTTTATTGTGCTGTACTGTCCTTAAGGTCTACTTTATGTAAACCCTTGTGGTTAATAAAGAAATCATTATTATTATTATTATTGAATGCCCTGGTTGACGGAGGCTCGGCTCTGTAAGGTATAGTAATTTTTAACCGTTAAAACAATTGTAAATTGTTTAAAACTTGAACCAAATTGTTGATAAAGACACCCTCCTCCTCGTGAGAGGGGTCTTTCTGTCCGTTATTTGGCCCTTCGGGGTTAAATAACCAGTTATTGGGGTTTTGTACCCAAAATTTCATTTTAAACAAAAAAACATGGCTACCAAAAAGAAATTTCATACGTCACTCCCACTCATTCCGTCTTCTTCTTCCTCAATCATCACTACAGCAGAGAGAAGATTGTCTCTCTCCCTCCCTTCTTTAAATGTGTCTCTCTCCCTCCCTTCTCTTTCGCAAGCGACGAAAGAAAAGAAAAGTCTCGTGCAAAGCGTGCAAGGTTTCTCCACGACGACGACGACAGCGACGAAACAGGTGTGCGGGAAATACGAAAACCCAGTTCATTCGTCTGACGTCAGGAATAATAGCAGTAGCAGCCGTAATAACAACAGCAACAGTGACAATGAAAACAACAGTAGCAGCCGCAACAGCATCACCAGCAGCATAAACAACAACAGCATTAGCAGCAGCAACACCAACAACAACCACAGCGACAGCGGCGGAGGCAGTAGTCGTAGTACCTGCAGCAACAAAAGTACCAGCAGCTCTGACGACAACAACAACAGCAGAGAAAAACCAATCTCATTTGCAGGTATTGCGAAAAACTTGGAAACAATACTCATAACAAATGAGGAATTAGAGGAAGCGAAGAAGATGGTGACAAAGAATGGACACCGAGCAATCTGCAAGGCAGCGAAAAATTTTTTCGAAACCCAAGAGCACTGTACGGTCACGTACCGTACAGTAAGTACAAAATCCCGTAGGGTGGAAAGAGCCACAGAGGCCCAAATACAAAAAGCCTTGGGATCTGTGTGGCAGCGGAAAACGCACATCACCCGAGGCAAAAAATATGCCACCGTAGACGTACTTTTTGCCACACCCCAGGAGGCAAAGGCCCAATCAGTAGTGACCCTAAGGAGCGAGGAAATGGTGTTGGTGCCCTCCTACTGCGGGCAAAAAATTGTGAGGGTCAAACTGACCCACGTCCCCCCCCGGAATGACCCCTTCTTGGCTGGCCGCGTCAGTCCTAATCGGAATCGAGGACAAAACAACTGTACTGCAAGTACAGAAAAAAGTAAGAGAAGATTGGGTCGGCTCCTCCATTGAGATGCTAATCCAAACCAACCAGGAGTGCATCGAAGCTATCCCGGATGTGATAGACTTCGATAACGGCACTCAACTGCCCATAAGTGTTGAGGGCAAACGCCCGAAATGCTTTCGCTGTGGATCGAAGACTCACCTCAGGGCCTTCTGCAACGAGAAGACCCTGAGAAAGGAGAAAACCCCCCTCCTTCCGAATCCGGCTCCACGGCTACCAGCAACAGGACAAGCGGCAACCAGGAACGATAGGTCCGTGGCACCCATACCCACTCCACGGAAATCAAAGACAGCAGCAGCAGTGGAAATATTAACAACAACAACAGCAATACCAAATGCAGCTGCAACAGAGACTCCAGTGCAAACATCACCAACAACAACAAGTGAAAGAGTGGAGATGGTACCCCTCCCCGACCTTACAGAATCAGACATGGAGTGTGAGGTGGGAGAGGGATGGCAAAAGGTCGCAAGAAGGCACAAACGCAGAAGCAGCGCATCGTCGCCTTTGAAAAGGGAGGAAAGAAATGAGAAAAGGGTAAAGTCTACTGCAAAGAGACCCACAGCAGCAACACCACCAACACCATCACCACCCACACCAGCACCACCATCACCACCGGCGACAACCCCACCGCCAACAACACCTTCAACACCACCACCACAAGCACCAACATCGCAAACACAACAACAAAACACACACACCCAGCAACAACGACAAGAAAATAGCAGAACCACACCCCACCCCCAGAAAAACAAATGCACGGCAATAAACACACACAACAAGAAACTAATGACTTACATAATTGAACACACAGACATTTCACAACAGGACTACATAATACCAGCACCAATCAAAACGCCAACTAACATAAGACTGCTAAAAATAGCACAGAAACAATACACAAACATTAAAACGAAATTCCCCAACGCAGTTGGTGATTTCAGGGACCTAGGAGGAACCATCAATCGAAGAGTATATTCAGACATTCTCTTAGAAGAGCCGACGACCAGCCGAAGGGACGATTCAACGGTCCCTTCACCAGACGATCAAGTGAAAAGGGATGTAAAAACCATCCCTCCTCTACCAAAAGTACGGTAAGTGGTCTTTCCCATCTTTTCCACTCTATTTAAACATGACCTCACTCAGAATAGGCAGCATAAATGCGCGTGGCTTGGGGTCGTCATGGAAGCAGGGTCACCTGCTCAACGACCTCAGGTCACTAAACATAGATGTAGTGGCCATCAGCGAGACCAGAATCTCCGAAGCACGGGCCTTCGCACCGATCTTCGGCGGCTACGATGTGTACGCATCTCCCAGCCGTCCTGGATCGGGTGGAGGAGTTGCTGTGCTTTTTCGGAGAGGTTTGGATCTCGCCATACGGGCCATCTTCCTGGACCCAGAGGGTAAGCTGGTGGTGCTGGACGTGACCAGCGGAGACGGGCAAGCTTTCAGGCTAGTGGCCGTCTATGCCCCGACAGGAGCAGGGCGGCCTGATTTCTTCCGGCGTCTGGAGACCTTTCTTGGAACGTCCCGCTCTTTAGTGTTAGTGGGCGACTGGAACGGGATCTTAGATGCACGCTGGGACTGTGTGGGATTAGCGGATAGGGGTGGAGGGTGCAAGAGCCTCACCAACCTGCTCAGGCGTTTTGAACTGTCTGACAGTTACCGATTGGATTTCCCGAATGTGCCAATGTGGACTTGGACAAACCGCATAGGGTCATCCAGATCATATCTAGATAGAGTATTTTGTAGGGAAATAGATAGGTCTAGCATAGGCTGTCCACAATTCAAGATAGTCAGCTACACGGACCACAAATTCGTGACCTGTGTGCTTGACTTAGATAGGCTTCATAGACGAGGACCCGGCTACTGGAAGCTAAACGCGTCCTTACCAGCGCGCAAGGCCTACAGAGACCGGATTAGCGAACTAGTTAAGCGGGCGTTGACGGGGGCCATCGTCAACAACAAGTGGTGGTTTGCTCTGAAAAGAGCGATTAGAATAGAATCGATTAGGTTTAGTAAGGCTTTAGCAATAGAGAAAAATAGAGCAGAGGGAGAACTAGTTAGAAAATTAGACGAGGCGCTTAGCAAAGGCATTGCGACCGACGTGCTTGCGGCGAAATTGGCCCTTGACCAATTCTTCAATGCAAAGCACGAAGGCTGCGTTGTCAGAGCTAGGGTGCGTGCTCTCAGACACGAGGGGACGAAAGCCGTTCAATGGGCCCGAGTGGCGGAGGCGCGTCGTGGCAACAAAGCCACGATCCGGTCTTTGGTGGACCACGACGGGCGCATGCTACTCGATCCCAGGCAAATGTGTGAAGCTTTTCAGCGACACTTCGCTCAGCTGTTCGGGGGCAGCGGGGGGCCGGGTAGAGGGATGGACTTTAGTGTCTACCTCGACGGACTGCCGCGGCTCTCGGCCACTGAGGCGAAGTGTTGCGAAAAGCCGATAACAGCCGCTGAAGTACGGGAGGCAATGACTGGCTGCACAAGGGGTAAATCGCCTGGTTTGGATGGTCTGCCCTATGAACTTTACGTACAGATGCCAGACTTGTTCGGAGGCCTCTTGGCGGACGTCTACTGCAACTGGCAACAGAACGGGAGAATTCCCAGTTCTGTGAGCCGAGGAGCGGTGGCACTGCTGAGATAGGATCCGAACAAGGGGGATAACATAGACAATTTCCGGCCCATAACTCTGCTAAACACAGAGTTTAAGATTTTGGCCAAGGTGCTAGCAAAGAGGTTGGCGCTTGTCGTTGGTGGTCTGGTGGGAGAGGCGCAGACATGCGCCATTCCCGACAGATCCATCCACGACAACCTCCACCTCATGCGATACATCGTAGAGAGGGTAGCTAGGGAACCTGGCACGGGTGGGTCCTTGATCAATTTAGATCAGTCGAAAGCTTTCGATAGGGTCGACCATCGTTACCTAGCGGCAGTCCTGAGGGCGGCTGGCTTTGGGCCCGTCTTCAGAGGCTGGATCGCTGCCATGCACAGCGACATCTGCTCTGTGGTGAGAGTGAACGGTCACCTGTCGGAACCGTTCAACATCATGCGCTCGGTCCGCCAAGGATGTCCCCTCTCGTCCCTCTTGTACGTATTGACTCTCGAGCCATTACTGCACAAACTGGAGACGTTGAGGGGAGTCCCGCGCGAACTAGGATGCGGAAGATCCGTGTCAGCATATGCGGACGATGTCACCGTAGTGGTGTCGAACGCCAAACACATCGAGGCGATCGGCACTACACTAAGAGAATACGAAGCGGTGACAGGAGCAATGATCAACCAGGAAAAGTCAGTGGGCCTGCAGCTCGGCACCTGGAGAGGCAGGTCCATGCCGTCCAACAGCGTCGTCGGGCGCTGGACGGACGGACCGGTTAAATTGCTAGGGGTCTGGTTCGGTCCGGACCTCCAGACGGACAAAAACTGGGACGAGGTGACGAGCAGGGTTGCTTCTCTCACCCAGAAATGGGCGGAGAGGAAGCTATCCCTGAAAGGTCGAGCGGAGGTGGCTAACGCGTACATCGCGTCTGTCATCTGCTACCGCCTAACCGTCGTACCTTGTCCTAAGCCTCGCCTGACTGCGCTGGAGCGTTTGCTCTTTCGCTTTTTGTGGAAGGGACGTGCTCCGATGGTCAGGCGGTCCATCTGTTGTCAACACCCGCTACGTGGAGGGCTGGGCATGCCGTGGCTGATGATGCGCAGGCACGCGCTCAGGCTACGACATCTCCACCTCTTCCTCGACGGTGATCAGGTGTGGTCGCCGTTTGCTAGACGCGTTTTTCCCCAGCTCGTTTCCTTGACGGAGCTGCAGTCCTGGGTCAAGCGAAGACCGAGAGGGAGCGCCTGGAGACTGGAATGTCTTCAGGCGCTCACAGCCCTCGACCAATCGGGCAATGTGATCGGTGGAAACTCCACCTCGGCGTTCTATAGAGGATTAGTGTAGGGGAAGAGCGACGACGTACTTGGGGAAACTCTAGGCGTCGACGAAAATCAACTAGCCAATCTCTTCGGAAGAACTTTCTGGCCAGGGCCTATGGACAACTTCCAGAAATCTCTGGCCTGGCAGTGCTACCGAGGAGCCTTGCCAGTTCGGGATAAACTCTACAGGCATGGAGGTGCCGTCAGCCGGGCATGTCCGAGATGCGCGCAGGGCGACGAAACCGTCCTGCACGCACTCGTCCAGTGTCCGAAAATTGCTGACTTGTGGGTTTATGTCGAACACCTGCTGTCGCGTTTAGGACGGATCCAGCTATCATCTGAGTCTATCGTGAGGATTGCCCCGCCCTCCTCCTTTAGCCGGGAAGGGCAGGCAGTTTTTATCTGTCTGGTGGCCATGGCGAAAGAGATAGTATGGTGGACACGTTTGAAAGGGCTGAAGACGAGCACTTACCTCTTCGGTGATGCTCTGATTGACTTTTTCAAATTTCATTTGAAAAGGAAAATCAGAGTAGAGAGGGAAGTGCTCTCTTCCCAGCATTTTGTTGAAAGATGGGTGAGAGAAGCAAGAATGGCCCGAGTGAATGGGCCTACTCTGAGTATATATCTGTAAATTAAAGGTGGAAAACTGGGAGAGGGCACTTGCCTTGGTGGTCAGGGTCATTGTGGCTTTTTACTGGGCTTTCTCCACAAATGTCCCTCCGAAGTCTCCCCCCTATTGGGGAATTTTTCATTGTTATTTTCATTGTTATTTTTGTTACATCCTCTGTTTTTGTTTTTTTTTACACGCAGAAATGCCCATTTGTACCGTCCTGCATTGTCCTGCACTGTCCTTAATGTCTACTTTATGTAAACCCTTGTGGTTAATAAAGAAATCATTATTATTATTATTATATTATTATTATTATTATTATTGTTCTCTGAGTCTCAGTCATTGATGTTAGTTAACTGGAAAGTTTGTTGAAATGAATATCAAGCCACTACCTGCAGCCTCAGATATTCAGGACGTATCGGAGGGTTGTTGCTGTTCCCAGCAAGCATGCCTTTTGAAGCGTTCCAAAAAGCGTGGCGTGCCAAATTTTCTTTAACCATCTCTCGAAATTTTTGAGATGGTACCTAGTGCGCCTATGACAATCGGGACCACTTTGACTTCATGGTAGTTCCAAATCCTTTTTGCCTCCCACTTTAAGTCCTGGTATCGGTTAATGTCTCCCGCTCCTTCTCTTGCTCTCTCGTGTCGAATGGACAGGCCACATCCACAATCAGGCACGATCTTTTTTCCTTGTTCAAAACCACCAGGTCAGGTCTATTGTGTTCCAGTTTCTTGTCTGTCTGTATCCTAAAATTCCACAGCACCTTCACCTGGTCGTTTTCTATCACCGACTCTGGCTTATGCTCATACCACTTGTCAGAATATGGTAAATTGTTTACTTTGAATAAGTGCCAGTGGATCACCCTGCCCATCACATCATGTCTCCAGCCCTTATAGTGAGTCTGGGCTAGGTGTTTACACTCGGATACAATGTGAGCCACAGTCTCCTCTCTCTCTCCACAGATCCTGCACAGTGGGCTAGCCTCCTCCTTGTAAATATGGTGTTTCAACCACTTCGTTTTGAGAGCCTGCTCTTGCGCAGCCATTAACATTCCTTCTGTTGCCGTTTTATGGTCTCCTCTTTTCAACCAGTTCCATGTCTGTGGATCTCTGAATTCAGTTTTCTCAAAGAATGTACTATGAAGGGATTTTCCGTGAAGGCTGCTCTTTCTCCTTGTTATTTCCTATTTGGACATACCCTGGTCTATTGTCCTCTCCTTCAGTACAATTCTGAGCATTGGCTCTTTACTATCAGTCACGTATTTGTGTAGGTTGTTTTTCTCCATCTGAACACAGTCCTCTATGCTGATAAGTCCTCTTCCACCTTCAGATCTCCTTAAGTAGTATCGACATCACTCCTCTTGTGGAACATGTTGTAGATAGTCAATAGCTTCCTAGTCTTCCTATCCATTTCTTTTTGTTCAGCAACATTCCATTTCAGAATTCCCGCACTGTACCTAATAATAGACACAGCTCGGGAATTACTGCACTTATGGCGTTCCTACTGTTCAGATGTGACTTTAATACGCTCCTTACTCTCTGAATGTATTCAGATCTTATCAATTCCTTCATTTTTTTGTTCTTGATGTCATCAGCCTCCAGAACACCCAAATACTTGTATCCTTCTTCAGTGACAATTTCCTTTATCATCTCACCTGTTGGTACCTGGATTCCGTTGCTTCTGCTCAAATAACCCCTCTTCATAACAAGGATTCCACACTTACTAATACCAAATTGCATACATATATCATTGCTGAAAATACGGACAGTGTCATCAAGCACATCCAACTCCTTCTCACTCTTCCCGAAGAGCTTAAGATCGTCCATGAAGAGGAGGTGATTGATGGTAAGCTCTCCCTTTCCCAACTTGTATCTTGCTCTCACTTTTCGCAGAATAATGGTGAGGGGCATCAGGGCAAGGACAAACAACAGAGAGGACAGGCTATCTCCCTGAAAGATACCTCTCTTGATCTTCACGCCTCCCAAGGATTCTGCAGCTGATGTTAACTCTGTTTTCCAGGACTTCATACTTTTGCCCAACAACTGTCTGATGTTATCTCCCACCTTGAAGATCTCTAGACTTTTGGTGATCCAAGAATGAGGCACCATGTCAAATGCCTTTTTGTAGTCTATCCATCTCATGGCAAGAACAGTGTGTCTCCTCTTGCAATTCCTCATTGGCATCTTATCAATAAGTAACTGGTCCTTTGTACCACGGGACTTCTCTCGGCATCCTTTCTGTTCGTCCGGTAACAAGTTGTTTGTGTGGAGGTGATTGTAGATTTCCTCAGACAAAATGCTTGTCAACAGTTTCCACATTACGGACAGACATGTGATAGGTCTATAGTTGGTAACATCATTACTCTTGATTCGGTCTTTCATTACCAGAACTGTGGTACCTTTTGTCAACCACTCTGGTACCTCACTTGACATCAAGCAGTCATTGAACATGGTTGTCAATTTCGGGTGGAGGGATGTTATATTTGTAATCCAATATCCCTGCACACCATCTACGCCTGGTGCTTTCCAGTTAGTTAGTTTTTTGGCCTGCCCCTTAAGACTTTCAACTGTGACACTCAAATCAAATTGGTGTGCCTGTTCACTAATCTCCTTTTGTACTGTCTCAATCCACACTGCCTGGTCATTATGTTTAACATCCTGCTTCCATATTCCTCTCCAGAATGTCTTAGTTTGTTCCACCTCAGGGATCAAGTCGTTGCCTCTTTCTTTCCCTTCAGCTGTCCAAACAGCATCTTCTGGTTGTTGTCAAACATGCGGTTCTGTCTATACTGACTGACTCTGCTCTCGCATCGCCTAATTTTAGCACTCTTTGCTACAATGTGTTGCTTCAGTTCCTCTATGATAATATTTTGCTTTTTCCTCCTAGTTTTGTACTTTATTTCCAGTCTATTTTTACTGTCTATGTTTTTTAGCGTCCCATTCAGTAGGGACTCAAACTTTCCAATGTCATTTCTCATTTCCCTGATTTGACCATTCAGTCGTTTCTTCCACCAAGGTTCTGATCTTTCTTGTTTCTTATTTCCTCTCACTTTTATGCCAAGTAATTTCCTCACAGCATTTGCTGTTGCTTTGAGGATATTGTTACACTGGTGAAGGCTCCTCGCCTCAAGTTATGGGATGACTTTGTTTACCTTAGCTGTTGTTTCTTTTAACTTTTTCCTGTCTACAAATCTTAGGTTCATAGGTTTCCCACTATGATAGTTCATTTCATCTACCACCAAGTTTAAGATATCAACCAAATCTTGTCCTAGCCCGTCAGCATTCATCTCCTCAATGGCCGTATCTTTTTTCCAGGTATTATCTATTTCAGCATTCAGATCATTGTCTGCTTCGGATGGTTCCTCCGTTCTCTCAACCTCTTCACCTTCATTTCCAACTGGCTCGTTTGCCTGGCATACTCCACTCTACATTTCCAACCTAATCTCTCTGCCCAGTTCCTCCAGTTCCAGCTCGCTTATCCACGCATTAGTTCTTATTACCCGAGCCTGCCCGGCCAATTTTTGTTCATCTAATTTAAATAGACCAATCTCGGTCCAGATGTTATGCATCAGTTTCCTATAGCCTTTCCCTTCAGGTAACATTGCATAACAGTTCTATTCAATTCTTTCGTCCAGTTGGTTCTGGTCCCTTTCCTTCTTCTTCTTCCTCCGACACCAGCAGTATTTGGTTGACAGCCAGGTCCATGATGCTGAGCCAGGGAGCACCTGCTGGGTGAGAGTCTGTTACATGACATTCCAGTCTCCACTTCACCGTTATTCGAACTGTTTAGGTTCGACATTTAAACACTCTTATCGAGGATTGGTGAATGTATGGTTACATAACCACCGGTGATTTTATCATCCCCGGTGATTTTAGTGTGGCACTATCACGCTGTAGACGAACATAAATAAACAAACAAACAATTATTATTATTATTATTATTACAGTTGCATTTATCTTGCTTTATGTTCATACGAGTTATCACCAAGTCACAACCAGTGACCTCAAGAGACAACAAAGACCGCCATGTTCAAGAAAGAACATACATACTCACACATGCATCTTTAGTGTTTAGACTTGTGATGTACTTATATTGATAGAATCTTCCTTAGTATATGGGCAGTTCCCATTAGTACTATCTTTAGTATTTCTCCTATACGCGGGTTTCCTGGGATTTGCGATAAGTAATCATTAGACCCTTTAGGTATCATTCTCAGAGCGCCTACAACCACTGGTATTGTTTTAGTTCTCAATTTCCACATTTTTCCAATTTCTATCTCCAGGTCCTTATACTTGCTCAATTTTTCAAATGTTTTTATAGATACATTGATGTCTATTGGAAAAGACATATCAATTAGCAGGCATACCCTCTTTTTAAAGTCCTTCAATATTATATCAGGTCTATTTGCATCTATTTTTCGGTCTGTTTGGATGCTAAAGTTCCACAAGATTGAGATGTGATCTTTTTCAAGTATGGGAGGTGGTTGATGCTCCCAGCAATTCTTTTGATGGGGCAGGTCAAAATGCTTACACATTATCCAATGTATGTATTGTGCAGCTCTGTCATGCCTGTTTAGGAATTCGGTTGGAGCTATAGGACTGCACATTGAAATTATATGGTCAATGGTCTCTGGTTGTTTTTTGCATACACGGCATAATGGGCTGCATCCATTTTTTATTATGTTGGCTTGGTAATTGTTTGTTGGCAGACACTGATCTTGTGCTGATATAATCAGTCCTTCAGTCTCCGATTTCAGTCCAGAGGATGCCAACCACTGATGGGTTAAAGTTTTGTCAACATCAGGATTGTTAGCTCGCTCTGGGTATTTTCCATACAGAGGCTTTTCTTGCCATTTCTTAGCCAGTTTCTGTAGCAGTTCTTTCTTTGCAGTTACTTTTAGCTGCTTTGCTTTTTCTGTGTTTTCCATTTCAGCAGTAAATGGGACTTCGGAAATTTGTAGTCCATTACTGTATCTTTGTGCATCTTTTGTAATGGAATATGATCTTTTGATGCTTTCGTGTTTCAAGACGAGTTTGATCATCCAATCATGTGATTCCCTTAGATATGTAGATAATCCAATTGTTGCAGTTTTCAACGTAATGTCTCACTGGATTAACCCACGTCCTCCTTCTTTCCTGGGGAGATATATTCTATCTATATCTGCCTTAGGGTGATGCATTCTGTGCATGGTTTAGAATTTTCGAATTTTTGTATCGAGCCTACGAATCTCTGTGCTTGACCAGTTGATGACATTGTAACTGTAGGTTACTACTGGTAAGGCAAGCGTGTTTATGGCATCGATCCTATTCCTTGCATTCAATTCCGTTCTTAAGATTGCTCTTACTCTGCGCTTACATTCCTTCCTTATCCTTTCCCTCATTGTCGAGTGCTTGATTCCGTCTCCTTCACAAACACCTAGATATTTGTAAGTTTTTTCTTGATCAAGTTCTCTTATCACATCCCCCCGATCAAGATTAATGTCTGAACTCTTCAGCAGCTTTCCTCTGGTGAACTTTGCTTTGGCGCATGTATCTAGTCCAAACTCCATTTTAATGTCATCACTGAACTGCTCCACAGTGGATAATAGCCTTTGTAATTGTTCATCATATTTTGCAAATAGTTTCAGGTCATCCATGTAGAACAGGTGATTAATGGTTTTGTCATAGACTTTATATCCATGTTTTGTTTCATTGAGCATTTTACTTAATGGTATAAGTGCGATGCAGAATAAAAGCGGTGATAAAGAGTCACCCTGAAAAATTCCACAATTAATATTAACTTCTCCAGCTTCCAGTGATTTTGTTACACTATTCAAAAGGAGTGTCGTTTTCCATGTCTTCATACTGAATGACAAAAACCTCCTGACAACGGGGGATATTTTGAAAATCTCTAAACATTTTTCAATCTAACTGTGTGGCAAACTATCGAATGCTTTTTTATAATCTATCCAAGCAATCGATAGATTTTTGTGTCTATTATGACAATCTTCCACTATCATTTTGTTAACCAGAAGCTGATTAACACCCTTTCTGCTCAATGGGAAATAGGTCATTTGTTATCAGGTGGTCATATGTGTATTCAGTTAGGAGTGATGTTAAAATGTTATACATTGTGGTCAAGCAAGTTATCGGTCTGTAATTTTTGGGATTGTTTGTCTCATCATTCTTCGGAAGCAGGAATGTAATGCCGTTAACTAGCCATGATGGTATCTTTTTATTATTATTATTATAATTACAGTTGCATTTATCTTGCTTTATGTTCATACGAATTATCACCAAGTCACAACCAGTGACCTCAAGAAACAACAAGGTCCGCCATGTTCAAGAAAGAACATACATACTCTCCCATGCATCTTTAGTGTTTAGACTTGTGATGTACTTATATTGACAACATCTTCCTTAGTATATGTGCAGTTCCCATTAGTACTATCTTTTGTATTTCTCCTATACGCGGGTTTACTGGAATTTGCGATAAGTAATCATTAGACCACTTAGGTATCATTCCCAGAGCGCCTACAACCACTTATATTGTTTTAGTTCTCAATTTCCACATTTTTCCAATTTCTATCTCCAGGTCCTCATACTTGCTCAATTTTTCAAATGTTTTTATAGATACATTCTTGTCTATTGGAACAGACATATCAATTAGCAGGCATACCCTCTTTTTAAAGTCCTTCAATATTATATCAGGTCTATTTGCATCTATTTTTCGGTCTGTTTGGATGCTAAAATTCCACAAGATTGAGATGTGATCTTTTTCAAGTATGGGAGGTGGTTGATGCTCCCACCAATTCTTTTGATGGGGCATCTCAAAATGCTTACACATTATCCAATGTATGTATTGTGCAGCTCTGTCATGCCTGTTTGGGTATTCAGTTGGAGCTATAGGACTGCACATTGAAATTATATGGTCAATGGTCTGTGGTTGTTTTTTGCATTCACGGCATAATGGGCTGCATCCATTTTTTATTATGTTGGCTTGGTAATTTTTTGTTGGCAGACACTGATCTTGTGCTGATATAATCAGTCCTTCAGTCTCCGATTTCAGTCCAGAGGATGCCAACCACTGATGGGTTAAAGTTTTGTCAACATCATGATTGTTAGCTCGCTCTGGGTATTTTCCATACAGAGGCTTTTGTTGCCATTTCTTAGCCAGTTTCTGTAGCAGTTCTTTCTTTGCAGTTACTTTTACCTGCTTTGCTTTTTCTGTTTTTTCCATTTCAGCAGTAAATGGGACTTCGGAAATTTGTAGTCCATCACTGTATCTTTGTCCATCTTTTGTAATGGAATATGATCTTTTGATGCTTTCGTGTTTCAATACGAGTTTGATCATCCAATCATGTGATTCCCTTACATATGTAGATAATCCAATTGTTGCAGTTTTCAACGTAATGTCTAACTGGATTGACCCACGTCCTCCTTCTTTCCTAGGGAGATATATTCTATCTATGTCTGCCTTAGGGTGATGCATTCTGTGCATGGTTAAGAATTTTCGAATTTTTGTATCGAGCCTACGAATCTCTGTGCTTGACCAGTTGATGACATTGTAACTGTAGGTTACTACTGGTATGGCAAGCGTGTTTATGGCATCGATCCTATTCCTTGCATTCAATTCCGTTCTTAAGATTGCTCTTACTCTGCGGTAACATTCCTTCCATATCCTTTCCCTCATTGTCGAGTGCTTGATTCCGTCTCCTTCACAAACACCTAGATATTTGTAAGTTTTTTCTTGATCAAGTTCTCTTATCACGTTCCCCCGATCAAGATTAATGTCTGAACTCTTCAGCA
This sequence comes from Eledone cirrhosa, assembly GCA_964016885.1. Classification (NCBI taxonomy): domain Eukaryota; kingdom Metazoa; phylum Mollusca; class Cephalopoda; order Octopoda; family Eledonidae; genus Eledone; species Eledone cirrhosa. Next base: position 193,541,679 of record OZ024742.1, read on the forward strand.
GCTATCCTCTCGTTAACGTTGCTTTGGCGCATTTATCTAGTCCTACTCCATTTTAATGTCATCACTGGTCTGCTCCACACTGGATAATAGCCCTTGCAATTGTTCATAATTTTTTGCAAATAGTTTCAGGTCATCCATGTAGAACAAGTGATTAATGGTTTTGTCATAGACTTTATATCCATGTTTTGTTTCATTGAGCATTTTACTTAATGGTATAAGCGCGATGCAGAATAAAAACGGTGATAAAGAGTCACCCTGAAAAATTCCACAATTAATATTAACTTCTCCAGCTTCCAGTGATTTTGTTTCACTATTCAAAAGGAGTGTCGTTTTCCATGTCTTCATACTGAATGACAAAAACCTCCTGACAACGGGAGATATTTTGAAAATCTCTAAACATTTTTCAATCTAACTGTGTGGCAAACTATCGAATGCTTTTTTATAATCTATCCAAGCAATCGATAGATTTTTGTGTCTATTATGACAATCTTCCACTATCATTTTGTTAACCAGAGGCTGATCCTTACAGCCATATGAGCCTCGTTTACACCCTTTCTGCTGAATGGGAAATAGGTCATTTGTTATCAGGTGGTCATATGTGTATTCAGTTAGGACTGATGTTAAACTTTTATACATTGTGGTCTAGCAAGTTATCGGTCTGTAATTTTTGGGATTGTTTGTCTCATCATTCTTCGGAAGCAGGAATGTAATGCCGTTAACTAGCCATGATGGTATATTTTCTGGCTCCTTAACTATTTCATTGTAAAGTTGGGCTAACAGCTCATGAGACTCTGTGAAAGCATTTATCCAAAAGTTTTGTATTTTGTCTTTTCCTGGGGATTTCTATTTGCTGGTTTTTCTTAGAGCCAAGCGCAACTGTTCAACTGTTATATTTTCCCATATTTGTTCCTCAAGGTGAGCTGTATCTTTCATTTGTCTGTCTATCCATGGGGCATGTATGTTATGAACTTTTTCTTCGGCCCAGATCTTTTCCCAGAATTCTTGCACTTCCTCCTTGGGTGGTATTGATTTAGCAGTTATTGTTGACTTACCAATTTTTCTATAGAAGTTTCCTTGGTTGTTTTTGAACGTATTATTGTCCTTATAGAATCTAGATCGTTTTTCAAAGCGCCTTATACGAGCAGCTTTGGCCGACACTTTTTGCTTGATTATTTCTATCAGCATGTCAATGTCACATGTTGATTTTATACTGTACTTTTTTTCAATTTTCTAAGTTTAGTTTGTTTAACATGTTCACCTACTTTATAGTTTGTTAACATTTCTATGTCAGATCGGAGAAGGTTTACTTGGCGATTGATGTTCTCTTGCCAAGTAGATTTCTTGTGGGAATTCCTTTGTTTTTTCATCTTCACTCCACATCAGTGAGTGGTGACTTTAGCCGATGCATAATAGAGATGATTTAAATCAGTAATGTTTAGTTTGTTGGTGATGATAATGTTTTTGAGAATTATGTTAGTCTTGTGTATTATCTTTTGGTTCTGTTTGGAGTTCTGGATCTTAGGGAGGGTGTCTCGTTGCCCCATGTCAGATTCTTTCATTTTCATCCATTCGATCATAATTTCATCCTTCAAGTTGGCAAGTTCATTCTCATTCATTTCTTTATCATTTACGATCTCATTATTTTCATTTGGAGTTTCATTCTGAGCATGCACTCCCTCCACTTTTTCGATCCTTTCTTTAATTTGTTCTGTTGCCAGTGATTCCGCCCCAACCCTGGGAATCGAAGTGTTACAGTTTACCTCGTTTTCACTGACACATGTTTCATTTTCCCTTCGCTGACTTTGTGCTAATAGCTTGATCTGATCAATTTCTATATCTGTTAGTAACTTTTTTCTTACAATATTTCTTCGTATATTGGCTAGTTTGTTACTGTCAATATAGCCCCTGTTTTCGGGATGTTTCTTTTTCCAGTTGATATATGTCTGTTCTGTATTCGATGTATTTGATGGGTAGTACATGGCAGTGTAGAAAGCCTCAAGGACTTCTTTATTATCTTCCCTTGACCATTTTTCTCATTTTTTCTTTGGATATCTTGGTGGTGAGCATGGAGCGCCAACAGTAGGAGTATTCCGGTTATGGGAGGTCTCCAGCTCCGAAGAGATGGGATGGTTTGAACCATTAGCTGATTTTTCGACCCCAGTCTGGTTCCTCACTGAGGGACGCGGCCCTTTTTTATCCGGGTGACGGCCGATCCGGTATGAGATTTTATCATTTGACATTTACTTTATTTTGTCGCGTTTTATCCTTATCCGCCAAGGGGTAATCATTTCGTGTTACCACTTCTAGAACGAGTGTCAACCAAGACTAGAGGGGTCGTTCTCCCCTAGAGACACGGCTATTCCCCGCCGGCCGCCATCCCGGTATTTCTTGGTCACGGAGTTTTCTTTTTGTTGTTTTTTTAAATTGTTATTATCATGAGTGGTTCCTTAATGTGAGCATTGCGTGGCTTAAGAATGAAATTATTAATAATTGTCTCGACTCCAGGCACAAGGCCAGCAATCACCCAGTGCATAACAATTATTATTATTATTATTATTATTATTATTATTATTATTATTATTGTTGTTATTCCTTGAATCTCAGTTATTGATGTTGGTTAACTGGAAAGACCGTTGGATTGAATATCAAGCCACTACCTGCAGCCTCAGATATTCAGGACGTATCGGAGGTTTCTTGCTGTTCCAAGCAAGCATGCCTTTTGAATCGTTCCAAAAAGCGTGAAGGGGCCGATTTTCTTTAACCATCCCTGGAAACTTTTTGAGATAGTCCCCAGTGCGCCTATGACAATCGGGATCACTTTGACTTCATGGCAGTTCCAAATCCTTTTCACCTCCCACTTTAGGTCCTGGTATCGGTTAATTTTCTCCCTCTCCTTCTCTTGCACTCTCGTGTCGAACGGGCAGTCCACATCCACAATCAGACACGATCTTTTTTCTTTGTCCACAACCACCAGGTCAGGTCTATTGTGTTCCAGTTTTTTGTCCGTCTGTATCCTAAAATCCCACAGCACCTTCACCTGATTGTTCTCCATCACCGCCTCTGGCCTATGCTCATACCATTTCTCAGAATGTGGTAAATTGTTTACTTTGCACAGGTGCCAGTGGATCACCCTGCCCATCACATCGTGTCTCCAGCCCTTATAGTGGGTCTGAGCTAGGTGTTTACACTCGGACACAATGTGAGCCACAGTCTCCTCTCTCTCTCCACAGATCCTGCACAGTGGGCTAGCCTCCTCCTTGTAGATATGGTGCTTCAACCACTTCGTTTTGAGGGCCTGCTCCTGCGCAGCCATTAGCATTCCTTCTGTAGCCTTTTTGAGGTCCCCTCTTCTCAACCAGTTCCATGTCTGTGGATCTCTAAATTCAGTTTTCTCAAAGTAGGTACTATGAAGGGATTTTCCCTTAAGGCTGCTCTTCCTCCTTGATGTTATTTCCTCCTTGGATATCCCCTGGCCTACTGTCCCCTCCTTCAGTACAGTTCTGAGCATTGGCTCCTTACTATAGGTCACGTATTTGTATAGGTTGTTTTTCTCCATCTGAACACAGTCCTCTATGCTGATAAGACCTCTTCCACCCTCAGATCTCCTTAGGTAGAGTCTATCGACATCACTCCTCTTGTGGAACATGTTGTAGATAGTCAATAGCTTCCTAGTCTTCCTATCCATTTCTTTTTGTTCAGCAACATTCCATCTCAGAATTCCCGCACTGTACCTAATAATAGACACAGCTCGGGAATTTACTGCGCCTATGGCATTTCTGCTGTTCAGATGTGACTTCAATACGCTCCTTACTCTCCGAATGTATTCACTTCTTAACAATTCCTTCATTTCTTTGTTCTTTATGCCATCAGCCTCCAGAACGCCCAAATACTTGTATCCTTCCTCAGAGTCAATTTCCTTTATCATCTCACCTGTTGGTATCTGGATCCCGTTACTTCTGCTCAACCTACACCTCTTCATTACAATGACTCCACATTTACCAATACCAAACTGCATACATATATCACTGCTGAAAATACGGACAGTGTCAACAAGCACATCCAACTCCTTCTCACTTTTCCCGAAGAGCTTAAGATCGTCCATGAAGAGGAGGTGATTGATGGTAAGCTCTCCCCTTCCCAACTTGTATCCTGCTCTCACTTTTCGCAGCATAATGGTCAAGGGCATCACGGCAAGGACAAACAACAGAGGGGACAGGCTATCTCCCTGGAAGATACCTCTCTTGATCTTCACGCTTCCCAAGGATACTCCAGTTGATGTCAACTCTGTCTCCCAGGACCCCATACTCCTGCCTAGCAACTGTCTGATGTTATCTGCCACCCTGAAGATCTCCAGGCTTTTGGTGATCCAGGAATGAGGCACCATGTCAAATGCCTTTCTGTAGTCTATCCATCCCATGGCAAGATCAGTGTGTCTCCTCCTGCAATTCCCCATTACCATCTTATCAATAAGTAACTGGTCCTTTGTACCACGTGACTTCTTTCGGCATCCTTTCTGTTCGTCCGGTAACAAGTTGTTTGTGTGGAGGTGATGGTAGATTTCCTCAGACACAATGCTCGTCAACAGTTTCCACATTACGGGCAGACATGTGATAGGTCTATAGTTGGTAACATCATTACCCTTGATTCGGTCTTTCATTATCAGAACTGTGGTACCTTTTGTCAACCACTCTGGCACCTCACCCGACACCAAGCAGTCATTGAACATGGCCGTCAGCTTCGGGTGGAGGGCTGTTAAATGTTTAACGCAATACCCCTGCACACCATCTGGGCCTGGTGATTTCCAGTTGGTTAGTTTTTTGGCCTGCCCCTTAAGAGTTTCAACTGTGATACTCAAATCAGTTTGTTGCTGTGCCTGCTCACCGATCTCCCTCTGTACTGTCTCAATCCACCCTGCCTGGGCATTGTGTCTAACATCCTGCTCCCATATTCCTCTCCAGAATGTTTTAGTTTGCTCCGCCCCAGGGATCAAGTCGTTGCCTCTTTCTTTCCCCTCAAGCTGTCCAAACAGCATCTTCTGGTTGTTGTCGAACATGCGGTTCTGTTTATACTGACTGACTCTGTTCTAGTATCGCCTGATTTTTGCACTCTTTGCTACAATGCGTTGCTTCAATTCCTCTATGATAATATTTAGCTTTTTACTCCTAGTTTTGTATTTTATTTCCAGTCTATTTTTAGTGCCTATGATTTTTAGTGTCCCATTCAGTAGTGACTCAAGCTTTCCTATGTCATTTCTCATTTCCCCGATTTGCCCACTCAGTCGCTTCTTCCACCACGGCTCTGCTCTTTCTTGTCTGTTGTTTCCTCTCGCTTTTATACCAAGTAGTTTCCTCACCGTATTTGCTGTTGCCTTGAGGATATTGTTGCACTGGTGAAGGCTCCTCGCCTCAAGGTATGGGATGACTTTGTTTACCTTAGCTGTTGTTTCTTTTAACTTTTTCCTGTCTACAAATCTTAGGTTCATAGGTCTCCCACTATCATTGTTCAAATCATCTACCACTAAATTTAGGATGTCAACCGAATCTTGTCCTAGCCCGTCAGCATTCATCTCCTCAGTGGCCGTATCTCTGTTCCAGGTATTATTTATCTCAGTATTCAGATCATTGTCTGCTTCGGGTGGTTCCTCCGTTCTCAGGACCTCTTCACCTTCATTTCCCACTGGCTCGCTTGTCTGGCATACTACACCCGCCATCTCCAAGCCATTCTCTCTGCTCAGTTCCTCCAGTTCCAGCTCGCCTATCCATCCATTAGTTCTTATTACCCGAGCCTGCCCGGCCAATTTTTGTTCATCTAATTTAAATAAACCAATCTCGTTCCAGATGTTATGCATCCGTCTCCTGTAGCCCCTCTCCTTGGGGTTACTTTTCAGGTAACATTGCATAACAGTTCTATTCAATTCTTTCGTCCAGTTGGTTCTGGCCCCTTTCCTTCTTCTCCTTCCTCCAACATCAGCAGTATTTGGTTGACAGTCAGGTTCCTGCTGCTGAGCCAGGGGGCACCTGTTGGGTGAGAGTCTGTCACATGACGTTCTAGTCTCCATTTCACCGTTATTCGAACTGTTTATGTTCGATATTTAAACACTCTTATCGAGGATTGGCGAATGTATGGTTACATATCCATCTGTGGATCCGCCATTCCACTTGGCCCTTGTGTGGCATTATCACCACGCTGTATACGAACACACATAAACAAACAAACACACAGGCAGAATTATTATTATTATTATTATTATTGTTATTGTTATTCCTTGAATCTCAGTCATTGATGTTGGTTAACTGGAAAGTCCGTTGGATTGAATATCAAGCCACTACCTGCAGCCTCAGATATTCAGGACGTATCGGAGGGTTCTTGCTGTTCCAAGCAAGCATGCCTTTTGAAGCGTTCCAAAAAGCGTGAAGGGGCCGATTTTCTTTAACCATCCCTGGAAACCTTTGGAGATAGTCCCCAGTGCGCCTATGACAATCGGGATCACTTTGACTTCATGGCAGTTCCAAATCCTTTTCACCTCCCACTTTAGGTCCTGGTATCGGTTAATTTTCTCCCTCTCCTTCTCTTGCACTCTCGTGTCGAACGGGCAGGCCACATCCACAATCAGGCACGATCTTTTTTCTTTGTCCACAACCACCAGGTCAGGTCTATTGTGTTCCAGTTTTTTGTCCGTCTGTATCCTAAAATCCCACAGCACCTTCACCTGACTGTTCTCCATCACCGCCTCTGGCCTATGCTCATACCATTTCTCAGAATGTGGTAGATTGTTTACTTTGCACAGGTGCCAGTGGATCACCCTGCCCATCACATCGTGTCTCCAGCCCTTATAGTGGGTCTGGGCTAGGTGTTTACACTCGGACACAATGTGAGCCACAGTCTCCTCTCTCTCTCCACAGATCCTGCACAGTGGGCTAGCCTCCTCCTTGTAGATATGGTGCTTCAACCACTTCGTTTTGAGGGCCTGCTCCTGCGCAGCCATTAGCATTCCTTCTGTAGCCTTTTTGAGGTCTCCTCTTCTCAACCAGTTCCATGTCTGTGGATCTCTAAATTCAGTTTTCTCAAAGAAGGTACTATGAAGGGATTTTCCCTTAAGGCTGCTCTTCCTCCTTGATGTTATTTCCTCCTTGGATATCCCCTGGCCTACTGTCCCCTCCTTCAGTACAGCTCTGAGC
>OZ024742.1:193553856-193563856 GCA_964016885.1 Eledone cirrhosa
TATTTTCTACCATGACGTATAGAATCTGATATATGTCTTGCGGGGTGAGGCCAATGCAATATATGTATGAAATGATGCAGTCAGTCACAAGGTTGACCATTGGATGACGGTACTATTTTGTACAAGGGAAAAACGTCGAGGTTAAAGGCTTATCTGTTGAGTGAAAGTTGGTTAGTTTCTAGTTGATCTAGTCTTTGAATGACTTCGTTGAAGCTGCTGAAATATACGGGAAAAGTAGCAAACATATGTTTGAGGATCTGGGAGACGAACCGAGAGATTTTATAGAGGGGTCCTTCTATTCTAGAAATAAATGGTCTAATCTGTAGATTAACACTGGTCTTGTGGGTTTGAAAGAGATGGTAGACAGTTGGCAGTCTGCTGTTTCTGGTGGTGAGGTTGTTTACATATATATATATAAATATATATACATATATACATATATACATACATACACATACATATATATATATGTATATATATATATATATATATATATATATATATATATATATATATATATATATATATATATATATATATATATATATATATATATATATACATATATATATATATATTTATATATATATATAAGTATAAATTAGCGAGAATCGAATTTCAGGTCAGGAATTAACGAGAAACACTTCCGAGTTGTGTGGCAAGAGCTCGATAATTCATATGAATTAGAGCTACAACATACGTTAAAGGCCAAACACACTGAGATGGTGGTTTAACTAAAAAACGATCAATTCGGGTCAAGAAAATATAAAAATATAAAAATATATAAAAATATATATGATTATATATATATATATATATATATATATATATATAATTACCTATATCTACATATATATATACATATATAAATATTTATATATATATATATATATATGTATATATATATATATAACGGAGGAAATGTGGTAAGGAACCAGGTGGACCATAACGCACCAAAGTACTCAATACTTAGGGTAGTAGAGTGGGTAATAGGAACGAGTAGGATCCCGACGGCTGAGCTCAAGCCGTTTCGACGGCTAATTCTGGACTCAGAATTAACCGTCGAAACGGCTTGAGCTCAGCCGTCGGGGTCCTACTCGTTCCTATATATATCTATATATATATATTTATATATATATATATATATGGGCATATAGATATATATGTGTATGTATGTATGTATATATGTAAGTATGCATCTATGTATCTCAGTATGATAGTTTATACTATAGTGCAACTGTGTTTCTTTTCTTAGCTGAGAAACAGACATTAAATTGACAAAACAACTGCTATGGTAATGAAATACAAACTCTAGATTGTAAGGCGTGTAATTATAATCAGCGTCGGTAGAAGTCAACATAAATCGAACATATTAGATAGTTGTTTTCACACACAACACTGAGTATACACACACACTTGTATATATATATATATATATATGTATGTATATATAAATCTGTGCATGCATGTATGTATGTTTGTCATGTATATGTATATGAGTAAACATACATATATATGTATGTATGTTTGTCATGTATATATATATATATATATATATATATATATATATATATATATATATATATACACACACACATAAGTAAACATGAGTAAGACGCCATAAATTCTTCTAATATGTTTGTTCTACATAATACTTTGTCTCCTATTTGATTTGTTCTTACATGAAGTAATTTTTAAAATGAAATTTGGAGACCAATTTAACACTTGATTACAATATATGCCAACAGTAAACATTATTTCAAATATATACCTTATAGCAATTAATATACTTATGAATATACATACATATATATATATATATATATATATATGGGCATATAGATATATATGTGTATGTATGTATGTATATATGTAAGTATGCATCTATGTATCTCAGTATGAGAGTTTATACTATAGTGCAACTCTGTTTCTTTTCTTAGCTGTATTTTGAAAATTCGGATGCTACAGTATCTTTCTTGATTGCCTATTATTACATAGTGTAGCAATAATGGATTGAAATTCTGATGAAACAATTGTTAATACGTGGATTAAATTCTTTTGTAACTGTTTACCTTCGTCCTATTTCTCTTTTTTGGTATATATATATATATATATATATATATATATATATATATATATATATATATATATATATACATATATATATATATATATAGGAACAAGTAAGACCCCGACGGCTGAGCTCAAGCCGTTTCGACGGCTAATTCTGGACTAATTCGACTAATTCGACGGCTAATTCACTCCAGAATTAGCCGTCGAAACGGCTAGAGCTCAGCCGTCGGGGACTTACTTGTTCCTATTACCCACTCTACTACCCTAAGTATTGAGTACTTTGGTGCGTTATGGTCCACCTGGTTCCTTACCACATTTCCTTCGTTATATATATATATATATATATATATATATATATATATATATATATATATATATATATATATATATATATAAGCAAAAGGGATATTCAATTTGTTGGTAATTCAACAAATGTAAATGTTTATAACTGATTCAGAGCACTCGACAATTTTCTGGAGTATAATATTCAATGATATTTAATAAATGGAAACTATATTTATAAAACCATATTTATTCTATTATATATATTTCAAGGGTACTAAAATTTTTGTACGCTTTCATCAGATAAAATACAAAGTTTGTTTTATAAATGTTGACATAACCAAGAAAAGATACCTTAACGGTTCAAGTTTTTCTTGGATATTGAATGGAAAAGAGAAGCAAAGTCTGATATTTCAAATTATTAAGATGAGTATGCGAATGAGTTTGAGGTATAGAGTTGAAAAAAACGTTATTTTGGACACTAGGCAGAATTTAAATAATTAAGATATATGTATGTATGTGTAGGAAGAAGAAAAAAAGAAAGAAGAGCTTGTATTTACGTTAATTTAAAAGAAATTAACAATTTTCCGAAATGGTGGAATATGATTCCAGAATTTAAATTTATTTAGCTATATTATGAGTTATAATATTGTATATATGATCAATTAGAATATATGAAAAATTATTGTTGTAAGTCAATTTGATCTTATTACATTACAATAGGTTGTAAGTATATAAATATCTATATAGCTTAATAATTGTGCATGTATAAGTATTATAGAAATAGAAATAATTGACAAGTATTAGTTGTTTATATTTCTAATATTGGTTACGAAGGCTGTTGATTTTGCATTTTACATAAAAAACACATAGTTCAAGTTGTAAGGGGAGAACAATTTGTAGATTCAAATATTTTGTTCCAACATTGAAAATGTTTTCAGAATATTGTTAATTTAGCGAAGTTATATAGTTTATCATACATATTATAATATAATGTTTATGTTTGCACGATTGAAAAGGGAAAGATAACTCCAAACTTGTTTGTTAACCGTTAAATGATTTACTCAAAAAATATATAGAGACAACTATATATATTATTTTGTATGAAATTAATTTCAATTATTTATTATTTTAGTCGAAAGATGTGTGAAGGTTTGAAGATCAAAAGAAGAGGAAAAAAGTAATGTGCATTTCGAAGAACTATCGTAAAGAGGATAAACTTTCAGAATGTCAATTAAAGATTATCAATCTAAATCTAAAAAATATATATTTAGAGGGGTATCATTAGGAAAATAATGTCAAAAGTAAAAATAGTTAAAAATATATTAAACAATTTAAAAATTTAAAATTAATGTCAAATGATAAAAATAGTAGATATATTAAAAATTAAGAAGGAAGATCATTTAAAAAATTTAAATTTAAATTTTTAAAGAAAATAGGATCAGTTTGAAGGTGTATAAGATATACTGAAGTGTAATGAATATGATAAATTAAAAATACTTCTGAAAGTGGAATTTTGGCGATGTCTGCAAGTAGAAAATAATCTGTTTTAAGATTAATAGCGTTTTGACAGTTTATTATATAAAAAAATTCTTCGATACACAAGGTACAGAATCTTGAGAAAGCCATATTTCGGTATGCAGGTGCTTTGGAAATCGTTCCCCAAGATATTGAATAGTCTATATTGTAGTCTTTTAAGTTCCAAATTAAATGTGAAAGTGAGGTGGATCATTTTTTATCGGATTCTATTAAATCTGTTACAACTTGAAGTATGCGTTTTTTATGTAAAATGCAAAATCAACTTCCTTCGTAACTCATATTAGAAATATAAACAACTAATAATTGTATATTATTTCTATTTCTATAATATTATAGATGCACAATTATTAATCTATATAGATATTTATATACTTACAACCCATTGTAATGTAATGAGATACAATCTACTTAAAACCATAATTATTCATATAATCTAATTGTTTATATATAGAACTCGCAGATATACCCGGCGTTTCCCGGGGTTTTAAATTATGCTAAGAATGTACAGTTAGGAAGTAAATTGAATGGAAAATCCCATAAGGATATTTTTTTATGGGTTTGTTGACACAGGTATGTGAGTTAGAAGAAAATCGATGCTCGCTTAAGAGCCTTGTAGTGCAGAGAATAAAGACCTACAATGTTGTCGCGAGTGACAAAAAATGTGCAAGCTACAGCTGAAAAGTTGTTGGTTCCAACAGTTTGAATGGAAAGTCCCATAAGGATTGTGTTTTGATTGATGTCTACCTTACATCATGCACTTTAGAAAAAAATGTTGCTATCAATTTTTTATTGCTCAACGTGGGTCGATTTGAACATTTTTTGTGATGTGGCGGACTTAGCGACAGGTGCAACGGGCACAGAAAATTTGGTCCAATTCGGTTGGGAATTGTAAAAACCTTAGCTGTGCAAAGTTGTCCACAGACACACACGCACACACACAAACACACACATCCTCGCTTTTATATATTTAGATTTCGCAGCTCTAGCATCACTCCCACATAGTCAGCCAAAGAACTTTTCAACCCTGATTTGTATACAATACACAATTACTTGTCTTAACTGGCTTCCATAAATTTTTCATCTTCTCACTCCTCTACTTTTTTCTCCTCCCCTTCAACGTATCTTCCCACCTCTTTCCGCCACTCTTACTTACTCCGTCTCTTTCTTTCTGTTATTTTCTCTCTCTCTTTGTCTCTTTTTATATTTTACTTTCTCTATCTCCCACTTTTTGTGTCATTTCTCTCTCTCTTTGTATCATTTCTCCTCTCTTTCTCTTTCTCCCACTATCTCTCTAACTCTTTTTCCCACTCTTTATATTTCATCTGCCCCTCCTCTCTCTATTAATTATGGCTTTCTGCTCTCACTCTTTTGTATCACTCCTCTCTTTCTTTCTCTCTTTGTTTCATATCTTCCTCTTTCTCTCTCTTTGCATCTCACCTTCCTCTCTGTCTCTTTTCATACCATATCTCTTCTCTCGCCCTCGCTCTCTCTCTCTCTCTCTCTCTCTGTATCATATCTCCTCTCTCTCAATTTATACCATATCGCCTTTCTATCTCTCCCTCTGTACCATATATTCTCTCTCCCTCTCTCTCTGTACTATATTTCCTCTCTCTTTATCTGTAACATATCACCTCTCTCTCCGTCTGTACTATATCTCCCTCCTCTCCCTCTCTACCATATCTTCTCTCTCTGTCTCCCTCGCTCGCACTCTCACTCTCTCAGTGTTTCCTCAGATTCTGACCCCCGTGATCTTTCATACTCTGTACACACATTCCCTCGCTTTTATATATATAGATAATTTTGATATCGATTTTTTATTGCTCAACGTGGGTCGATTTGAAAAATGTTTTTGATGTGACCATCTTAGCCACAGGTGCAACGTGCACAGAACATTTGATGAAATTCGGTGGGGAATTGTAAAAGCCTTAGCTGTCCAACGTTGTCCACAGACACACACACACATCCTCGCTTATGTATATATATAGATATTATAACACATAATATAGCTAAATAATTTTAAATTCTGCAATCATATTCCACCATTCCCGCAAATTGTAAATTCCTTTTAAATTAACGTAAATACAGGCTCTTCTTCCTTTTTTCTTCTTCCTACTGATACATACATATATCCTAATTATTTAAATTCTGCATAGCGTCTAAAATAACGTTTTTTCAACCCTATACCTCAACCTCATTTGTATACTCATCTTAATAATTTGAAATATCTGACTTTGCTTCTCTTTTCCCTTCACTATCCAAGAAAAACTTCAACCGTTAAGGTATCTTTTCTTGGTTATGTCAACATTTATAAAAGAACCTTTGTATTTTATCTGATGAAAGCGTACCAACGATTTGGTACCCTTGAAATATATATATTGTAACCAATTGAATCCTTTCTATTCCATGGTACGAGCCGCTCCGTATGTAGTTGCTAACATTCATAGAAAAGCGGCACAGAGAAGGATTCAGTACAATGAAGATATATGCTTTAAGCTTTATATAGTAGAACAATATCACTTGTAGTTTCGACATATTGTCAAAGGCCAAACAAATACACACACACACACACATATCTCACGGCGGAGGTAGAAATTAATAGATGATACAGAGGTCACAGGCGGGTGGTAATTTGACTGAAAGCGGCTATAGTGTTTGCTTAAAATCAGTTAATATACGATCGTGCTAACTCGACCGTGAGGGAGTTTGAGACAATATCATTATTGTTTCTACTTTAGGCACAAGGCCAGTGCATTACTGATACTTTATTTTATCGACCCCGTAAGAATGAAAGGCAAAGTCAACCTCGGCGGGATTTGAACTCAGATCGTAAAGGGACGTAATTATGCTGGAAAGCATGGCGTCCGACCCTCTACCGATACTGCCAATCCACTGCCCTTTATATATATCAATATATAATGAAAGACACTATCATAATGAAAGACACACACATATATGTGTATACATATATACTCACTCACGTATATATATATTTCACAAGCATGTGAGTGTGTAGTGTCGACCTTAACCAGTTTCGATTATTTTGTCCCTCGTAATCATAGGGGCCCTGACTCTTTTCCTGTTACCCACTCTACTACCCTAAGAATCGAGTACTCTCGTGCATTATGATCCATTATGATCCACCTGGTATCTTACCGCACCTTCTTTGTTTCATATATATATATATATATATATATATATATATATATATATATATATATATATATATATTTATATATATATGACTGAATGGTCATCGTCAAAACCGACTGAGGGGACATAACTGCCCGTTATCACCTCACCTCATCACTTGAAATTGATTATGTTCAATTTAATTTAATCAAAATGGTGAAAGAAAAAGGACAGTTATTCTATTTGCGTTAATTTCCGTTTATGAGATGTATTCACATTTTTATATCTAACATATAATTAATTAACTATTAATAAAATATAGATACAGTTATGAAATATCTTTTGATAACAACCGACAACAGGCTGTTTATTGTTCATCTGCTTATTTTATTAGTGTTTTCTATATAGCATTAATAGTAAGATAAGACAAGTGAAAGTCTTTAGTTGATATTCAACATGAATGTGTAATGCATGCTTTTTTTTTATTGAAGAATGACTGGAGTGGAAATTCAGAGTCTATGCTCTTCTTTGTAATGCCACATTGACTAAAAAAAGAAATGTCCGAATAAAATTAAATAACGATATGGAAATGGACTGATTAATGGACGTATTAATAATTTAGGAACCACTCCGCGTAGCATAGCTCCTTTTTCTATGAAAGAAAACTGTTTTTCAATGTTTATATTTATCTGTGCCTTTCGAGAATCAGTTTATGTAAGGACATTTTGTTATGTCATAATCACTAGCTTATTAATGAGAAATTTATTTATTTACGAAATCTCTCAAAATTCTCAATGGTTTCCCAAAACATTTAAATATGTCAAGAAGCGAAAGAGTTAAGCCGTGGTGTGAACTTGACTGCAGGTCGCAAAGCATATACAAGTGTCAGTTTGAGATATTAATACCAACGAGAAATGAAATCTACTGCCAAAGTGCACAATAAGGGGTTTCACTAACGAGATGAGAATCATAGGTAGATACGTTAAAATGGAAGATGGATTAAATCTGCATTAGATTTCTGCAAAGCAAACCTCATTAAAAGCACATTAGTAACTAGTAAAATGAGTTGGCGAACGTAGGTACTCCACTTTCCTTAGGCTTCGTCATCGTTCCTACAACAAAATCCTAATGACAGATATTGACGATGTTAAATGAATGTTATCTAACATATTACATACTCACACTAACACACATCTCTCTCTCTCTCTCTCTCACTCTCTCATATTCTCTCTCTCTCTCTCTCTCTCTCTCTCTCTCTCTATATATATATATATATATATATATATATATATATATATATATATATATATATATAAAAGAAATGAATACAAGGAGTTTAACACCGTTAGAACATGTTTATATAACAGTGCGCCTACGTAGGTTTCGCCCGGAATGGGTTTATCAGAGGCATGGAAAACAAAAAAATGATCAATACAGGATCCAGGAGGGGTTTCACGGTTAAATTAACATCAGAGTTCATTCTTCTCCTACTTGCGTGTGCTGTTATTATCGCAGAGCAGGGGGTGTAACTCTGGCCGATGTTCAAACAATCTAGTCCCATATTGATTTTTATACCTGTTCATATGATGGTGTTTTGCATTTTTATATTATGGGTGTTGTTTCACTAGTGCCAGTTCAAGTCGGGTCTGGGATGTACATTTATTATTTAGTGGGTGTTGCTTCACTAATGCTTGTTCGAGCATGGTCTGCGATGTACATTTCGTTCACAAATCTTCGTTTATACCGTCTGCCCCCCAGGGTGTTATGGTTAGGGCAGGGGAGCTCAAGCCATTTCGGCGACAATTTTTGTATCTAAGCTCTGCCGTCGGGCTCATACTTTCACCTATTACACACTCTACTGCCATAAGTATTGGTCCATCTGGTTCCTCACCTCAACTCCTCCGTTATATATATATATATACTGACCCAGAGCTTACCAGGAATTATTATATATAGAAGTAATTCTATAATAACCCTGCCAGGTTCTACGAGTAGACTACAATTACAATGATCATCGATTTGGAGATCTGGCTCTTCGTGTGAAATATTCAATTGTAACACTCTATAATGGAGGATATTCACCCTAATATGAACACCATTAATACTTCTTGATAGACTACTCTGTACTTATAGATAGGACACTTTAAATGTTTAGAAACTGTTTATAACCATATAAGATAGGGACTCTTTTGAGACACCATTTAATGTACATTAGGATAATATTTAGTTACAGAAATCAGTGAGTTACCTCCCCTCACGCATTAACTCCCCTTAGTCACACACACACTTCCGGAAAATAATACGATGTTGATTCTCGCAACTAAACAACCTGCTATATTGGACTAAAGACCAACAAACTATGATACTCTAACAGATTCATCAAACGTCCAATATTGAATCGTCGTGGATTATGTGAGGGGCATATAATCTAGATATTACGCTCTCCGGGCTGTGAAAATGGTGTTGTACACGAAAACCATATCATCGCTTTGCTACACATTTCTAATATTTTTAATATCTTTAATATTTATAATATTTCTCTACACACAAGCTTCTATAACATTCATATAAAAGATGCATCACCAGTTCAACCCCCTTAATAACATTGTTTACCCGCTTACAGTGCTTGTTTTACTTGTAACACCCTGCCGCACTATAATATTTATAAATAAGACACACGTGCTTGCCACACGTATAACTATTGCACACACTTACTGCTTCTGACTATCCTATCGCATTAATTTCATGTTGTATTTTAACATTAATTTTAATGTTATCCTCTTTTGATATGAATGTAATTTTTAAATGTATACTGCCACGCTAAATGTTATAATGGATGTCGACCCACCAAGCAACAATATATGCATATCTATCTGTATGTCTCTTGGGTTGAAAAGGAGGTCATATATGAGATCATTTATTAATAAATTGCTCTGAAGAATCCAAACCTCGGTTTGGAGGAAACAATTGTAAGCCT
>OZ024742.1:193566356-193611356 GCA_964016885.1 Eledone cirrhosa
TATATATATATATGTACGTCAATACTCATCTTTTTCCATTTCTCCGAGGGTTCTTAACCCCACTATCAGACTAAATAATTTCTTTAATTTCTTTAGTCAAAATACGGCGATAGCTTACATTTCTAATAATAATAATAATATATATATATATATATAAATATATATATATATATATATATATATATATATATATATATATATATATATATATATATATACGTACACACATATATACACATACATATGTCCGTATGGGTCATATCGAACATTCATAAATCGGGCCGTTTGTTTTCAAACGAATCGACATTTACGTATGCATTCTTACATTTATGTGTTATCTGTAAAATTCTGATTTTATATATATACTAGTCGAATTATCCACGTCTTGTTGCGTTTCACACAGTTTTTCTTTTTTGTAAGAAAATGTTGATTGATTTTAAATCAGTGATATAATTCATTAGGGTGAAATTTGCTGAAATGTTGTGAATAGGCATCATATCTTGTCATTTACCTATGATTTAAATTTCATATAAATCGAAGGGAAACATACTTATCCAAGTACCCTGGGCAATGTAGTTTCAGAATATAGATCGTCATGGGAGTCTATCTTTAAAACCATAGGAGGAGTTCGTGAAAAACAAAGAACCAAACAAACAAACACACAGACAGGAACTACAACCTTATATATATATATATACGAAAGATACACGCACGCCATGAACAAAACAACAGTACAACGATAAAATATATCAGTTTACCGCTTGATATAGTAGGGAAAGCGTCTTAATGTTTCGGACATTGGACACTCATCAACAAATAAAATGAGGCATAAAATATGAAATAGAAGGATAGAGAGTGAGAAGAAGAGGGAAGGGGACATTTTGTTTTGGAGAAAAAGCACGTGTGTCTTCAACAAGGTATGTTGTGTGTATTACTACACTATCATATACATTGCTTTATTTTCTTTCAGTTTTAGATTTGAAAATACAAAGAGACACATGAAGACACTCATATAAACAAAAAAATCATATACGCTGTGAGAGACATACAGACACACACACATATACACACAGACATACAGACACACACACATATACACACAGACATACAGACACACACACATATACACACAGACATACAGACACACACACACACATATACATATATATATATATATATATATATATATATATATATATATATATTAATATATATATCCATATATATATATGTGTGTGTGTGTGTGTGTGTGTGTGTGTGTGTGTGTGTGTGTGTGTGTGTGTGCGTGTGTGTGTGTATGCATATGTATGTGCCTGCGTCTGAGGTTTCTTGTTTATATATGTTTGAGTATTCCATTCTTGTCGACAAGTTAAAAATCTACCATGTCGCCACATATTAGTCTTTGAAATTTTAAAGTCTTAGAAATCTTATAATTTTGGAGATGGGGGGATTATTAAGTTTTACTGTAAAACATAACTGTACAAAAAATATTAAAGCAAAATTATGCTATCGTTGCATTTATTTGACTAGAAAACTTCAATTTCCCAAGAGACATGAAAGACTCTTACATTATTGTCGAAACTAAATCAACTTGCAATATAATATCGGATAAAATATATAGAAATAATGAAATGATTTTTGGCCATTGAACTTCAAAATGTGTTTTGAACTTAGTTTATCAACATAGCTACAGAATTCAAAGCTATTTCGAAAGTGGTAAATTGGTGAAAATTAAACTCAATTTCATTGAAAGTTATGATAAATTATCACTACATAAAAGCCAATCGGAACTAACATTTTTGGTGAGTGGGGTAGAGTGTTTAACCGCCTTTCCTTTTGTTCATTTTTATCAATTAAATATTGTTTAGCAGTATTTTGAGGGCAATGCCAGCCAGGTTAGAATTTGACTAAACGCAGGATGCTGGCGATAACAGATATAAATAAATAAATAATTGTGTGGTTAAGAAGTTCACTTCGCAATTATTTATGCTTAGG
This sequence comes from Eledone cirrhosa, assembly GCA_964016885.1. Lineage (NCBI taxonomy): Eukaryota > Metazoa > Mollusca > Cephalopoda > Octopoda > Eledonidae > Eledone > Eledone cirrhosa. The sequence goes on from OZ024742.1 coordinate 193,568,352, forward strand.
TTCAAACCTAGTATGTGGTAATTCGGTAACGAATTTTCTATCACATAAAAGACCGAGCTTTGTGAATCAACTTAAATAGTCTGTAACTGTGTGAAAAGACGCCAGACTATTCTTAGGTAGTAGACTTAATCCTTCTGCCTGTTTAACAGTCACTTGGCCAGTAGGGATTTAGCGGAGACCAAATTAAATTTGCCTGGAAAAAAGCCCTCTATATTTCTCTGAACCCACAAATTATCATACCCACTACCCTTTCTCCTATAGCATATCCCATAATCGAACTGGTGTCTAATGTACTCGGTCGGTGTACCTAGATGAGCTTGGCCTCTCACTCCAATTCGTAGTTTGTTTATTCTTATAATACGTTATACACACTTTGTTATACATATTGAGTACATTTTGCGTATGTGTAAGCGAAAACATTCAGAAATCAATTTATGTAAATACGTAAGCGTGTGTTATATGTGGACGTCTCCACGCACTTTATTTCCCTCTTTCTTTCTGAATGTGTGAGCTTTTGTGTTTCCATATCTCATCAACAGTTTAGATCTAAAACGTGGCAGACAAGAAGTGGTGAACATGTACCTTTGTACAATTGACAGCTCCTAGACAAATACATTAATAGGATATATTAGATATATCTTTCAAAGCCGGTGATAAATTTTATATTATACACTTCTTTAAATCAGATAAGAATCTACTGAAGCGCAACCAAATATAGATAAGTAGTTTTGATTACGTCACATACATTCAGTTTTATTACTCTATTATATTAGTGAGAATATTATTTAATGTATTTAAAATAAAGCTTCATATTAACGTGACAAATTGAGACACATCACTTTATTCAATACTCCATCGATACATCACTTCATACAATAACAATACCATCCACTTGCATTACCATTACCATCATAGCCACCACCATATTCACCAACCAATGCACGAGCCACGGGGAAAACTTCTATGTCGTCCAGACACCTGCGCCATGATACAGCTAAATCATCTTTAAATCACACCATTACTTCCATAGCAGATGGAATAAAAATAATAATTTCCAATTTAAGAACAACACTAAAATGTTAAGAGGATAGGAAAGTCAATTATGCCGTACCTATACTTTATTGGTACTATATTTCATTGAGTAATATAAGGCAAAGCTAACTTCTGTGGGATATTAACTCAAATGCCGTTTCGGATACAATATTCCTTAAAAGCAAACAAGGTATCCAGCTCTTGAAAACCCAGACCGACAACTACCATCATATTTCATTGGCTAAGCAAACACACTCGCACACCGACGCTTATAAAGATATTTCTCTCTCTCTCTCTCTCTCTCTCTCTCTCTCTCTCTCTCTCTCAGTCTCTCTTTCTGTCTCCCTTGCTTTTTCGGTCACACAAGCTTATAGACACATACACAGATGCACACACACACCCATATTTATACAATCCTCTCTCTCCCTCTCTCTCTCTCTCTCTCTCTCTCTCTCTCTCTCTCTCTCTCTTACTCTTTCTTTCTCGGTCACACACGCTTATAGACACATACACAGATGTACACACACACATATTTATACAATTCTCTCTCTCTCTCTCTCTCTCTCTCTCTCTCTCTCTCTCTCTCTCTCAAACCCAGTGTCACCTGTAACCGTTCACACACATGCATGCATGGAAATCGTCAGTAGATCGCTCGATCTGATAGATCTACCAATCATCCTACATTATATTCTTCAAAATGTATGAAAATATAAGCACCAGTAATGCACTGGAATAATTGCAGGCCTTTTGCCCAAAATAGAAACAATTATAGTCTTCACAACTACATGATCACAATGTAAAATATACTTTGGAGTATAACAAAAATAGGCTTGTTTTTTTTTGTTTTCTGTCCTAGAAAGTGCATGGCATCATCACGAGGGCTTTCATGGAGACGATAAAATACACCCAGAAGACTCTGAAACCTGATTGGTGATAGGAAGCGCATTCAGTCGTAGATAACAAAAGCACCGATACAATAATTTGCTGTGTGGGCATCTGTGAGAACTTACACAGAATGTCGAGATTCTCCATGAAAATATCTACAAATACTCTCAGTGTTTTGGAAGTATATTAAAGAGATGTAATTTCCGTAATATATATAAATTCTTCATCAAACTTGAGCAAGTTTTGACGAATTTTTCTGATTCCTAGCCTATTATGTATATATATATTCATTTTATTAAGGCTAAATCGTGAGACTTATTATTCTAGAGTTTCGCCTGTTATTCACATATTAAAACTCTACTTCGACATTGAGTACTCCTTTCTCTCATCCGTCAAACCCACACGGATATATATATATAATCTCAGCGAGATCGTATATCGGCTGTGGTCAAAAACAAGGCGAAACGCAATTTTCGAGATATGCGGCAATCTCTCAATGGACTAAACTAAACGAAGACCAGATCATTTAACATGCGTTATAGGGGCTAGACAAACCGAAAACGGCGGTCATGAAGCTATCAGCCACTGGACCCCAAAAACGAAGCAAGCTAAACAGGTTAACAAAAGAATATATATGCTTATTTTTTTTCCTTGTTGTTCTTTAACCACTAAAATTTATAGGAAACATTGAAATACTAAGCCATTAATTGGATAGAAAAAATATTTGCTTTCGAATGATTTAAACTGGCCACACATAATTCCTAATATCTACAACAGTGGTTGCAAAAGTCGTTGCAAAAGTCGTTGCAACAGTGGCTGCAGAAAATCGTTCCCAAATTGCTTTAAACCTGAAACAAAATCACATTCACTCGTAGAAAGCCTACAATAAATAGAACAAAACAAAATTGAATGAAAAAAGTCAAAGATCAGTATAGGCAACAACAACGATACATGCCAGGTGGTCAGAGTAGTGGCTTCCCAATGTAGTATAGGTGAGTTGAATTATTTCAAACTATTTGTGTTTGCTTTCTGCAGTATGTTTTAAATATTAATATTAATATGTATAATTTGTTATTCCCATTGTATATTACATATATTCGATATTTCCATACGAATGAAATTTTATGAATTAGAATATGGCATTCCATAAGGAGTGAAGTAACATTAATATATATATACAAATAGACCATACTGAAGAAAACGTCCACCGTATTTATTCTATCGATCTATCTATTTTGTTTGTAGAACCGTTAAATTGTGGAGTATAAAGACAAACAAAACTGTAAACGCAGACATGAACCAACCCATAGACACATACATTATATATATATATATATATATATATATATATATATATATATATATATATATAGAGAGAGAGAGAGAGAGAGAGAGAGAGAGAGAGAGAAAGAGAGAGAGAGAAAGCGATTATATTATGGTATATTATATTATATATTTATTAATGTTCATAAACAGATCAAAGCGCTACATAAGGTTTTAAGGCCTAATATTGAACATATATCCAGAATGTAAGACGATAAATATTGTCACCTACCTTCAGGCGCTTAAACTCTTTTAAGCGCCAGAAGATAGGTCAACATTTTGATCGCTCTTACCTTCATTACATATTGTCAATATTTGTCCTTAAAGCATTACGTGGCGCTTTGATCTGTTTATGAACATAAATAAATATTTTATTTCTGCTCACTTCCCGATTGAGCCATGTTTTCCTTTAAGGGGGCCAAAATGCTAAAAAAAAAAACTAATACGAAATAATAATTCAGAGTCCCGAAACTAATACGAAATATTAATTCAGAATCCCGAAAATGAATACTAATACGATATATAAGAGTACCGCTACAACGCATAAATTCTAATACAAACTACATAAATGCTCTCGTACGATATATATGAACAATTTAATACGAAAATTTAATACAGAATCCCCTCCCCCGCCCCAAAAAAAAATATATACTGATATACGAGAAACTAAAGCAGAGATACCACTAAGAAATCTAGAAATCACGGAAATGGGGCACCAATCAGATAAGAAAGCAAGTATCTGGGGTCTATCACATCTGCCATAAAAAGCGGAATCGACCAATTCTATCATAGAATAGGGGGTGGGGCTGGGGGTACTGAGGCTACAGAGGATCGAAGGGCTGCTTCGGAGTGGGCGAGAAAGTGAAAAAACGACGACAAAGAAGGAGAACTGGAGTGGAATGACTGGGAAGGGATGGGGGGAAGAAGGACATATAGAGGAAACGATAAAAAATATATAATAAAATCTTACATCTACCTTTGCAAGTAGGGGTTACCCATTACAAAGTCGGCAGGTGCGGTGTTAAACCCATTCCCCCCCCCCGTCCCGGGTTATTATGGCGTTTGAGGGCGAGATAAGTCCTACGCAATCTGTGTTTGCATGCAGTTACAAGTTCGTTTTTCTTGTTTAGGAGTTGGACCGTCGAAAACAGCATTTGTAATGTTTCCTCCGATCAAAAGTTACACGGACGGCGTCCTCCCGTGTAAGAATTAGCTCTGGACAGTAAGCTCTAAGTGAGATCATAGGTTATATTGTTATCTTTGAGGTCACAGATGTGGCCCGAAAGTGAGGTGGCGTGACGCCGGGCCGGGTTTCGGAAAGTATGTATGTGTTGGTATAGCCGGGTCTTGAAGTCACAAGCAGTTAATCCTATATAAGCTTTGTTGGAGGTGTCCGTCCTCACGTTGCACTGGTAGATCACATTACGATCTCTGCATCTGTTGTCGAGGGGGAAAATGGATCCATCAGGACAGTTACACCTCCTGGTCGGCTCTCCACTGCTATCTAGGTTATTTCTTCTATAGGGGTTGAGATTTTGTTGTTAGAGGAGACGATGTTTTGTGCAAAGTTAGGTGTGGTGCTGTAGGAGAATTTGATGGTATTTTTGTTGATTATGTTGTGGTAGCGGTGTTGTAGTGGGAAGTGTTTTTCGATGAGCCTAAAGAAAATTTTCCCGATAGGTGTTGTCACCTCGGCGTTGTGGGGAGGATTGAACCATGTTACGTTGTGTAAGTGGTGGTGTCGCCTGCTAGTTCCGCGAAAGGAAGCTGGACAGTAGGATATTTCCTCCCGGAAGCCGCTCCGCTTGAGGGCCTGGTTGTAATAAGCCGCATGTTCCTCGAATATCTGCTCATTAGTGGACAAACGAGATATGCGGAGGGAGATGTTTTAACCAGGTTATTGGTGATGTTTCTAGGATGGTTTGACCGGCGGTGGATGTAGTGCAGGTTGTCGTTGGGTTTCCTGTATGGGTAGTACAGTTCATTATCGAGGTCAAGGGAAACGTCCAGGACGTTTACTCGGGTTAGGGACGTTTGTAGAGTTATTTTAATTCCCCAGTCTGGGAAGAAGCTGATTAATTGTTTACGGACCCGGTCTGTACTACTGGGGTTGTACCCTTTAAGGGTAAAGAGCCCATCATCACAGTACAATCAACCGCCGAATCTAGGAAACATATTTTTCGTATTAAATTGTTCATATATATCGTACGAGCATTTATGTAGTTTGTATTAGAATTTATGTATTGTAGCGGTACTCTTATATATCGTATTAGTATTCATTTTCGGGATTCTGAATTAATATTTCGTATTAGTTTCGGGATTCTGAATTATTATTTCGTATTAGTTTGTTTTTTTAGTATTTTGGCCCCCTACTTGTTGACCTGTCATTGTAAGATAGATTTGGCCGATTACTACTAACTCATAAAATTCTTTGACTACAATCTCGTATTTAGTATTCCGTCCCACCTATTAAACTTTTCTATAGTTTAGCAGTACCAGTGAGAGATTTGATGTGGTAGGGGAATAGTAACCATAAATTGTGTTTTTTTTAATATTTTTAACATTCTTATTATTCTTCTATATATTTACTCCATATAGATTTATTTATTGTTTCGACTTCCTCCCCCTCCACCTCCCTAATATACATCTCTTGACTTCTTATCCTTAGGATTCTGCTGTAGTTGGCACTTTCAACGCAAGACAGGGTTTCCTCCACTCCCTCTCCCTCTTTCTTCTACTGGCAAGTTCAGCTACTCCTTCCATCCAGAAAATTCCATGATAGAATTATGTGTCTCAACAACAAACTTTTGACCAATCCTTGTGACAATCACTTTTACCATATATGGAATTACCCCCTGAGAAGCTCAGCTATTCATGAACCAGGATAAAAATGTTCATTTAGTCCAGAATTAGCCGTCGAAACGGCTTGAGCTCAGCCGTCGGGGTCTACTCGTTCCTATTACCCACTCTACTACCCTAAGTATTGAGTACTTTGGTGCGTTATGGTCCATCTGGTTTCTTACCACATTTCCTTCGTTATATATATATATATATATATATATATATATATATATATATATATATATATATATATATATATACATATAATTATATATTCGTGTACAGATAGTTTTGCATACACAATAACAAAATATAAACAAACGTATTTATTTCACGAGGCTTGATAAGGATAAATAAATATATATTAAATATTTAAGAACCCTAGAGCAAGTCTTGAGCAACGCCGAGTCATTCTGCTAGTTAAAATAATCATCTCAATGGCGAATTGGATATTAAACATACCTCCTCATTAAAATTGGCGTTGTAAAAAGATTCAAAGCATATACTTACATATACTTAAACGATGTGAATGATTACTCGCATGGATGGCAAATCATGACTGGTCCATGTATCCGACTAAACGTAGCTGCTAAATATTGTTTTATTGCATAATTCTGTCTTTAAATATAGAAACCAAATATTAGATAATGCACTTCTAGATGTAATGACCGTGAAATATTATGCAATGGTAATAACTGAACCGCTTTAGATTTTAGATCTGCCCAGTAAGACACGACATTAGAATAAACAAAAGAAACACTAGCAGTTACATAATAACTGAACCGCTGTTGATTTTAGTACTGCCAAGTAAAACTCAACCACAGAATAAACAAAAATAACACTAGCAGTTACATAATAATATAAATTCCTAAATCGATTAATATAACCAAAAAATATTACCTACTATGACGTAGAAGGCAGAAAAATAAATAAAGAAATCAACACAAACTGTTGTCGGTCATTGTTACACTATTAATTCTAGCACCTAAATAACTAAATAATTACAACTAGATGTAGCTGTGGTAGAATAGAATAAAGATTGACAGTTGCTAGCTGAGACAGATGGAAGAGTCGATAGCTATATATGTAATACATTTTTTTCTGAAACTTGAAAGTAAGAAATGTCTAACCCACAGACAGAAGGTCCCATAGTAAATTTAATGAACAATACAACATATGCAAGCGTGACTTACACACAAAACAGAAAAGTAATGAATAATATAGTAGAATATACAGAACAGATAGTTACATAAAAAATATATATGTTATACAGTCCTAATGTAAGTAGAGCATAAATAGTTTCCGCCGTGTCTTGTCTGTAAAGAAATGTGAGGATATTTGACCCGGATTTCATCATAGCCGAAGGAGAAATGGAGGCGTCTTCATTGATTCCAATACGAGAGGTTGATTTTGTTGATGTTGGGAATAGGAAAGATCGTCATGAAAGACAATATTTTAATATCTTTAGTACGGCGCGAGACATTGAAATAATTCAATAGATTATGTAAGTATTCGATAACGCCTCACTGGCGGGTTTTTATTCCTAATTCCATTATATAGAAACTACTTAGTTGGAAACAATTAAGTTAATGTCTTCTCCTAATAGATTAAAATAAACAGGTAGTAAGAGAAGTAGGCGATTTCTGACATGAAAAGTTTGGTAAATTAGTCTTCTATTCAGATAAACGTCTCCCACTATGTGAAATAATAAGCAAAAACAAAGGTATCACACACACACATGCATCTCTCTCTCTCTCTCTCTCTCTCTCTCTCTCTATATATATATATATATATATATATATATATATATATATATATATATATATATATATATATATATATATATATATATATATATATATAGGAACCAGTAAGACCCCGACGGCTGAGCGCAAGCCGTTTCGACGGCTAATTCTGGACTAAATGAAAATTTATCCTGGTATTTAAATAACCGATCTTCTCAAGGGGTAATTCCATATATGGTCAAGGTGATTGTCAAAAGTCAGTAGTAATTCTGTGATTGCAAATTAGTAGGGGAGATGGTGGCTAAACCTGCCAGTAGGAGAAAGAGGGGAGAGGGTGGAGTAGACCCAATCAAGCGTTGGTAGTGCCAGCTACAGCTGGGCATGAGGTCAAAGAAGATACTGGGGAGGGGGAGGGGGAGGAAGTCGGAACGGTAGGTAGAACAATGAGGGGTAAAAATATATATGAAAGAAAAAATACTGAGAGTGAAGAAAAGCGAATAAGTGTAAAGAAAAAAGTAAAGCAAGTTCTACGACCTAAGTCTCTAGCTATTGTTAGGCTAGATAAATAAATAAATAAAGAAAGAAAGAAGTAAAGAAAGAAATAAAGAAATAACGAAATAAGTAAATTAACTAGGTGGGTCAGAATAGGCAAGGACCCTTTTAAGAGGTATAAGTACGTAAATCATACGGTGACAGGTCAACAAATGGGGCCAAAATACTAAAGAGACTACCACGAAATAAATAATAAAGGTTTCTATCCCGGGCACAATGCCAGCAACCACCCAGTGCAGCAAAGTAAACTAGTATGAGATAATAATTCTGAGTCCCGAAAAATATATACTAATGCTAACTCTAAATATCTTAAACAAGCTACATGAAAGTTCGTACGAAGTAAAGGTAGAATACGGAAAAAATAAATTCAGAATCCACCCCACCCAAAAGAAAAGCATAGAAAGAAATACTGAAACGAGAAAATAAGGCATAGCGCCACTAAGAAATATAGAAGGCACGGAAAATATTGGGAGCGGTCGGAAAAAGGGGGCAAGTATCCGGGGTCTAAACCAACTGCTATAAAAAGCGGAGTCCGCCAAATCTATCATAGACTAGGGGAGGGGGTGGGGGTACTAAGGCTACAAGGGGCCAAAGGGCAGCCTCGGGTGGGCGAGAAAAGACGCCGACAAAGAAGAAGAGCTGGGGTAGAAGGACTAAGGAGGGATGGGGGGAAGGAAATAAAGGAAGCGATAAAAGAATAAAAAGAAGATCTTACGTCTCCCTTGGCAAGCAGGGGTTACACATTGCAAAATAGGCAAGTGGGGTGTTATAGCCCTAGTCTACCCCCCCCCGGTCATTATGGGGTTTGAGGGCGAGGTAAGTCCTACGCAATCTATGTTTACATGCAGTAACCAGTTCATCTTTCTTGTTTAGGAGTTGGTCCGTCGAAAACAGCATTTGTAAAGTTTCCTCCGAGCATAAATTGCACGGACGGCGTCCTCCCGTGTAAGAATTGGCTCTGGACAGTAATCTCCAAGTGAGATCATAGGTGATGTTGTTGTCCTTGAGGTCCCATATGTGGCCCGAAAGTGTAGTGGCGTGACGCCGGGCCGGGCCGGGTTTCGGAAGGTATGTCTATGTTGGTATAGCCGGGTCTTCAAGTCACATGCGGTAAGTCCTATATAGGCTTTGTTGGAGGTATCCTTCCTCACGTTGCACTGGTAGATCACATTACGTTCTGTGCATCTATTGTCGAGTGGGCAAATGTATCTATCCGGACAGTTACACCTCCTGGTCGGTTCTCCACTGCTATTTAGGTTATTTCTGCCATCGGGGTTGAGTTTTTTGTTGTTAGAGGAGACGATGTTTTGTGCGAAGTTTGGTGTAGTGCTGTAAGATAGTTTGATGGTATTTTTGTTAATTATGTTGTGGTAGCGGTGTTGTAGTGGGAAGTGTTTTTCAATGAGCCTAAAGAATAGTTTCCCGATGGGAGTTGTCACCTCTGCGTTGTGGGGAGGATTGAACCATGTTACATTGTGTGAGCGGCGGTGTCTCCTGCTGGTTCCGCTAATGGGAGCTGGACAGTAGGATATTTCCTCCCGGAAACCACTCCGCTTGAGGGCCTGGTTATAATAAGGCGCATGTTCATCGAATATCCGCTCATTAGCTGACAAACGGAATATGCGGAGGGAGATGTTTTTGACCAGGTTGTTTGTGATGTTCCTAGGATGGTTTGATCGGCGGTGGATGTAGTGCAGGTTGTCATTAGGTTTCCTGTATGGGTAGTACAGGTCGTTTTCTAGGTCGAGGGTCACGTCCAGGAAGTTTACTCGGGTCAGGGACGTTTGTAGGGTTATTTTAAATCCCCAGTCGCGGAAGAAGCTGATTAATTGTTTCCGGACCCGATCTGTACTACTGGGGTTGTACCTTTTAAGGGTGAGGAGCCCATCATCACGGTACAATCCACCACCGAATGCAGGAAACATATCAGTGAGTTTGGCTATTAGGAATAATCCTATAAGATCTGTGACCTCCGATACATATATATATAACGGCGATGAATTAGTTTTGCGAGGTTTTTTATATGAAATCGTGTGTCTAAACAAATATTGTTATACTTGGGGAGGGTCATATTTGTGTAATATTGCCAGAATTAATAATAGAACTCACTCACTGTTTGGTTGGTTTTCGCTCTCGCTTCTGTGTCTTTTATATCGGTAACCTAATTTACTCGGTCCTCAATGTTGCCATTGACTGACCGACGGTCAAAAATAATAGAGATACAATATGGACACAAACACATATATATAGTTTATCATAAATCTTTCGTTGCACATCTGCAACATCGTCAGTGGTGCTATTATTTCCTCCCGTTGTATTGTGTGTCTACGCCATTTTTATTCAGTCTGTCTATATATTTATTTATTTCTTTGCTTATTTGTTTACTTTATTTTATTTTGTCTTCTTTGCGCATGCGTTTGCGTGTGTGTATAGTGTTTGGTTTGATGTGTGATGTGTGTTCATGATTGGGTGACTAGTGTGTGTTTATGTGCTTGTGTATGAATTTATTTATTTATTTATTTATTTATTTTATTTTATTTACTTATTTATACTTCTCTTAGATCAGTGTTGTTTGTTTGGGTGTTGTTGTTATTCCATTCATTCTTTCTGTTTAGTCTTGGTCTTCTAAGTTCTATTTCACTGGCCTCTCTGATTTGCCTATCTGCTGGGTCATTTCTATGTTTAGATATTATTCTAATTTCTATGTTGTCTATGTTAACATCATGTTGTTGTATGGCATGTTCGTATAGTACTGACCCGTTTTTTCGTCCTTTTAGTTCTCCCCAGTGTTGGTCTATCCTTTCACCTATGCTACGAGCTGTCTCACTTATGTATGTTGCTGTCATGTTTCTGCAAGTACCCTCTGTACATCTTATGCTATAGACTACGTTTCTAGTTTTACAGTTTATCCCTGGGTTTACCTTACATATGATACATTTCCTATTGGTACAGTTCTATGAGGGTCTTATACTTCTCCATGGCTCCTTCGTATAATCTGATTCTGTCTGTTTGGTTGTAGCCAAAGAACTGCATGCGGTTGATGAAGTGTTGGATGTGTCTTTCCATTTATGTTGGGTCGCACATATATATATATATATATATATATATATATATATATATATATATATATATATATATATATATATATGTATATATGTATATATATATATATATATATATATATACGTATATATATATGTATATATGTATAATATATATATGTAGGAGGTGAGTGATATTATAGAACAATAAAACTATGCATATATCAGATAAGTACCACTCGACAGTTGGTAGAACAGGAGTATATATATATATATATATATATATATATATATATATATATATATATAAAGAAGCCTTCAATACATCAAAAGTCTTTATTAGCCGACAATGTTTCGTCCTATTAAGGACTCATCAGAGCAATTAAAACAACAAGAAGTAATATCGGCAGACACAAGGCGGAAGCTCCGAAGAATATAGAGTGTACATACACTAAAGTATTGCAAAAATATATAATAAAAATAATAAAAATATATAATAAAAATTACTAAGGATGTATATAACATTAAGAACCATATTACAAATATAGTCCAAAGCAAAAAGAAACCTAGAGCTAAACAAAGATGGTTATATAGAGCAGGAATTATATATAATACAATGTAATATAATATAATATAATATACCTTTACCAACATTAAAATTACAATAAAAATCAAAGGGTACAATATGCATATGTATATATGTGCGCACACGTACACACACATACACATACAACAATACACACACCCATCTTCAACTGCACAAATTAAACCTTATTAAGAGTTTGAATATAAAAATAAGCATGATAGGAATGAAAATAATAATAATAATAATACTAATACATCTACCCAATATACATGAGGTAATAATATGATATAATTATAAGTAGCACATATAAAAAATAATAAATAATACAATTATATACTATATAATAAAATATAATAGAATAGATAATCTCCGGTTAATTTACACAAACAATATAGATGTCACAATAATAATATAATAATGATATACGAACATTTATAATATACAATATACTAACATTTATAATAAACAATATATAATGGTACTCAGGTTAACAAATCAATTCATACTGGGTTACAGAATAGGTGAGGAAAAATAAATTGTACAATATCCCCCCAAAAATGTTGGTGGTACAAAAGTACAAAAATCTTACATCATATATAAAGTTTAACATATCATAATGTTACATATAAATAACGGTAAGTAATAAGGATCAATATTACAATAAAAAATATAATATAATATAATATATTATATAAAATAAATTAACATAATATAATATATAATTACTTATAATTACAAGGTTGGTAGACAGACATTTATATGGATGAGTGAGTAATTGCCAGACAGTAAATATAATGCACAGTAGTATTACAAATAAAATATAAAATATAAAATATAGAAAAAAATAAATAAATAGAATCAACCGGAAATAAAAAAATAAAAAAATGTCCCCCCTTCTCATAAATACCATAGTATTTTTAATAAAAATGTTATTAAACTTTCATTCTCTACCACCCCTAATATTAGTTCTCATTTAGCTAGCACTAACAATAGGAAGATTAGGGATGGATTCTCCTCTCTACATACTACTAGTCTGAACAGATCTGGCAATGCATTACCACCAGAACAGTCCTTATCTAATAGCAATCCTACGTGTAATGCATCACCACTTGAGCCAACCAACAACACCCGGAAGTGCAATTATAGAGTGAGTGCTAACTGCCCTTTAAACGGTAACTGCCTTTCTAAGAACATTGTCTACGCTTGCGAAGTTATAACTAATTCCTCTAATAGAACTTATATAGGCTCTACATCTAACACTTTTAAGACTAGGTTTAACTCTCATATCTCTAATTTCAAGCATGTTAAGTTTAAGAATTCTACTTCTTTAGCACATTATATCTGGGATCTTAAGGGAGCTAATATACCATATAGCCTTAACTGGCGTTTAGTAGCACGCATTAACCACCTTTCTACACATACTAAGTGTTGTAATCTCTGTATTCTCGAGACACACTCTATAATCTTCTCTAGCGCATCCTTACTTAATAGAAAGTCCGAGATATTCTCTTCTTGCCCCCACGCTATTTCTAATTCATACTTGTATTATAAACCTAAACGTTCTAGTCGTACAAATTGTACCCATAAGCTGATATATTCCATTATTTATTTTTTAGTTTAGGTTCTTTTGTTTGCCAACATTATTATTATCATCATTATTATCATTGGTTTTTGATGACTCTTTATTCTAGCTCTCATAATCTTCTGGCTACTGTACCATATCTATCTTCTTACGCATTACATTTTCACTATTACACCTTATGAATGTATATAAGATTATATATTTTACGCTATTTATTTTATTTTATTCTTATTTTTATTTTTATTTTTATTCGGATTCTTCTTTGGAACCCGCCCCTCCCCCCCATGCGCACATAAACTTATTATCAACCCCTCCAAATTGACTATGATTATATTTAACCCCCCCCCCCTTTTACGCTCCTTTCTATTATGTAATATAGTATATCGACTATATTTTATGCCCCTTTGCATCCTCCATATATTTCTTCATTTCTGTCCCTATCAGCCTACCTTAATTCTGCTTAAGTCAGTTTTTTAGGTATCGTTATGTATATGATAGTAAAAAAATTTCATTCCTTTTTGTAAACATTTGTAACGAAATATTAACGTTTATAAACTTTAATTACTTAAACTATAGCTAATATTATACTGTCTTATTGGATAGTTTAAATATTTTTAATATTAATTTATCAAATAGGGTTTTTGAGTCATTTACAGGGGTTGTTTCCTTAGTTTTTACTTCACTACTTAACTGCATGTGAGACCTAAATGTATACGTTTGTTTTTGTTTTTTTATTTCCGGTTGATTCTATTTATTTATTTATTTTATTCTGTAACCCAATATGAATTGATTTGTTAACCTGAGTACCATTATATATTGTTTATTATAAATGTTAATATATTGTATATTATAAATGTTAGTATATCATTATTATATTATTATTGTGACATCTATATTGTTTGTGTAAATTAACCGGAGATTATCTATTCTATTATATTGTATTATATAGTATATAATTGTATTATTTATTATTTATTATATGTGCTACTTATAATTATATCATATTATTACCCCATGTATATTGGGTAGATGTATTAGTATTATTATTATTATTATTTTTATATTCAAACTCTTAATAAGGTTTAATTTGTGCAGTTGAAGATTAATGTGTGTATTGTCGTATGTGTATGTGTGTGTACGTGTGCGCACATATATACATATGCATATTGTACCTTTTGATTTTTATTGTAATTTTAATGTTGGCAAAGGTATATTATATTATATTATATTATATTACATTGTATTATATATAATTCCTGCTCTATATAACCACCTTTGTTTATCTCTAGTTTTTTTTTCCTTTGGACTATATTTGTAATATGGTTCTTAATGTTATATACATCCTTAGTAATTTTTATTATATATTTTTATTATTTTTATTATATATTTTTGCAATACTTTAGTGTATGTACACTCCATATTCTTCGGATCTTCCGGCTTGTATCTGCCGATATTACTTCTTGTTGTTTTAATTGCCCTGATGAGTCCTTAATAGGACGAAACATTGTCGGCTAATAAAGACTTTTGATTTATTGAAGGCTTCTTTGTTTTACTCTCTTAATTTTTCGGCTCTGTTTAACTACATTGAGCTATACCTTTTACTGTCTTTTCTATAATACGAAGAGGGTGTTTAACTCCAACACGCTCCAGTATTTTAACCCTTGTCACTGCTCCCGATCGGTTGAACTTCCTCATATATACTGGTATTTTGGCCTTTATATATATATATCTGACAGTATGCTAACAAAGAGTTACCTGCCTTTATCTCTGAAGAATATTCCCACCCCCTCTAAGAATACTTACGAAAAACTATTGATAGCTAGATTTAACTCCTTTGTAAAAAGGATTAGATGGCGTGCTTTCCACTATGATAATAATAAGAATAGGAAGGATCCCAGGAATAGAACTAATTTTAATAACTACGGCTTCAAAACTTATAAGAGCCCACCACACAATATTCTGTTAGATAGTTTTGAAAGTGACTTACTCTCTCTTGTCAAAAATATTAGGTATAGGCCAAATAATAGACATAGAAATTATAATAATTTTGATAAGTTCCAGTCTAGACTTAAAAATATTGTTAAGGGTTTCGGTGAGAATATGTCCATTCTTGTCCCGGCAGATAAGACTAAGAATCTATACTCCATGGATTATAGTGCTTACCGTGACTTTATTTATAAGGAGCTGCATAGAAACTATAAAAAAACTACGCTTGAGAATTTGAACCACATCAATAGTGAGGGCCTTAGAATTGTCTCTGACCTCGGGCTCGATAAGTATACCCAGCCATATTACCCTCGAGAACCGAGATTCACTCTTAAGGATCATAAGGTTGATTTTATTAGTAACCCCTCTGTTAGACTCATCTGTCCTTCTAAGTCTGATATAGCCATTATCAGTAAAACATTCCTTGACCTTATTATACCAGATGTTAGGGATAAGGTTAATTTTAACCTATGGGGGAACACTAAGGAAGTTATAGATTGGTTCTCCGGGATTAATAGACTTGAATCTAATAAGTTTATCCAATTCGATATTGATGCCTACTATACATCAATTTCACCCATCCTCCTCAATAAAGCTTTAATGTTGGCCATGAGAGTGTCCAGCCTTACACGATCACAGGTAGATATTATACTAGCAGCCCGTAAAACTATTATTAAATTTGAGGACACATTTTGGACCCGTAAAAACACGCCCAATAATTTCGACGTTACAATGGGTTCGAGTGATTCGGCCCAGGTTACTGATCTTGTTGGGTTGTTCCTCCTTAATGAACTATATGCTACCTTCCCGCACCTCATAGGCGGACTATATCGTGATGATGCATTGTTTGTAATTAACCCTAGCACCAACAACGTAGAACATAATAAGAAGAAGCTTTATAAGTTTTTAAAAGCTATAACCTTTCGATCACGATAGATAGAAATGATAGAGCGGTTAACTTTTAGATGTGACTTTGGACTTGCTCACTAATAGTTTTAAACTCTTCCATAAGCCTAATGAAATACTTTCTGATGTTAGTCCCAATTCTAACCACCCCAAGTCTATGATAAGCTCTATAATTAAGGGTGTATCTAATAGGATTTCCACACTCTCTAAGGACGTAGGAACATTCAATGAACATGCGGAGTACTATAATAATGCCCTAGCAAATTCAGGTTACTCTAGTAAAATACACTATAATAATAGTAACCTTAGAAAGTCTCCGTCTACTTTTAATAATAATAACATAATATCACATAACATGGCCATGAAGGGGAGTAGCAAACATAGTAACCGTAAAAATTATATAGGCGTATCTGAACCCATCCATAAGTTAACCCACCGGACTCGTAATAGTGAATATAATACCTCTAGGAAACAAGTTGAACCCCCTGAGCGCTCACACATTGGTGATAATTTTGCTGGATCTTATTCTAATAATGTTGCTCCTACTGATTCTATCATTGGCCCTAATCCTTATGATGGGATTCCGGACAGCAGCAGATCTAATAGACTTAATGAAATTTTGGCTGATTCTATGAATGCGGCTTTAACTAATCCTTGTAGTAACCCTAGTCTCGATGGTGGGATATTTGATAATGGTAGAGTCGGTAAGAATAAACATAGAAGGCGATTAAATACTTATTTTAACCCGCCATATAATCAGGAAGTATCAACTAATATCCCTAGGTCTTTCTTCTCTATCTTAGAGAAAAATGTCCCCCCTTCTCATAAATACCATAGTATTTTTAATAAAAATGTTATTAAACTTTCATTCTCTACCACCCCTAATATTAGTTCTCATTTAGCTAGTACTAACAATAGGAAAATTAGGGATGGATTCTCCTCTCTACATACTACTAGTCTGAACAGATCTGGCAATGCATTACCACCAGAACAGTCCTTATCTAATAGCAATGCTACGTGTAATGCATCACCACTTGAGCCAACCAACAACACCCGGAAGTTCAATTGTAGAGTGAGTGCTAACTGCCCTTTAAACGGTAACTGCCTTTCTAAGAACATTGTCTACGCTTGCGAAGTTATAACTAATTCCTCTAATAGAACTTATATAGGCTCTACATCTAACACTTTTAAGACTAGGTTTAACTCTCATATCTCTAATTTCAAGCATGTTAAGTTTAAGAATTCTAATTCTTTAGCACGTTATATCTGGGATCTTAAGGGAGCTAATATACCATATAGCCTTAACTGGCGTTTAGTAGCACGCACTAACCACCTTTCTACACACCACTAAGTTTTGTAATCTCTGTATCCTCGAGACACACTCTATAATCTTCTCTAGCGCATCCTTACTTAATAGAAAGTCCGAGATATTCTCTTCTTGCCCCCACGCTATTTCTGATTCATACTTTTATTATAAACCTAAACGTTCTAGTAATACAAATTGTACCCATTAGCTGATATATTCCATTATTTATTTTTTAGTTTAGGTTCTTTTGTTTGCCAACATTATTATTATCATCATTATTATCATTGGTTTTTGATGACTCTTTATTCTAGCTCTCATAATCTTCTGGCTACTGTACCATATCTATCTTCTTACGCATTAAATTTTCACTATTACACCTTATGAATGTATATAAGATTATATATTTTACGCTATTTATTTTATTTTATTCTTATTTTTATTTTTATTTTTATTCGGATTCTTCTTTGGAAATCCCCCCCCCCCACTTCCCCCCATGCGCACATAAACTTATTATCAACCCCTCCAAATTGACTATGATTATATTTAACCCCCCCCCTCTTTTACGCTTCTTTCTATTATGTAATATAGTATATCGACTATTTTTTATTGTAATATTGATCCTTATTACTTACCGTTAATTATATGTAACATTATGATATGTTAAACTTTATATATCATGTAAGATGTTTGTACTTTTGTACCACCAACATTTTTTTGGGGGTATTGTACAATTTATTTTTCCTCACCTATTCTGTAACCCAGTATGAATTGATGTATTGTTTATTATAAATGTTAGTATATTGTATATTATAAATGTTAGTATATCATTATTATATTATTATTGTGACATCTATATTGTTTGTGTAAATTAACCGGAGATTATCTATTCTATTATATTGTATTATATAGTATATAATTGTATTATTTATTATTTATTATATGTGCTACTTATAATTATATCATATTATTACCCCATGTATATTGGGTAGATGTATTAGTATTATTATTATTATTATTTTCATTCCTATCATGCTTATTTTTATATTCAAACTCTTAATAAGGTTTAATTTGTGCAGTTGAAGATGGATGTGTGTATTGTTGTATGTGTATGTGTGTGTACGTGTGCGCACATATATACATATGCATATTGTACCTTTTGATTTTTGTTGTAATTTTAATGTTGGTAAAGGTATATTATATTATATTATATTATATTACATTGTATTATATATAATTCCTGCTCTGTATAACCACCTTTGTTCAGCTCTAGGGTTTTTTTGCTTTGGACTATATTTGTAATATGGTTCTTAATGTTATATACATCCTTAGTAATTTTTATTATATATTTTTATTATTTTTATTATATATTTGTGCAATACTTTAGTGTATGTACACTCCATATTCTTTGGAGCTTCCGCCTTGTGTCTGCCGATATTACTTCTTGTTGTTTTAATTGCCCTGATGAGTCCTTAATAGGACGAAACATTGTCGGCTAATAAAGACTTTTGATGTATTGAAGGCTTCTTTGTTTTACTCTCTTAATTTTTCGGCTCTGTTTAACTACATTGAGCTATACCTTTTACTGTCATTTCTATAATACGAAGAGGGTGTTTAACTCCAACACGCTCCAGTATTTTAACTCTTATATATATATATATATATATATATATATATATATATATATATATATATATATATATATATGTATTTATATATATATATATATATATATATGTATATATGTATATATATATATATATATATATATATATATGTATTTATATATATATATATACATTCATATATATCCATATCTATATATATACACACACACATATATATATATATACTGGAAAAAAACATTCGAGCTATCACCCAGCACCACCCTCCACTATCACCCCACTGCACAAACTCCCATTGCAGCCATTAACAAACAAACAAATTAACAACACACCAAAACAATTAAAACCATCCACTCTCGCCTCTACATTTTTGCTTAACGCCCAAGGCATCAGCCCTTCAACCAATACTCAAAAATGGAAGATCAAATTCCTGGAGGACTGGATTGATGTCCATCCAAACCACATCCCTTTCTTCGTCCTCACTGAAACCCATCTCAGTAACCTCCACTTGGAAGCCGAGGTGAAAGTGAAAAATTTCAAAGCCATCCGTGCTGATCGCGCTGGCAGAAGAAAGGGCGGAACTGCCATTTATGTCCATAATTCTTTCTCAACAGAGGCTATGAACATATTCACTAATGGATACTGTGAGGCAGTCACTGTATTCAGTCAAACCAACAACCTATTAGTAGTTGGGCTCTATAGGCCACCCCAAACGCCTGTACCATGCTTCAAGGAATGCCTCAACAGCATAAAGTGTTTCATCCAAGAGTGTCACCCTGACAACATCTTAATGATGGGGGACTTCAACCTCCCCGGAGTTGACTGGTCCACAAACACCCTGCCACCAGGTTCTTCTGCCTCAACCTCTGACAGGGAAGCTGTGGAATCGCTTCTTGACTTCATGGATGATTTCTTCCTATCCCAACTAGTGCTCGAACCAACGAGGTGCCACAAAAACGTCCTAGACTTAATTTTCAGCAATCACACTGACAATATCCACAATATTGCAGTGGAGAAAACTCTACTCTCTGATCATGACATGGTTCTCTGTGATCTGAGATTCCACCGTCCAATATACAAACCCAATGTCATCTCTCCTGTCCATCCGTTTGACGCTATGGATTTCCACAATGCAAACTGGGAAGCGATCAGTCATGATCTTGCACATGTCGACTGGTCCTTCACGCACACTCATACACCCACTAACATCAAAAAGTCCTGGCAGACATTTGTGGACACTGTTACAAACATATGTGCTAAACACACCCCATTAAGAACTATAAACAAATCTAAGAGCAGAATCCCTAGAAATAGAAAAACGCTCATCAGAAAAATTAAGAGAACGAACAAAAAAATCAACAAGCTGAAATACTGTCAGCAGCAACACATCAACTTGACTGCCATTTCATCACTAGAGATTAAAAAACATAACCTCCAAAACAACATAATGTCCCTCATCAACAATCAGAGAAGAGCTGAAGAGGCCTGGGCCATTGAGAAGATCAAACTCAATCCCAAAGTGTTCTTTTCATTTGCAAAAAAACACAAAATCACTGGCTCTACTGTTGGCCCTCTAATTGATGAAAATGGCACTCTTCAAGACAATGCTAAAACCATGGGTGAGATACTGCAGAAACAATACTGCTCTGTTTTCAGCAATCCTGATATGGCCGATCTGGGCTGTATCGGCGATGTTACTCCCCGTTACACCTTATCGGACATAACGTTTGGCGCCCCTGATGTCTTGGCGGCAATAAAGGAAATCAAGCATAATTCAGCAGTAGGTCCCGATAGGTTCCCTGCTTGTGTCTTGAAGGCGTGTCAACACCAACTTGCTTCTCCTCTTGCCAATCTGTGGCGGAACTCACTGGATGCTGGATATGTGCCAGAAAACCTTCTATCCCAGTCTGTTGTCCCAGTTTTCAAAAAGGGAAACAAATCCCTTGCCGTGAATTACCGTCCAATCTCACTCACCTCTCATATCATTAAGGTATTTGAGCGAGTGGTGAGATCGCGAATGACCCACTTCCTTGAGAGTAACAATATGCTGAACTCCAACCAGCATGGATTCCGTAATGGAAGGGATTGCCTGACGCAACTACTGCATCACTTTGATGACATTTTGAGAGCCTTGGGAGAGGGTTCCAACACTGATGTTATCTACCTTGATTTCAGCAAGGCCTTTGACAGGGTTGATCATAACATTCTACTGAGAAAGCTGTCCAATATTGGTGTCACTGGAAAGCTGCTGCAGTGGATCAAGAGCTTCCTGTCAAACAGAACCCAACATGTTGTAGTTGAGGGAGTCAAATCAAGCCCAGCCAAAGTCAGTAGTGGAGTCCCACAAGGCACTGTGTTGGGCCCACTTCTCTTCATCATCTATATTAATGACATCACTGACATCATCAAACACAGCAACATTAAAATTTTCGCTGATGATTCCAAGCTCCAAAAGGTCATCAATGGCGTGGATGACCGGATAAGCCTTCAGTCAGACCTACTGGCTGTTACCCAATGGGCAGAAAAGAACAACATGTTACTGAACGAAGACAAATTCGATCTGATCCACTTTGGAAAAGAGGATGCTCTGAAACTCCCGTACTCCCTTCCCTCCGGGGAAACTCTCGTGGCATCTAACAACATCAGAGACTTGGGAGTAACCGTGGACAGCAACATAAGCTGGACCACGCATATAAGCAGCAAAGTTGACATGGCCCGCAGAATGTGTTCCTGGATCCTCAGAACCTTCCAGTCGAGAGATTCCCGCACCATTATCCTTCTCTTCTCTACTTTCGCCCGACCACACCTTGAATACTGTTGTCCACTGTGGTCTCCCCACACGAAACAAAGTATCATGAAACTTGAAGCTCCTCAAAGGGCAATCACGAAAAAGATAGATGGCATGTCAGACCTTGACTACTGGGGTCGATTGGAAAACCTGAAACTTTACTCACTCCAACGTCGCCGTGAGCGTTATATTATCTGCATGATGTGGAAAATGTTCCATCATCACTGCCCAAATGATGTTGGCATCGCCTTCAAGATACACCCAAGGCTTGGGCCCCGTGCTATCCGTCCCATTCAAAAATCTAAATCGCAACTCATAACAACAATACGGCACAATTATTTCACCTCAATCGGCCCTGCTCTCTTCAACATCACACCAGGACACGTCAAAACAGAAACTGACCACACAAAATTCAAGAAGTCTTTGGACAAATTCCTCCAAGTAATCCCGGACAAACCACCCACACCCGGATATGTCTCCGCAAACAGTAATTCTCTTCTCGAATGGGCCATGGTGCCCAAATCCTGAATTGAAAGACTTCGCCAGGTGGTGCTATTAAGTTAGACATGGCCTGGGCCAATACTGGCCAAAACATTTCAAAGTTATTCAAAGTTATATATATATATATATATATATATATATATATATATATATATATATATATATATATATATATATATATATATATATATATATATATATACTTACGTATATAAATATTTATATATATATATATTTCGTTTTGCAAGATTTCTTAAAAGAAATCGTGTGTTGAAATATATGCTGTTATATTCTGAGAGGGTCCTGCTGACATTAAAGACACACGCAACTGTCGGTTTTCACTTCAAGTTAATATAAATTACCCGTTGGTTGCTTCGATAATCGGATGGTTCTTTATATATCGTGAAAGGTCTTTCATCACGCATTCTGTGACATTCTCATTGACTAGGTTTTTAATTTGTGTCTCTTCTTTAATTTGTCTATCTGTCCTACTTCATCTAGTTTTGTGTGTATTGTACTTAGTTTGTTCATGCGTTACACCTGTGTGTGTGTGTATGTATGTGCGTGTGTGTGTGTGTGTGTGTATGTGTGTGTGTGTGTGTGTGTATGTGTGTGTGTGTGTGTGTGTGTGTGTGTGTGTGTGTTTATTTATTTATTTAGGTGTTTATTTACTTGTCACTACTTGGTTGTTTGTTCTATCTGTGTCTGATTTATTTTGTAATGATGGTTTTTCTGTGTGTCTGTATGATTTCGTTTTGTCCGTAATTATTAATTGCGATGTTGCTATTCCACTCATGTTTTCTGTTTAATCTTGGTTCGAGTTCGTTTATGTTTGTCGCCTCTGTGATTTGTCAGAGTATTTCATATTTTCTGTGTGTAGATATAATTTGTATCTCTATATTCTCTAATGTGCCCCTATGTTCTGTTTTGGCATGTTGGTGGTGTACTAATGAGACATTCCCATCTTGGAGTTCTCGCAAGTGTTCACTTATCCTTTCTGCTATACTACGAGCTCTTTCACCTATGTATGTTATGTTCTTATTCCTACACTGGCCCTCAGTACATCTTATGCTATATACTACGTTCCTAGTTTTGCAGTTAGTTTTTCACAACCATAGACTCGTTCTTGGTCTTATTAGTGATATAAAGCATTTTTTTAGTCTGTATTCTGTTACAGTACTTCTTAAGTTTCTTTCTGACAACTCTTCTCCATGTGTCTGAGGAGTGATCCAAGGTTTGGCTTCTACTGCAAAGTTGTACTTTGGGACAGTTCAACAGATACTAGTACCCGAGTGGTTAGGATGGTCCTAAGCCATTATATTTAGGTTCTCCACTGTGCTCTAGTTGTCTTCATCCAGCTTCGTATATTGGATTTGAGGGGAGATTTGTCCGTTCAAATGAATGCATAACATTACTTCTGTACTTGTTTATACGAACTACCTTTATACTGCAGCTCCCCTTGCGACTTGTTGTATTCTCATGCGGTGCAACTGGTATGTCCTGACATTTAAGTTTTATCAGTTAGCATATTAATATATAGTGACCCAAAATGTGCACAGGCCCGTTTTCTTGTTTAGTAATTCTCTCTCTCTATATATATAATTAATATAGAAATGGCTTCTACAGGAATAGAACTGTTTCATTCGGAGTAAATCATCAGGCTTTTCTGATGATTTCCTCTGAACGAAACAGTTATAGTCCCGTAGAAGCCATTTCTGTATTAATTATTTATAATCTGTTATATATTGAGTACCTTAATTACTGTGGTTACCCCCGATTGAAACCGGGATGAACATATATATATATAAATGGAAAAAATGAAACGAAATTTCATTTCTCACTCTTAATACGGCTGTTACTTAAATATAAGTATTTATACGTACATACATATATGTATACAGACGTACAGTAGTATGTATATATATATATACATACATGCACACATATATATACATGTACGTATGTGTTTACCGAACATTTATTATATTGCTCGGTTTGCTTGTAAACAAGCAGCCCGAATTAAGCTGTCCAGTGTTTAGCAACCATCGTTGCCCTTTTGTTCAACACTGACAAATGAACGATGTACTAGTTTCAAGCTTATTAGCTATCGTCAGCATCGTATACGTTCCTGCCAGATGATTGAACGTCTGAAAGTATATACTTTCCTTATGCATATTATCGTGTTCGGTGCGCCCGGCCGACTAACTCACTCGATATGCAAATTAGGCTGCTCAGCCGATGGTTGCCTGAACACTGTACGGCGTAATTCGGGGTGTTGGTTTACAAACAAAACGAGCATTATAATAAATTTTCGTTAAACCCATACGTACATATATATATATATGTGTGCATGTATGTGTATACATATTACTGTACGTCTGCATACATATATGTATGTACGTATACATACTTATATATATATATATATATATATATATATATATATATATATATATATATATATATATATATATATATATATATATATATATATATAAAGAATTAGTATATCTAGTAACATATATATACACAGATGCATACTTATGTTAGCAAATATATAGGTTTTGTCTTAGTAACTATGTGGTTCAATGCATGGGGTTGCAGAACAATAATATGAGAGATGTAAAATAAGAAAATTATAAAATTAACTTACTTACTTAAATTTCACTCCCAACTAATTAGTTTCTGAAAGGGATTAAACGTACTATCCGAAGAACGCACGGAGAAGACTTTCGTCATCAGGGAAGTCTATTCTCAGCTAAGTTTCCAGGCAATACGTGGACACAGGTAACTTATACAAAAATAATTCAGTGGATGGAAAAAAGCAAAGCGAGGACTAATTCCAAGCCATTGATAAAATCACTGCCTACTGCGTCGGTGGCAAATTCAAAAGAATCAATCACGTGACATCGAGGTCAATCAATGCATAGTGGTTTGTTAGTAAGACAGCAGCCGTACTGTTACTATAGCAGCAGTCTTGTCCATTTTTGCTCGACAAATAATTTTGGAGATAATTATAAAAATTAGTATATCTAGTAACATATATTATAATTTTCTTATTTTACGTCTCTCATATTATTGTTCTGCAACCCTATGCATTGAACCACATAGTTACTTAGACAAAACCTATATATTTGCTAACATAAGTATGCATCTGTGTATATATATGTTACTAGATATACTATTTTTTTATAATTATCTCCGAAATTATTTGTCGAGCAAAAATGGCCAAGACTGCTGCTATAGTAACAGTACGGCTGCTGTCTTACTAAAAAAGCACTATCCACTGACTGGCGTCGATGTCACGTGATTGATTCTTTTGAATTTGCCACCGACGCAGTAGGCAGTGATGTTATCAATGGGTTGGAATTAGTCCTCGCTTTGCTTTTTCCATCCACTGAATTATTTTTGTATAAGTTCCCTGTGTCCACGTATTGCCTGGAAACTTAGCTGAGAATAGACTTCCCTGATGACGAAAGGCTTCTCCGTGCGTTCTTCGGATAGTACGTTTAATCCCTTTCAGAAACTAATTAGTTGGGAGTGAAATTTAAGTAAGTAAGTTAATTTTATAATTTTCTTATTTTACGTCTCTCATATATATATATATATATATATATATATATATATATATATACATATAACGTATTTATTGTGTAATCTATGTTATAGTTATTCACGTTCCGGCGTTCAAATATTCTGTTTCATGAGTGAGTAATGGACCGGCGATGCTATAGGGATCCCTAATTCACTGGCATCGTTAACAAATTTATATATTTCATCTCCCAAACAATAGATCAGCAAAAAAATGTAAGTAGAACCTTTTATCATTATTCAGTTCCCACTGTATTTCTTTGAGAGTCTATTTAATTTTTTTAAATCTTTTTTTTTTGTTTTTTTCTCCTGGCAAATGTTGCCTATTCGACTTCCCCTTCCATTGGCGACACGTGTTGCTACTGGTTTGTTACTATTCAATTTGGTTCTCAAGTTAAGTCAATACTTAAAACATATATATTATCTCTCTTTTATTGCAGCTACATATATCATTTTGTTTCCACCAGTCGGTATTCTGTCCCTTTCGAGACATCTAGCTTTTCGCCATCAATAAGCCTATTATAAACACTATTTACTTTTAACTTTTCATTTCTGTGATCATGTCACATAAATGTTATATATGGCAATGTCTCATTTCCCGTTTCCTTCTGTTATTTTAACTAAAGTCATTTTTTCTAATTCCACCCCGCCCGTCCCTTCAATCTATCTAACTTCTCATGCTTGCTTCTGATGAAAGAATAGCGTCCGAAACGTTAAGACCCTCTTCCTGCCATTTCAAGCGTTAACCTAATATATTCCTTCCATATACTGTACCGATCGTGTTGTTATTTATGTTTATCATTTAAATAAACATATGTATATATATATATATATATATATATATATATATATATATATATATATACTTTTATATATGTGTGTGTGTGTGTGTGTATGTATATATATACATATATATATATATATATATATATATATATATATATATATATATATATATATATATATATATATAGTGAAGGCGTGTGGCTGAGTGGTTAGAGAATTGTATTCGCAATCGTAAGGTTGTGAGTTTGATTCCTGGACTAGGCGATGCGTTATGTCCTTGAGCAAGACACTTTATTTCACGTTGCTCCTTCTACCTGGAGTTGCGACCGATAGATAGTATTAGCAATTGGAAAGACCAACGGAAACATTGTTCCCTCGGTCCGATTTGACATAAAAGTCGATCATTCCTTTATATATATATATATATGTATATATATGTATATGTATAAGTATAACTTCGGTGGGATTTGGACTCAGACGATAAAGGGCTGTAACTCTATGCTGCAAGATATGGCGTCCGACACTCTACTGATACTGTCAATCCACCGGTTGAAAGTGACGACGATTATAATAAAAATACATATTAATTTAATAATTCTATGTTTACAACATTCTATGTAAGTATTCTTCAATGATCTATTTTAATTAACATCTTCCCTCCTGTTATATCGGACATAACTGTATTTCAATTTCCATTTATTTAAATGAAACTCAATAGTTTTCTTGTATATTATCTTTAAACATTATCAAACGAATATGCGCTAAATTACGATAACTTTCATCTACCTATAATCGGAAAATTAAGCGGAATTGTGTTTTGTTATTGTTGTTGTTCAGGAATAGATAACAAGAGATTGACAGAAAGCCAGTCAGACAGTAACACAGAGATAATTGTGGAGGTAGGTATGAAGATTGATAGATAGATAAATAGATAGATAAACACAAAATTTGATCCACAAGTACATAAAATCAACTTATAGAGAAACTGCTAAATCGATAGCTAGTTATATGTTTATATTGTCCGAACATACATAGATGGCTATGGACAGCAGCAGTTTAACCACTGGCTATTTTCCCAACACAAATATACAGATATGGTGGAAGACTATAAATTACTGTTTCGTAAACGTATCTAGCACAAATACATGTGGTTTATGTTATTGTCCCAGAACTCTACATGGAGTCGTATTTCGTGTTGTAGTAGCATATGGCGTTTATTGGGCTTTTAAGAGACATGCCACTCCAGGTCTGAACACAGACAATTTCTTCCAGAAAAGGATATAAATGAGAGAGAGATGGAGAACGAAAGAAATATACATGAAGAATTGAACTCAGTACTATAGTGGTACGTTTTTACCAACCTCAAAAGAATAAAAGGCAAAGTTAATCTCATCAACATTTGAACTCAGACAACAGAGATACAGAAAGAATATCGCAAAGAATACGTTCTAAATACTTTACCACTATGCCACCTATTGAGGTTTATAATAAACATATTGTAGTAATGTTTTTTTCTTATTTTTACTGCTGTATATATGTATTAAGTGTGCAATTGACTGAATAAATTACTTCAGGCAAAATGTTGTCTGCCAAGTTACTGAAAAAACTACGATAATTTACACATATACGAACATTAATATTTAAATCAATGGAAATTAGCGAGAGGTGTTCTATTACACGTCTGTCTGACATTTTGTCTGTCTGTAGATATTTATGACTGTGTGTATACATGTTTGTATGTTGCAAGCTGCTCATGTTTAAGTCGAGTGACAAGCGATGACATTGATTGAAATCTAGTTGCGGACTTCATGTATGTAGGAATGCATGCATATATGTATGTATGTTTCTCTTAATTTCGAGTTCATTTTTGACCGGCCACCTTCCTGGTGGCAAGGTTGTAATATATAAGAAATTGTCATCCCTTGAATCGCAAGAATGCTTTGCAAATATTGACGGTGCCAGCAATCGCAGTCATTTGTAGTCTATGAATTAGGGAGCTGCGTTCTTTGTCCTTAAATCCAAGTTCAGTTATACTTTGGTTCAAGTGAGTTGGTATATAACCTGTAGCTCCAATAAGGATGGGTATGGAGA
Source organism: Eledone cirrhosa (assembly GCA_964016885.1). Taxonomy (NCBI): domain Eukaryota; kingdom Metazoa; phylum Mollusca; class Cephalopoda; order Octopoda; family Eledonidae; genus Eledone; species Eledone cirrhosa. Next base: position 193,597,516 of record OZ024742.1, read on the forward strand.
TGAAGGTGTTTACTGGTTCTGCTAACTCCTCATCAATAGTCCGTAGATATCCTCCTTCTCTTGTATCTCTTGTATTTTTCTTACAAAGTTGACATCAAGTGGGCAGCTGATCTCTACAACAGAGCACGTTTTCAATGTGTGGTCCCAAACAACAATATCAGGCCGGTTGTGTTTTAATTTATTGGCAGTTTTTATTTTAAGGTTCCCCCAGTATTCTTTAGTGCCGTCTACCTCAACATATTCCTCATCATTTGTTTTTAATCTTGTTTATCTAAGTGCGCTCCAGATGGTTCTAGCTATCACATCGTGTCTCACAGGGAGGTAGTAGCGAGACGACACGTATGTATGTATGTATGTATGTATGTATGTATGTATGTATGTATGTATGTATGTATGTATGTATGTATTTATGCCTGCGAGACCTGGGTCACATATCGACACCGCCTTAAGCAATTGGAGCGTTTCCATCAGATGTGTCTCAGACGGATCCATGGCGTTCACTTGAGGGACCACATCAGTGATGTCGAGATTTTGGAAAGCTCTATGTGTGACAGTATAGAAGCTCTTGTGCTTAAGCAACGACTCCGTTGGAGTGGTCACCTTGCCAGGATGAAGGATTCTATAATACCAAAACAACTCTTTTATGGAGAGTTGGTTAAAGGAAAACGACCGCCACATAAACCAAAAAAGAGTTATAAGGATTCCTTGAAAGCCTCTCTGAAAGACGCTAACATCTCTGCTGATACATGGGAGAATATTGCTGCTGATCGTAATAAATGGAGAAAGACTGTATATGAGGGAAAAGTTGCCTTTGAGGCATTCTCGAATCGCATACGAGAAAGTAAAGCGGGATGTGAGGAAGGGCATTGCTGTTGCACTTCCAGACGGCGAGAGTCCTCCTATGGTGCTGACATGCAGCGTATGTGCGAGACTCTGCCTAAGCAAAGCTGGACTCGAAAGTCATCTTCGCAGTCATAAAGAAAGACCAGTGGTTGACTACGAGGCTGCTGTTGGAGATGCTACTCATCATGCTTGCCAAACATGTGGTAGAGAATGTAAATCAGCAGGAGGGCTCAAGCGACATGCAAAAGTACACGAACTCCAACCACAGCCGACTATTCCCAGTGAATGCTTCGGTTGCCGACTCTGTGCAATACATTTTAGGTCATTGGCTAGGCTAAAAAGCCACATTCGATCGCAGCGCTGTTAGTTGCTATCGTGTGTATGTGTGTGTGTAGATATGCTTATGTGTGTGCGTGTGTGTGTATATATATATGTATATGTATATTATTATTGTTGTTGTCGTTATTATTGTTGTTATTATTATTATTATTATTATTATTGTTATTAATGTATGTGGGTGTGTATATGTGTGTGAGTGTGTGTGTGTGTGTGTGTATATGTGCAAGTATATGTATATATATATATATATATATATTTCTCTTTTTTATATTTTCTTTTTATTTATTATTTTTTTTTTTTTTTCGTGCAATGGCCATACTCGATAACGAGGGGGCAGCCATCATGTATGTATGTATGTATGTATGTATGTATGAATGTATATGTATATGTATATGTATATATATATATGTATATGTATGTATATATATATGTGTATATATATGTGTGTATATATATGTATATATATATGTATATGTATATATATATATATGTATATATATATATAAAGTTTCTTGGTGAGGAGGGTGACTTTGGACATCCTGCAGGACTAAAAACAAGACCTGTCAAAGGGCAAAGGAGCTCTTAAGAGTCAATGGCCATCCAAAATCACCGGGAGAGATGACCCCTTAGCCTTTGTCAAGGCAGAATTCTAGGAGAAGGAAAACTCTGATATAACACCTGCAACCCTGATGGTATCCAATGATGTTGACTTGTTCTTCTTTTTGGTAAATATCATCTTGGTTAAGAGAGTGGGACTGGCTTTGTGCAGTGCCTTTGCTCACTATAAAAGCTTCACGGCACAGGCATTGCTTTATATCTGGAGATCTCTCTGCACTTGTCGTCACATGGTACCATGGGCCCAGCACTATGTGTCAGTAATTGTCACAAGTGTAGTGTTTGTACCAGAGTTTTCAAGTCGCTGGCTGGACTAAAAAGTCACACTCGTTCAGCGCATCGGTAGGGGTTCTCCTACATGGATATAAAGTAGTGGCCGTACTCGAAAACGAGTTGGCAGCCACCATGTATGAATGTATGTATGTATGTATGTATGTATGTATGTATGTATGTATGTATGTATGTATGTATTTATGCCTGCGAGACCTGGGTCTCGCAGGCATAAATACATACATACATACAAATAATACATATGTCAGGTCACCAGTTGGTGCTACTGGTAACATGTATCCCAGTACAACCTGTCTCATGGTCGGGTCGTTGGCGACTAAACTGGCAACCCCACCAAGGTTTCTTGGTGAGGAGGGTGACTTTGGACATCCTGCAGGACTAAAAACAAAACCTGTCAAAGGGCAAGGGAGCTCTTAAGAGTCAATAGCCATCCAAAATCACCGGGAGAGATGACCCCTTAGCCTTTGTCAAGGCAGAATTCTAGGAGAAGGAAAACTCTGATATAACACCTGCAACCCTGATGGTATCCAATGATGTTGACTTGTTCTTCTTTTTGGTAAATATCATCTTGGTTAAGAGAGTGGGACTGGCTTTGTGCAGTGCCTTTGCTCACTATAAAAGCTTCACAGCACAGGCATTGCTTTATATCTGGAGATCTCTCTGCACTTGTCATCACATGGTACCATGGGCCCTGCACTATGTGTCAATAATGGTCACAAGTGTAGTCTTTGTACCAGAGTTTTCAAGTCGCTGGCTGGACTAAAAAGTCACATTCAGCGCATCGGTAGGGGTTCTCCTACATGGATATAAAGTAGTGGCCGTACTCGAAAACGAGTTGGCAGCCACCATGTATGTATGTATGGTGTTTTTCTCAGGTGACGGATAAGTGGTGGAGTGAGAAGGCTGATGAAATACAAGCTGCATCAGATTCCAGGTAACACAAAGCTGTTGTACAGTCTCTTGCGTGAAGTTTATGGAAAGTCTTCTTCTCTTGTGACACCGCTTCTAAACAAGCATGGCAAGGAACTTATTCGTGACTCACAAAGAATTCTTCGAAGGTGGCGAGAGCACTTTGATGAACTTTTTAATCAGCCATCTGTCGTCAATGAAGATTTGCTCAATCTCATTCCTGAAAAACCCGTGAAATAGCTCTCGCAGACCCACCGACGCTTGTGGAGGTTGCAGCACCTATCTCGCAGCTGAACAGTGGAAGGTTTCCAGGTATGGATGGCATACATGCAGACCGCTTACAATATGGTGGTGAGAGACTTCTGCAACATGTTTCCTCTTTGTTTGGCAGGACATGGGCTAGTGAATCCGTACCTGAGGACTGAAGAGATGCTGTATAGGTAGTCTTGTGCAAGGGAAAGTGTAACAAGAATGATAATGGAAACTACAGAGGTATATCATTGCTTTCTGTCGTAGGAAAAATTTATGTAGGGTGCTGTTGGACCGTCTGCTGACACACATTGCAGATTGTGTTTTTTCTGAAAGTCAATCTGGTGTTCGTGCTGAACGCGGCACTACTGACATGATCTTCTAAGCTAGATAGTTCCAGGAGAAGTGCATGGAGAGAGGTTTAGATCTGTATCAGGTTTTTATCAAACTGACAAAAGCTTTCGATACTGTTAACAGAAATGCATTGTGGAAGGTTCTCCAGAAACCTGGTTGCCCTGATAACTTCCACGCTTTGGTTAGGTCTTTCCATGATGACATGAAGGCTTAGGTTAATGTCAGAGGTAACATGTCGGAGCCAATCTGAGTAAAAAATAGAGTGAAACAGGGGGATATTCCAGCACCGATCCTGTTTGCCATATACTTTGCAATAGTGTTCTATATTGCATTCAGGAATTGCGAGCATGGTGTCTACATCCAAAATCGAACCTTAGGCAGCAAATTTAACATCAGGCGCTTTGCTGCAAAAACAAAAGTATTTGCATCAATGATAAGAGACCTCTTGTATGTAGATGATTGCGATCTTGTAGCGCACATAGGGAGTGATACGCAGCACATTTTGAATGCATTTTCTGATGCTTGCACTGCCCTTGGATTGACTGACAGTCTCAAGAAAACCGTCGTCATGTACCAAATTGCTCCTAGTAAACGGTACAGTGAGCCAAATATCTATGTGTATGGTAAACGACTTGGAGTGGTCGATTAGTTTGTCTATCGGGGAAGCACTGTCAATCGATACAGCATCCTTGATAATGAAATTCCACTCAGGATTAGGGAAGAAAATGATGGTTTCGGAAAGCTTGAAAGGCGCCTCTGGGGTCGGCGGGACATATGCAAGAAGACAAAGGTAAAGGTGTACAAGGCATGTGTGCTCGCTTCTCTTCTTTATGCCTGCGAGACCTGGGTCACATATCAACACAACCTTAAACAATTTGAGCGCTACCATTAGATGTGTCTCAGCCGGATCCATGGAGTTCACTCGAGGGACCACATCAGTGATGTCGATATTTTGGAAAGCTCTGTATGTGACTGTATAGAAGCTCTTATGCTTAAGCAAAGATACCGTTGGAGTGATCACTTTACCAGGATTAAGGATTCTAGAATACCAAAACAACTCTTTTATGGAGAGTTAGTTAAAGGAAAACGACCTCGACATAAACCAAAATAGAGGTATAATGTTTCGTTGAAAGCCTCTTTGAAAGACGCTATCATCTCTGCTGACACATGGAAAAATGTTGCTGCGGATCGTAATAAATGGAGAAAGACTGTATATGAAGGGAAGGTTACCTTTGAGGCATCTCGAATCGCATACGAGATAGTAAAGAGGGATGTGAGAAAGGGCATTGCTGTTGCATTTCCAGAGAGCGAAGGTCCTCCTATGGTGCTGACATGCAGTGTCTGTGCGAGATTCTGCTTCAGCAAAGCTGAACTCGAAATTCATCTTCGCAGTCATAAAGTGAGACTTGTGGTTGACTACCAAGCTACTGTTGGAGATGCTACTCATCATGGTTGCCAAGCATGTGGTAGAGAGTGTAATCAGCAGAAGGGCTAAAACGACATGCAAAAGTACATGAACTCCAACCACAGCCTGCTATTCCCAGTGAATATTTTGGTTGCCAAATCTGTGCAAGCCATTTCATATCATTGGCTGGGCTAAAAAGCCACATTCGATCGCAGCACTGCTAATGGTTTGTGTGTGTGTGTGTGTATGTGTATATGTATATATAGATATGTATATGTGTGTGTGTCTGTCTATATATTTTATTATCATTATTATTATTATTGTCGACGAAAATCAACTAGCCAATCTCTTCGGAAGAACTTTCGGGCCGGGGCCTATGGACAATTTCCAGAAATCCCTGGCCTGGCAGTGCTACCGAGGAGCCTTGCCAGTTCTGGATAAATTCTACAGGCATGGAAGTGCCGTCAGCCGGGCATGTCCGAGATGCGCGCAGAGCGACGAAACCGTCCTGCATGCACTCGTCCAGTGTCCGAGCATTGCTGACTTGTGGGTTTATGTCGAACACCTGCTGTCACGTGTAGGACGGATTCGGCTATCAGCTGAGTCCATCGTGAGGATTGCCTCGCCCTCTTCCTTTAGCCGGGAAGGGCAGGCAGTTCTTATCTGTCTGGTGGCACTGGCGAAAGAGATAGTATGGTGGACGCGTCTGAAAGGGCTGAAGACGAGCCCTTACCTCTTTGTGATGCCCTGATTAACTTTTTGAAAAGGAAAATGAAGGTAGAGAGGGAAGTGCTCTCTTCCCAGCATTTTGTTGAAAGATGGGTGAGAGAAGCAAGTATGGCCCGAGTGAATGGGCCTACGCTGAGTATGTGTCTGTAAATTAAAGGTGGAAAACTGGGAGAGGGCACTTGCCCTAGTGGTCAGGGTCACTGGCCTTTTAATGGGCTTTCTCCACAAATGTCGCTCGGAAGTCTCCCCCGTATTGGGGAATTTTTCATTGTTATTTTTTGTTACATCCTCTGTTTTTGTTTTTATTACACGCAGAAATGCCCATTTGTACTGTCATGTATTGTCCTGTACTGTTCTTAATGTCTACTTTATGTAAACCCTTGTGGTTAATAAAGAAAGCATTATTATTATTAATATTGGCGACCTACGTAGTAAATCGTATCATCGTGAGCTCCGCAAATATTTGTTATTTTCAGTTGTTTAAAATTGCCATTTATGGAATATTGTTATTGTTAACTGTATATACGTGCACACACATTGTTATCTGAAAAGGACACCCAAAAAGATTGGGGCCTTGAGCCCAAAATTTAAACTTTTATAATTATCAAACAAAACTTTTTTCTTTGAAAAATCATGGATGATTCAGATCACTCCTTCCTCACAAACTAACACCTCACACCGACACCACCATTGTAAATATTACTACGTTTGCCAATACTAAAAATATAAGCAGTAGCAAAATTTTAAATTCGTCTGAGGCAGACATTCATTTCCGCCATTACCAATGACTGCAGGTGTTAAAGCCGCCACCCCCACCAGCACCACAGCGACAACAGAAACAAAAGAAAAACATAAATTAACTCGTGACATCGAAATTAATTCAACCAAAATGAACTCTCCCACACCGAACACCACTGACGCCACCACCAACACAACTGAAACAAAAATTAATAATAACAGAAATAAAGATAACAGCAACAATGAAATTAAGAAAACAACCCTGAGTTTTGCCAGAGTAGTAAAACAGCTCGAAGCATTCCAGGTAATCAGGAGGAATTAGAAGAAGCCAAAAAAACGCGCCAGAACAAGCACCAGCGCCTACACCATCCACCACGCCACAACCAAAACCAACGCCTGTGGAGGATTTTTCACTCCCCCGCCTATCACAACTGGAGACAGATTGTGACGACGAGGAGTGGGAAACGGTATCAAGAAAAAAGAAAAAAAGAAACCAAATAAGAAAAAATTCTCTTCCTTCCCCCTCCAAAAACAAAATATAGAAGGAAACAAATAAAGTATCAAACAAAAAAGTTAGGACAGATATGTCACCATCCACACCAGCATCACCAACCCCATCACCACAAACGCCAACACTATCACCATCATTAATCCCAACCCCACCGTCACCTACACCACAAAGGTCACCAAAAAGCGAAACAGAAACAAACCCACAACAAACGCAAACAAAACAAAACAACCAAAACGATACACACTACACAGCATTACATTTGAACAACAATCAATTATTACACTACATCCAACACAACGCCAGCATCACAGAAAAAGACAACACAACAACCCAAACGTTCACACCACCTCCACACATACAAATCACTCGCATCACACAGAAAACGTACACGACACTAAAACAAAAATTCCCCAAAGACATCGGAGACTTCCGACAAACACACTCCAGGGGGATTTATAAGGACATCCTTCGAGAGTAGGCCACAAGCAGTGAAAATGATGGACAAACCATCCTTCCTCTACGAGAAGTAAGGTAAGTGGTCTTTCCCATATTTTCCACTCCATTTCAACATGACCTCACTCAGAATAGGCAGCATAAATGCGCGTGGCTTGGGGTCATCATGGAAGCAGGGCCACCTGCTCAACGACCTCAGTTCACTAAACATAGATGTAGTGGCCATCAATGAGACCAGAATCTCCGAAGCACGGGCCTTCGCACCGATCTTCGGCGGCTACGAGGTGTACGCATCTCCAGCCGCCCTGAATCGGGAGGAGGAGTTGCTGTGCTTTTTCGGAGAGGTTTGGATCTCGCCATACGGGCCATCTTCCTGGACCCAGAAGATAAGTTGGTGGTGCTGGACGTGACCAGCGGAGAAGGACAAGCTTTCAGGCTAGTGGCCGTCTATGCCCCGACAGGAGCAGGGCGGCCTGATTTCTTCCGGCGTCTGGAGACCTTTCTAGGAACGTCCCGATCTTTAGTGTTAGTGGCCGACTAGAACGGGATCTTATATGCACGCTGGGACTGTGTCGGATTAGCGGATAGAGGAGAAGGGTGCAAGAGCCTCACCAACCTGCTCAGGGGTTTTGAACTGTCTGACAGGTACCGATTGGATTTCCCGAATGTGTATATCCCGAATTGTATTGAATCTTTGTTCTTATCAATAAACAAGCATCATTATTTCTGAAGACGGCATATATATGTGAAGGTATGTATATTCCCTCTGATAGTTTGTATAATATTATACATATATCTATAGAATATGCATACCAATTCTAACACATATATGTCCTAGAAACGATCGTAAAATAATGAACTTTTTTTTGTTTAATATAAGGAACTGTTTCTTTGTTTATTCATTATTTTTTTAATAATTTATATATATATATATATATATATATATATATATATATATATATATATATATATATATATATAAAGAAAAAGAGATGAAATCGAAAATGCAACTGGAGTCTCATTTAAAAAAAAATAATATATATATATATATTTATTTGGTTCCTTTACCGGTTTCGCAGTTCTTCTGCTTTTCAAAAGGTGAGTTGAGATGGAGGGTCTGTGGTTTTTCTCACATCTCTTTTTCTTTATACTTTCACTCGTGTAGGACACCTCGGTTATTTTTCATTTTGTAAAAGAAACCTCACTTTCTAATATATATATATATATATAGGACAGAGTTGAAGCGAACGGTATATCTATGTAACTGTGATGTTTTATTCGGGATATTTGTAACCATCTCCAATACATTTGTCAGTAACACATTTAATAACGGTAAACATATTCAGTATTAATAGCTAACATTTCCGGCAATCTCTTCTCTTAGATAAATTTCAATGCTTGCCATGTTGAACTATATGAACTGGATAATAAACCTCAAACGAACCCCACCAAGAATGCCATTATGCAATTAACTACTCAAATAAACGTTGGATATTAATTTTATTATTGCTATATTGACTAATAATCCATTTTATGATATATCTTAATAGCGGCATGTTCCTGAATATTTCAGTAACCGCAAGAAATTATTTCAACCGTTATATCAGTAAATTATATTCCATATACTTCAACAAGCTTAAAAGGTGTAATTAATTTACCTTCTTATATACAATATAGTTAACTACTTATCTACGAAATGGATTTTATATCTAGTTGTAGATATAGATAGGTAATACTATATAAATGATATACATTGTGTCTTACAATTGTCAGAGTAATTACAGAGATTCTAATAGATATAAAATAAATGGACTGTGTTCGAATGTAAAGATAACTTACTACGCATGAGAGTATATATATATATATATGAATATATGTATAGTATATTTGGTAAAATAGTGTATGTTTAATTAAAAACATTTACAAGGCAATTGGCTATCAGTTTTAATATAGTGACTATGTCAGCTACATATTTTCGGCAAATGCTGGGAGAGAAGCTGACAGCTGTTTCTCGCTGGTTGGCGTTTATCAAAGCCACGCAATCACCTGCCTTTGCCGAAAATTATAGAATTCCAATCTTATAGAATTCCAGTAATAATCAGGAGCTGATACACAGAGGGATTGCCGGTCCAGCAAAAATCAGGTGTTGGTATTGGTGCTCTGAAATAGCGATGTATACATGGATGTATGTATAGTATATTTGGCAATATACCGTATGTTTAATTGAAAACATTTAAAAGACCATACGCTATCGGTTTTAAAGTAGTGACTATGTCACTTACTTATTTTCACCAAAGGGTGGGAGAGAGGCTGACAGATATATATATATATATATATATATATATATATATATATATATATATATATATATATATATATATATATATTTATATATATATATATATATATATATATGCATATGCTTACACGAACATAAATACAAACGTATATACACACATATATATACATATATACGTATATGCATATGGCACATACATACAAACATACTTTCGTATGTGAGTGTATATTTATAGGGGCTTCTACTTTATCATAACAATTATTAAGAAGAAATTGTAATGAATTTACAGGCAACATTATTTAAATTGGTAAAATCTCTCTGACGGTTTTTCAACACAGAAGACGTGAGTTACATGACCAGAACTATCTATCGTGACTGTATCCGTGTGTAAATGTCACCTCTATCACTCTACATTTCCTTTCTTTTGAGAGAAATATGGTCGTAACCACGAACTGTCATGAAATATATTGTAAAAGTGTACATTGTTTTGTTTCTCTTCCTTTATTCTAATTTCCACTACTGCATTTCTAACCTGCATTGTCCCAACATTTCCAAACAAATGCTGATCAGATATTTTACACTGCATCTTATAAACTATATTGTTTGTTACCTCATGCACAATCAGTGAATTAAATATTCTGTTAACGTTAAATGGTGGTCATTAATTAAAAAATAAATGATTGTGAATTGTTGTGATTTGTGAATATATTTATCTTTATAGCTTTTTAATAATATTTTGCTGTTAATGAATATATTTTCGGCGAAATATTGTTGATATATGAACCATATGATACTCAAAAATACATTCTCGTTCTATTTATTTGAAGCTATTAAGTAGAAAAAATAAAACAACATATGTATTCTATTTTTCATACATTCGTTTTGATAAATGTTATCGGACTAATTCACGTCGTATTTAAATATTACATTCTATTATAGGTGACTTCATGAAAACAAAATATAAATGCTTTGATTTCGTTAACTAAACTTTTATATCTAAATTTCGGTGATAATATATGCAAATAGCTTTTGTTAAATCTCATTTATATTCTACATTTTATTTCTTTTGCATTTATTATTTTACATACTCATGAAAATAATTGCCATTATTTATACAGTTTCTTCAAAATTAACATATCGTTTTCGATTTAGATGGTTTTGCATAAAAACCACGGTCGGTACTTAATCATGTATAGCTATGGATAAAGACTATGGGGCTTTGTGTATACATTCCAATCGTTTTCAAATAAGCTGGGGCATGTGCGTAAACGTGATGTTCTCAATGTCTCGCTGCTCGATGACCTCGAAGAGACTTCTTCGTACATACTGATAAATATCTATCTAGGGCGGGTAAAATTCCCGAGATATCGATAAACACATATTGATGAAAACCAGAGCTCTGCCTACGAAACCAAATACAAATGGCTACGTAGTGTTATGTATAATTAATGTATAATTATGGTTATGCAATTGTATTCTGGCTACAACTATCAGGTAAACATACGCAACCTATTTCATATTCGAGTAATTTGTAATTAACTCATTCATCCGGCACACTCCGAATTTATTTCTTAACATTGCAGGACGTGGTTTCGTGCCGGTATCGATGGACACAACATACCAATCTAGGGAACTGGTGTAAACAACCCAAACATACAGCAACACATTTGTTTCACTATTTGCTATCATCTTTAGTTCCCCTCTCATTGTCCCTCTGATATCCATATTGAAATATCTCTGCCAGCCCACCCCTTCACTAATTACTGAAGTACTCATCTGTTGTTCTTCTTAAGGTTAATGATGGTTAGGTAAGGCGGAGGAGCGGATTTAACCACAAGCTTACGACATGCCATCGCTTGTGGAGACACCATGCACTGTCATATCGTTACCTCACATGATTATATATATATATATATATATATATATATATATATATATATATATATATATATATATATATAAGGCTTTTCCTTTCATGCACAAACTTCGTACGGAAATGTTAAAATGAATTGCACTAAGGAATGAGATATATGTTAGTGTCAATAATAATTGTTTCTACTTTTGGCACAAGGCCATCAATTACCCAGTATAAATATACATACATATATGACACACGCGGGAATGGGGATTCAATAGAACAGTTAATAGTTCATGACAGTTGATACTGGCGCCTGTCACCTAACATGTTTCTAGATATGGTAGATACAACTAGATAAGAAGACACTGGAGCAGCCTTAAAATCAACAATATACCGAATGGACTTACTCTCAATTTCGGTCAATTAAATTATATTCATAATATATTGGCATGTTAAGGCTAGAACAATACACGCCCAATTTGTTGCACTGTTGCATAATCGACTTGGTCACTGATATAACACCGGGGGATAAAAGCTAAGGTGAATTTCAAATTTCTGAATCATAGGGTCATCGCAAGGTCCAATTATTTTGTTCTTTCATAGCAATTGTATTTCTGTGGAGATTCTCGTCAATTCTTATTTTTTTATGAAGACTGAACCAATATGTCAATTTTATTTTGAAATGTTTTGCTGGCGTCTTCGAGGATTTCTCCATATTGCTGGGAGTGTATGAATATAGGGAGAAAACAATGATTTAAATGGATTTTGCTTCCGTATTTTATAATATTTTTAATGGACTCATATATTTGCGCAAACGATAAGAGATTTAGGTTTATTGTTATAGGGAAGAGATGATGTAAGCCGACCAACCTTGTCATAGCACATATAAATCAACCAAAGAAAGACATTGCTATTGTTTTATTATTATTATTATTATTATTATTATTATTATTATTATTATTATTATTATTATTATTATTATTATCATTATGAACAAACTGAAACATGCGATCTTCGAGTCAATAGAGAATAGCATTATGTTGATTCATTTATTCACAATGTTTCTCGTCCACTTTCAAATGCAGCCATAGATTCGTTTTATGTTATCCATAATTATTCTATGGTGTTTCTGTTTCCAGAAATATATGAGGCAGAAATATTATAAGAATTAGCCTGGGGTTTTCCATCGTTTATGTTACATAATACAAAACAATGTTCCTTTATTTTGCGTGTTTCCGAATATCACGTTTGGAAAAATGTGGAACTATACATGTGCCTGAGACATGCGGCACAGTTTGAATTGCTAATTAGAGACATTATACTCTTTCCTGTTAATACAGCAAAATAAATGTGTAAATGAAATATTCAACAAAAGCATATTAAAGGCTTTTACTGTGTTCCTATCCATTTGGGTGAAAGGCATCCCCGTAAAGTTAACATTCTCCTAAATATTGTACATGTTTCATATTTAAGGAACATTAACAGCAATCAGGGATTAATGCCCTGCTCCCTGTTTCAGAAAATGTACAGATTTTCTCTGTAAAACTGAAACTTATTATGTCAATACTCATTAGCTTCTGTTCAGTGTATATAATTCTATCACATGACGAATCAGCACAAAGTATATTAGATTTGGGAATATTCGTCAAGTATAAGCCACACTGCGCTTTCATAATTAAATCCTACCGTGGTTGATGTTGGCTTTAATTCGTCCGGATTGTCTGTGAAGATTTACCCGCAATGTAAGCAACTCGTCTAGGAGATCTACCACTCCGAATAAATTGGTGCGGGGTAGAGAAGTCCCCTAAGTCCAGCAAGACAACTTCCCTAGTGCTGGTGGCACGAATAAAAGCACCCAGTCCATGCTGTAAATTGGAGGGTTGGATGAGGACCCTGAGTCCAGTAAGACGACCTCTCTAGTACTGGTGGCACCAATAAACACACCTAGTCCATGCTGTAAAATGGAGGAGTAAAGAGGGCCCCAGAGTCCAGTAAGACAACCTCTCTATTGTTGGTGGCACGAATAAAAGCACACAGTCCATGCTGTAAAGTGGTGCTGGTGTTAGGAAGGGCATCCAACCAGTATAATAAAAGCCAAAATTATGAGCACAACAAATAGGAATTGCAACAAGATTAATCTAACCACCCTGGTTCCATACTAAAAAATCTAGTGTTCAATATCTCACTCAGATTATCTAAATTATCATCTAAGGAAGAAATATACTATAAACATGTACTTATTATAATG
>OZ024742.1:193616356-193643856 GCA_964016885.1 Eledone cirrhosa
TATCCTCACTACAGTGATAAATGTTTCATCTGTCAGATAATAAATGATTCTTACGGTCACCAGACCTACAGTAAAGGGAATGGTTCATTGTTTAAAGACACCGGCTTATCTCTACACTATATATAATACACCCCATGACATATTTTACATGTCAATTTCATACATCTGCCTCATGTCAGCTAGTTTTACACGCTAAAGTCGTAGATATATTTCTTACCTAGATTGGTGTTGTGATTATTTCAAATAATTTATTGCAAGCATTGTTAGTATTGTTGTTATTGTTCTGATTGAATGCCATTACTACTATATATAGTAATAGTAGCCATGCCTGTATATTCCTTTCATTCTCACAAGTTCCGATGCATTGCCTAGTTACAACTCTGTATTGGTGATCGAATGATGTGAAAACAAGCGGGTAGCGATCTCTAGACCTACCAGTTCAGAGAAACAATTGTCAGCAATGAGATTAAAAACCTTATTTGTATAGCAAGCCGTGTCACACTTCTTTCCTGATTTATATATATATAGTGTTAGAAAAGGGAACACAAACAAGAGGTACATATTTTCCCTTCATCAGTTGTCTACTAGTGGTCACACATGTTTCAGCGCATTATAGACAATACATTTATCCGTAACGCGCTCGTAACTTATTATCAACAATTTGTGAGTGAAAAAAAAGACGAAAAAGCGGCGATAGAGAGAAAAAGAAAGAAAAGAGAGGGAGAGAAAGAAAAAAAACATACCGATAGAAGAGGGAAACACAAAACTATGGCACATGTAAGTAACCGCGGGGAGAGTGAAGACGTTGTCACAAAAAGGCTGTTGGGTTTAGGCCCGCTGGCCTTATTAACAGTGATAGAACAAGAGAACACATCTGTTCTTGGTTAGAACTGCATAAAGAGAAAGAGAGACAAAGGAAACGGAAGTGGTCAGGGGGGCAGAGAGAAGGGGGAGAAATAGAGAGGGGATGCCGGGGGGGACAGAAAGAGAAAAGGAGAGTAAGAAATGCGGGGAAAGGGAGGAGGGAAAGAAAATCATGAGCTCTTCAAATATAATATACAGAAAAGATAATACACGAGAGAGAGAGAGAGAGAGAGAGAGAGAGAGAGAGAGAGAGAGAGAGAGAGAGAGAGAGAGAGAGTGTGAGTGTGTGTGTTTATCAATGTACAGAGAAAACAACCAGTGTATGGAATCTATAAACTAAGAAAAGTGAGGCAGATTATCTTTTCTACATATTATATTTGAAGAGCCCAGGATTCTCTTTCCTTTGAGCTCATAAATTACAGGGACCAACGTGAATTTATGACTCCGTTAATTTATTTTGATATATTGCTCCTAATAACTGTTTTCTGTCTGTCTCTCTTTATGTCGATCCCCCTTATTTGAGTGGTTTGGGCTGCGTTTTATAGCGGCTCATTCCACCCAAGCCACTAGTTTACTGTCCCATGCACACATTTCCTTCTCCCTACCACGTGTTGCAAGGCAGTTCTCTTAAGTTCTCTTAGAGTTGTAAGGAATGTATTCACGTAACACACGCTGATGAACCTGGGTGTTTCTTTCGATACACTAATATTTTGGCAAAACAAATCTCTTTGAGTTCATACGTGTGTGATATATAGTTATAGAGGTAGGTAAATTCATTCTGATTTATATTTTTAATTATTATGCATCTACCTCACTTTTATAGATTCCATACACTGGTCGTTTTCCCTGTACGTTGATAAACACACACTCTCTCTCTCTCTTCCTCTGTTATCTTTTCTATATATTATATTTGAAGAGCCCAGGATCCTCTTTCCTCTGAGCTCATAAATTACAGGGACCAACGCGAGTTTATGACTCCGTTAATTCATTTTGATATATATATATATATATATATATCAAAATGAATTAACAAGCCGAATATTACATAAAAGAGGGACATCCCCCAACTATATAAACCTTAATCTAGTTAGAAAAATATAAAAACAATCTCTTCTCAACATATATTAATAACCTTAAATTACCACACTAATAATGGAAAGATATGCCGATGAGAATAGGTGCAAATATGCGATAATGAATGTGTCTAAAAACGTCCATAAGTATGTATATATATGTGAAAATGTATATAAATAAGTAAATATATATATATGTTTGATGTGTATAGTTAGATGTAAGTGTATTCATGTATTAAAGTGCTTATGTATATATATGTATATATATATGTATATATATGTGTGTGTATATATATATATATATATATATATATATATATATATATATATATATATATATATATATATATATATATATATATATATATATATATATATATGTATATATATATATATATATATATGTATATGTATGTATATGTATGTATATGTGTGTATATAGATGTGTTTGTATGTGTATGTGTGTACACATGGACTAGAGTAAGTATGTATATATGTGTGTGTCTATACGTGTGTATATAAAGATAAGTTGAGTATGAAAATGTATACACATGAGCGCGTAAGTATGTACATGAATACATGTGTGTATATATATGTGTATGCATGTGTATATATATGTAAGTATGAATATGTGAATTGTGAGTATATGTATTTTGTAGAGGTGTGCAAATATATTTGTGTGTGAATGCGTGGGTGAAAGGATACGTACACTTGAAAGAAAAATTTAAGTCTGAATGTTAATTAAGTGCAAACACAAAACCAACCACGCATATCTTTACTATCTCTAATCCTTCTATAGATTTAGAAAAATAACCAATAATATATTCTATAAAAAATGTCAAAACAACAGATGGGAATCTAATTACTCACTGCCACCAAGAATTCTCACTGCTATCGAAAAACCACTCCTTCAACTATTCTTCTAACAACGTCTCCCCTCCCTCCTAATATTCTCTATAAAAACTAAATAGGTCCTCAGTAATATTATTCTGATGAAATGACAGTAAATAATAACATTGAAATATTGAATGTCTGCATAACTAAAAGTTTGTAGATAGCAGCTGTTTTAGGTTATGTAACTGTTATAGAAACACGTGTCAATAAATTCCTTTCAACTAAACTGTATCCATTCAAATCTTTCTATTTTTCTCCGGATTACTTTTGGAACTACAACTGGAACCGTCGCGCAAACTCTACGTGAGCTGATAATCTACTGTGTGTAATATTTATATTACAACACAACGGAAAATACTGTATATATATATATATATATATATATATATATATATATATATATATATATATATATATATATATATATATATATATATATATATATATATATATATATTAGAAAGATCGAGTATCGAAAAATCGGCGCACGAGTTCACGATAAACGAAATTCGACATGAGCGGCAGAGGGCTCAATAATTCAGATGAATCAGAGCTATAACTATCGTTAAAATACCGTCACATATAGAACAAGTCTACAATCAACTATACGATTTAAAATCGATAGAGGAAGATTCGTGACAAACAGATAAAAAATATCAATAAAACAATACGTCAATAATTTAAATGAATGTAAAATCATACCCGGACCCACTAGACAGGTGTTAAATCTAGCTTCATGGGTTTCTGTAAATCCTTAGACTGTACTCTATCAGCTCACATATAAATATAAAAGCCTACTAGAGTAAGCGGAACGGAGTTTTACTTTCTCAACGAGTTTTTTCCTGGCGGCAGAGGAGCCAACTACCAGTGAAAAACGCACATGGCATTAGACAAGGGAGATGACCCCTATATCCGCGAAAACAATTCGAGTGAATGTGGAAATACACATATCGAATTAGAGTGCTCAAATATATATATATATATATATAGGTGGAAGCTAACTTCTCGGTATGGTGAACTAACTGCTGTGTAACCACTTCTATATATATATATATATATATATATATATAGAAGTGGTTACACACCAGTTAGTTCACCATACAGCGAAAAATTGTTTCACCTTCGCGGATCTTCAGCTCGGGATGTGTATGGTTATAGGGACAGGAAGGAAAACCGTACGAAACGCGCATACTCAGAAACTCGGTCACTTCACACAGGCAATACTAGACTGCGTGCGAGAGGTGTAAAGGAGATAACTGCGAACATCCGGAAAGTTTTTAGGTTGAAAATAAAATTAAAATAATTAAAAATAAAATTACAAAGAATCAGTCCGGAGCCTTGTAGTTATGCAATAGATGTTTGGTGACGGGTGGACAACGTGTGAAAAATTCACTCTCGTGTTTAGGCAATCGCTATTGCGTAATCTCTTTAGGATTATTATTCGTTCGTCAATACATAAGCTACACGTCGGATTTCTCCTTGCGTATGGCTTGGACTTAGTGATGGCTTTCCATTCAATGGAGTAGCCTATACTTGAGTCCTTGAGGGACCATACGTGGCTCGCGAGTTTCGTGGATGAACGCCTGTCCGGGTATCTGAATGTAGACTGGTGGCTCAGGAAACGCTCCTTGAATCGGCCCTCCGCCATGCCCACATAGGATTTGACCTCCTGTGGTTCGTTTGGTCGGTTGGAAGTGACCACAGCTTCATAGATTACAACTGGTGTGTTGCATTGCTGTTGAAGGGGGCAAGCTTCAGGCTTACGGCAACAGCAGGCTTACGACTTAGTCGCTAACATTTCCTTTCGCAAACACACTAACACATTTCAAACGAAACTTAGAAACGACACTAAGAAATGTAGGTCTTCTAACAACACTTTCGTTCTTTCCGACAAAACTAATAATATTTACGAAGTCGACAACACCACTTTCCGCCACCTGGCCATAACGCTATTACTTCTAAATATAAGAAAGCTAACCCTATCGCCTACCACGTCATTAATACAGAAACCAGGGAACTCGCCACCGACCTTAAGGTAGATAAGGAGCTACAATCTCTAGCTAAGCGGGAGGCGTTCCTCACCCTGAAAGATCACAAGGTAGACTTTACTTCTAACCCCACATGTTCTCCCACTGGGGCAGGTTGGACTTGGTCCTAATGGTCTTAACTATGTTTCTAAGTATGGCCTTACTGACTAGTCCCATATCTGTGCGTGCCGGGTTTTTTAGTCTACATGTGGGGTTAGAAGTAAAGTCTACCTTGTGATCTTTCAGGGTATTACAAATTCCTGATATGGAACATGGAATATTCCCTCAATTTCTTTTTAACCCTTTAATTCCTAATATCTTGAGAATGCATATATATACGCATACATGGACACACTCGAACACACGCTTATATTATATACATATACACATGCACGTATATATATATATATATATATATATATATATTGAATCGTCCCGGGGCCCGCGCCGCGCAGCCGTTTTTTGACCGCCATATAGTACCTTTAATTTCTAGGCCTAATCATAACTATTAGCTGTATCATGCCTCCCTCTACTTAAACAAAACCACCTCCTGTTTAAATTAATAGCACTCGTTTGGTATAACGATGGCCTAACGACGATGGCTGACTTCCCACTAGCACACCTGAAGCCTGGAATACATTCCTAGAGTGCTTGGAAAAATTGATTTCCATATCTTTCGCTAGGCGATCTCACTCGGAATGGATGACACGTGGTTAGGATGGGCTGGCCGGAGTCTGCAGTCGCTGCATGCTGTTTGACTGCGAAACAAGGACATAATCTTTACTCTACATCCCACTCGGATAACTTATCGAGGATCTCTATAATACAATTAAAGATTTTTCATGAAAGTCTCTTTCTTTAACTAAACCTCGCAATCCAAAACGTTAAAATTTTTTTTAAACTGTTTAATTTACAGTTTTCTAATTTTTTAAATTTATAATGTTAATCTTTAATTTTTTAAACTTCATCCTATAAATCTAAACAAAAAATTAACGTTCCAATTTTCTGTTCATACATTATACCATGTAGACCCCCACTATATATACCTCTGTTATAATATATAAGTCTGTTAAGATACGGGTCCTTTAGAATAACTTTTTTCGCGGCAATTCCTGGCCTGTCTGTAGCATGACATTAACGCTGACTTTTCTTCCTCTTTCTTTCTGTTTTCTTCTCTTTGACCGGGAGGTTAGTGGCACATTATAAGCTTTAGCCCCCTCACCAGATAGCCTTAAGTAGGCCGAATGGCCAGTACTTGAGGGCGACCGGCTAAAGTAGAAGATGCTAGATGCTCGGTCGTCCTCGGATCTATGATTCTCTGCCCCATGGATTTTATCTGTTACATTCATTTATTATATTTCGAATACCTGATGGTATAACCTGATTCATACGGAACCCGGTCATTGAAATGATCATAGTATAATAAACCTTTCAAGGATTTACACCAGTCCAGCCTCCTGTTATTTTATTATAATATTTAACTCCGTACTCGCACCACCAACTACACAAACGAAGACGGTTGAGCTGCTTTACGTTGAGTACTCTCCATATTATTACATCAAGATTGACCATACGGAATTGACCCGCTCTATCCTTCAAATCTAAATATATATATATATGAAATTTCAGGTTCTTATATATATATATATATATATATATATATATATAAAGCGTTAATATGAAATTTCAGCTTCTTATATATATATATATATATATATATATATATATATATATATATATATATATATATATATAGGAACCAGTAAGACCCCGACAGCTGAGCTCAAGCCGTTTCGACGGCTAATTCTGGACTAAATGAAAATTTATCCTGGTATTTAAATAGCCGATCTTCTCAAGGGGTAATTCCATATATGGTCAAAGTGATTGTCAAAAATCAGTAGTAATTCTGTGGTTGCAAATTAGTAGGGGAGATGGTGGCTAAACCTGCCAGTAGGAGAATGAGGGGAGGGGGTGGAGTAGCCTCAATCAAGCGTTTGTAGTGCCAGCTACAGCTGGGCATGAGGTCAAAGAAGATACAGGGGAAGGGGAGGGGGAGGAAGTCGGAACGGTAGGTAGAACAATGGGGGGTAGAAATATATAGGAAAGAAAAAATACTGAGAGTGAAGATAAGCAAATAAGTGTAAAGAAAAACAAATGAGTGTAAAGAAAAAAGTAAAGTAAATTAAATTCTACGACCTAGGTCTCTAGCTATTGTTAGTCTAGAATAAATAAATAAATAAAGAAAGAAAGAAGTAAAGAAAGAAATAAAGAAATAACGAAATAAGTAAAAGAACTAGGTGGGACGAAATAGGCGAGGACCCTTTTAAGAGGTATAAGTACGTAAATGATACGGTGACGGGTCAACAAAAGGGGCCAAAATACTAAAGAGACTACCACGAAATAAACAATAAAGGTTTCCATCCCGGGCACAATTCCAGCAACCACCCAGTGCAGCAAAGTGAACTAATACGAGATAATAATTCTGAGTCCCGAGAAAAATATATACTAATGCTAACTCTAAAAGATCTAAAACAAGCTACATGAAAGTTCGTACGAAGTAAAGGTAGAATACGGAAGAATGGTCCACCTGGTTCCTTACCACATTTCCTTCGTTATATATATATATATATATATATATATATATATATATATATATATATATATATATATATATATATAAGAAGCTGAAATTTCATATTAACGTTTTTTATTGATTATCGACCAGTTACGTACATTTCACAGTTAATTGGCTCAATCTCCATATTTGTGTTATAGACCTGTCTCCGCCACCAGTCTGCTCATCAAACTTCTTAATTAGGCTAAGAAGAATATTTTATATGTGGGCAACCAGTATCACATGAAATATATACATACCGGCACGTATTTGGTTTGACATGGCGTGCCAGCGCACGTGAGAGCAACACACACACACACACACACACACACACACACACACACACACACACACACACACACACACACACACACACACACACACACACACACACACACACACACACACACACACACACATATATATGTGTGTGTGTGTATATATATATATGAAAATAAATGAGATATCGTTGAAGATTATTTAACGCCTGGTTACGAGTAATCTGTATTGTAGAATATTTCAACGTGCAGTTTTAGGTGATTCAACCGCATATTCGCACTACTAGTCTGCGAATATTCGTAGTACTCATGTAACTATATTGCTAGTATTTCTAGGGGTATTTTTTATTTCAATCCGTTCATTTCTATTATGTTATCCAAACCAATCACTTTTCCATTTCACAAAAAAATTATAGCGAAGCACCAATATTCCGGAAATGATATGCTATACCCCTTTCCTAGAATCGAAGACATAATTTCGGTGATGGATAACATACATTGCTACGAAATTTATGTTTGTTAAAAAAAGTATATTGACATTGATTTGAACCTGTAATAGTTGAATTAAATAGTTGAATTAAATGTATCACTGCAATAGTTGAATTGCAGTGATTCAATCATTCTAAATTTATCTCACAGCCGAAGCATTAATATAGTAAGTATTATATTGCTACTTGACGAAATCAGTGTTATGTCAAACTATAGTTGTTATTTCAGAAAATAATGATATACTATGGGCCTATGTTGAGCCATCACATTTTCCCCATTTATATAGATATGAGAATGATGTAAACATATTTGAAATGCCCCTGCAGTTACTTTCTTGTCTGTAGCTAACGTCGCTAATGATTGCTATAATCCTCTTCGAAGGTGGCAGTTTAAAAATGCTTGTCTTCTTTCAACAGATAATTAACAATGAGATATGTAAATATAATTTCTCCTTTCTTGTTCTGTGTTCAAAGACATTTTTCCCTTGTTCCTTTATCAGGATTAAAAAATATTGTAGTAATATCTACATTAGATATTTCTCTTTTATGCATATATATTGTTTTTAACTGACTGCGTCTCTTACCTTCTCCTCCAAATTTAGACGTGTATATATGTACGATAAACCAATAAAATAGTTAAAACTACTCTGTGCTTATATCCAATTCAATTTTATGTTCATATTTATGCAAAATGCAAAAGACATATACTGACGTCTTCTCCGTTCTTCTATGCATTATGAAACTATAAAATTCTCTCTATATAATTATCTACTGTAAAATTATCTATATCCATCTATGTAGCTTTCTATTGTAAAATAATCTCTATTCATCTGTCCAGCTATCTGTTGTAAATTATCCAAACCCATCTATACAGTCTTACGTTTTTGGTATAGCTCGCCTAATATCCTAATTATTTCTCTGATGCAAGTTTCTATTGTTTTAATCATTCCTTATCTATTATGTCTGTATTCCAACCCACACAGAATTTAAAAAAAATGGAAACTCAGCAAAAGCTATATTGAAAAGAGGAAAATACAATGTAAGCTTAACAAGCATACCTTAGAAAAAACCTATTTACGTATAAAGCGTAAGAAAACTTCATTAACATTGTGCTTTATTGTGGTAAAAAATAGACAAACAGACGCATTGCGTATGTTACATATTTCGTAGAAACAGTAATGAAGTAATCAGATGGGAAATTGACTGAATACTGCAAACCAATACAATATATTTTAGGCTTCAATAACATATTAGTTAATTGTAAAAACGGGTTAATAATGTGTCTGACACTACTTTCAGAAATGTTTCAGTACTATATTATTCCCAGATATTTAAAGTTAATTCTCACGTCATTATCAGTTGCTTGTCTATCCTTTGAGATATAATTGTTTCTACTGTTGGCACAAGGCCAGCAATTATCCCAGTGTATTACTGGTACATTATTTTATCGACCCCGTAAGGATGAAAAGCAAAGTTAACCTCGGCGGGATTTGAACTCAGATCATAAAGGGCAGCAACTCTATGTTGCAAAGCATGGCGTCCGACCCTCTACCGAAACTGCCAATCCACCGTCCTAAACACCACCCTAATAATAATAATAATAATAATAATAATAATAATAACCTGCCCATTCGACACGAGAGTGCAAGAGAAGGAGAGGGAGAAAATTAACCGATACCAGGACTTAAAGTGGGAGGTAAAAAGGATTTGGAACTGCCATGAAGTCAAAATGGTCCCGATTGTCATAGGCGCACTAGGTACTATCTCAAAAAGTTTCCAGGGTTGGTTAAAGAAAATTGGCCCCGTCATGCTTTTTGGAATGCTTCAAAAGGCATGCTTGCTGGGAACAGCAAGAACCCTCCGATACGTCCTGAATATCTGAGGCTGCAGTTAACTAACATCAATGACTGAGACTCAAAGAACAATAACAATAATAATAATAATAATAATAATAATAATAATGGTTTCTGATTTAAGCACAAGGACAACAATTTTGGAGGAGGGGAAAGTCGATTAAATCGACCCCAATACATTCCTGGTACTCCATTTTTAAAATACCCCGTTGGGGTCAAAGGAAAAGCTCACCTCGGCAGGATTTGAACTCAGAACGTAATAAGGTGAACAAATACCTCTAAGTATTTGTACAACGTTCTACTGATTCTGCCAAACCCCGCCCTAATAATGGTTTCGGATATAGGCACAAGGCCAGCAATATGGGGGGGGGGAGTCGATTAAATCGACTCTTTTATGTAAATGGTGCTTTATTTTATCGATTTCTAATTAAGGAAAGGTAAAATTTGAATATACAACCCAGGATTTGAATATACAACCCAGAACAAATGTTTGATAATAATAACAATGATAATTTTCTAAAAAGTAAAAGCTCCTTCAAATTAGATTCTGCGTTTCTTGGTAAAAAGCGAATGTTCTTCGAGGGCCCCTGTTTAATTATTGACTTTAGCATCGGTAGATGGTCGGACACCATGCTTTGCAGCATAAAGTTATGGCTCTTTTCCTGCTGTGTTCAAATCTCGCCGAAGTTAATTTTGCCTTTTATCCTTATGGAATCGATAAAATAAAGTACCAGTAACACACTGGGTAATTGCTGGCCTTGTGCCAACAGTAGAAACAATTATTCTAGGTAATGCTCTAACATGATTTATAAAGATAAAGGAAAGAGAAACATGATCATATATATATTAATCTTTCACACAGGATATTGTGTTAACTTAAAGTTGCTTTCAGTCGGAGATATGAACCCCGAGGGCGGCAAGATACGGACAGCCTCAAACACACATATACCCTAAACCGAATGGCTACGGTAAATTTATACCAAATCGAGGTTGACATCCTTCCCGCCATTTTATTGCATTATATATCGGATAGTGAAAGCAAACTATAAATTCCAACCCTATAGTTGCACTTCACTTTATTCCCGTCAATGAGAGTGTATATGCGCATCTTGTTAGACTGTTTCATAAAACCACATCAGTTGAATCTGACGTACATGTATTCATATATATATATGTGTGTGTGTGTGTGTGTGTGTGTAAAAGGTAAACAGAAATAACAACACAATCGGTAGAGTATATGGAAGGAATATATTAGGTTAACGCTTGAAATAGCAGGAAGAGGGTCTTAACGTTTTGGATAGATTGTAGGGACGAGCGGTGTGAAATTTGAAAAAAAATGTTTTTAGAGGAAAGTAAGAGGTCCATTCATGTTGGCATCTCTTGGAATATATATATATATATATATATATATATATATATATATATATATATATATATAGTTTTAATATAGATGAGATTCTACAGGACTAGAACTGTTTCATTCTCTAGAAATCATCATTCCTAAAGAATGAAACAGTTCTAGTCCTGTAGAATCTCATCTGTATTAAAACTGTTATACTCTGCAATGTATTGAGTACCTTACTTACTGTGCTTACCTCCGACTCAACCCGGAATAACGTATATATATATATATTCCAAGAGATTATATACATATATATACATATATATACAAATGTATATACATAAATATATGTATATATATATGTATATATATATATATATATATATATATATATATATGTATATATGTATATATGTATATATATATATGTATATATATATATATATATATATATATATATATATATATGTTTTAGTCTCATTCATTCTCAGCCCCACACTCATCGACACAGTCTCAACCTCCTGCATTAAATCCCCTGCCTCCTTCACTGTGTTTGTCACCAAAACTATGTCGTCGGCAAATTCAGCATGCGATATCTTTTTCGCCTTAACTCTCCTGCTCTGAGCCGGTGCTACAGTAAAGCCAGAGTCCTGGTGTTTCTCCAGTGCAAGGCGCATACAATAGTCCACTACGATGAGTAAAAGGTAGGGAGCCAATGTATCTCCCTGGAGCACTCCAGTCAGTATCTCAAAGAACTCTGTCATCCATTTAGGTGTAATGACTTGGGCTTTGGTGTTGGTGTAGAGCAGTGATATCAGGTCCACTATATATTCTTGGGGATTTCATAAGCCTGTATGATCTTCAAAAGCCACTCTAGATGTCCATGAACTTCTCCATCTCGGGATGGATATAGTTAAGAATCATCCTGTTGAGGGTCCTTGCCACAAGTGACGTCAGTGAGATCCCCCTGTAGTTGTTGGTGTTAGAGTGATCTCCCTTCTTTGGCACAGGGACGATGTTACTGATCCTCCACTGATTCGGGGCAACTCCTTTCTACAGTGCCTTGTTACAGAACCCCAGGATAATATCATAAAAATCACACTTCTTCATCACCTCTGATGCCACTCCTTCTTCTCCATGACTCTTGCTCTCCTTGATCTTCGTCTTGGCTCTCTGAAGCTCCTCTCTGGTGAAGGGCTCTGTCTCAATATCCAGTTCTTCAAACAGCCGCCTGATCTCCCCAGTGCTCTGGGCATTGGTGGGCGGCTCTCCTAGTAGGGTCCTAAAATGGTCTAGCCATTTCCTCTTCCTATCCTCAGGCCCCGTTCCCTGGATCTGACTCGAACACCTCTTCCTACCTGTGATCTCAATTATGATCATCCAACTATCGTTACATCCAGACCTGTCAACCGCTCTCTCCACACTTCTGATCTTCTCTATCAGTGCCTCCTCTCTGGCCTCAGAGAATGCTGAGGATGCCTCTGAACATTAATCAGTATACACTGAGGATGAAAAACTGTATGGGAGCCTCCCAAAAGTCAGCTCAAAAGTGACACAGAGGAGACTGAGGTTAGCTGGACATGCTCACCGTAATCCTGAGTTGGCATTGCACTCAGTGCTCCTGTGGGAGCCCGTACATGGACAAACTGGAAGAGAAAGACCAAGCTTAACGTATGTTGATACCCTAAGGACAGACACTGGTCTGTTCGAGACACAGGAAATGGCAGTGATAATGAGGGACAGAGACCGGTGGAGAGAACTCGGCCATGGATCTCGGGAATTTTACCCGTCTTAGATATATATATGAGTGTGTGTGTGTGTGTGTATGTGTATATGCATATATATATATATATATATATATATATATATATATAATGTTTCTACTCTCAGGTTTAAGGGAGCTTTATATATTTCTCAATATTATTTGGGATTTGTATCGTGAAAAACTGTTCGTCTAAAGAACAATATCTGTGAATGGAAGGGAAAAAAAAAGACTACGATATTGATTTATTACTTTCGTAAAGTGCGATATATATATAATATCGATGGTAATGCCCCGAGAATATCACATTCCTCTCAGTTAGATTACAAGAGTGAAACAGTATTCCATTTATCATTGACAGTTCGTAATCCTAGAATAACAGATATTTGTTTTGTGTCATGGCTACAGGTTTTGTTATTCGTTGTTCGTTTTACGATTTCGTTCTACGTTCTCGATTTGTATTTTATTGTATTTGCTTTAGAAATATTTACGAGAATCTAAATCATGGTGAAAGATAATCATATAGCTGGAGTTCCACAATTTTCCTCAACTTCATTTCTGCACCTTTGTGTGTAAGTGATTTTTACCTACAAACAAATTGGCATATTTATGTAACAAATATTGTCACTACTTTGCTTTCGTATTTTCATCTTTCGTTCTTTATTTCGTCTACCATTTATTTATTTTATAATTCCATCGCTTTCTCGCCTCACCAATGAATCTCTTCTTTTGGACACACAAAACATTGCACACTCACAAACAAACAGAAACACAATGGTTCGCACATTCACAAAGGCACAGGCACCTACCCACACAGTTATTGGAATTATGTATATGATACAATATGGAAGAAGTTGGAAGAAACCTAATATAGAAAAAAAACATACAATTTCTATTGCATTCCTCTGTCTATTTCCCTGTTAATATGTTTGTTTTATCCGACGAAAAATCCGGGTCTCTTCTGAATATACCATTTATGCCACTCTCTATTGTTCGAGCATATTTAAACAAAACATTGCTATTCGAGTATATTATAGAGTTAGAGAAATGCAAACAGAGAGAGAGGGCGGGGATAGAAACATGCCTATAGAGATAAATGAACAATTAGTTAGATAGGTAGAAATAAAGAGATACATGGATAGAGAAAGATAGATGGTAAAATGTGATACATACATAGATTAATAGACATAGTTAGCTAGATCTATAGATATGTAGATAGATAAATAGTGAGAGTGTGTTGTATTCAATATGACAAGTCATTTCCTACCCTATTCAACAATAGATGGAAAACCATCAGATGCTAATTCATCTTTAGTATCACACTGGATTGGCAGTATTGGTAGAGGGTCGGACGCCATGCTTTCAAGCATAGTTACGTCCCTTTACGATCTGAGTTTAAATCCCGCCGAGGTTGACTTTGCCTTTCATCCGTACTGGGTCGATAAAATAAAGTACCAGTAATGCACTGGGTAATTGCTGGCCTGGTGCCTAAAGTAGAAACAAGTATCACACATATCTTACCGTTAAAATATGAATAGAGAGTTGTGTCATCAGCATAGATACAAATCTGCGAAAATATGCCATTGGGAAGATTATTAATGGACATAAAGAACAATATCGAATAAAGCCATGGTGGATACCTGAATTAATATGGAAATACTAGAAGGCTGGTCATTCCAGACAACTTTCATTACACGATTTGTTAAGAAACTATTAG
The DNA here is from genome assembly GCA_964016885.1 of Eledone cirrhosa. NCBI lineage: Eukaryota > Metazoa > Mollusca > Cephalopoda > Octopoda > Eledonidae > Eledone > Eledone cirrhosa. Next base: position 193,631,269 of record OZ024742.1, read on the forward strand.
TTTGAAATTCCGCCTGCAAATACCATAACCCAATAGTGTAGCAATAGAAATTTGAAAACGAATGAATGAATCACCAGGATGTTCTAGAGACTGTAGCTATTGTAAGATTTTACCGAATGAAAACACTGAGAACACATATATGAATCAGAGAATCTGTTTGATAAATAAGGCAATATATAAACAGGTCACTACTAGAAATTGAAGAATTTCAGTTTGATCTGCAAAGATGCAAGATACCAGGAAAACGTTCCAAGAGAAAAGATTCACCACTAGTCAAACCGGTGTGAATATCATGAATATAAGATTTAGAGGCGGGGCTTGGGTGATTTTTAAAATTATAGCCAAAGACCACAAAGAGACAAATGCCTTCTAATAGATATATCTATCCCCACAGACAACAATATATCTCCAAATAAAAAGATCTAGAGATAGAAATGTCTCGAATGTGGGAAATGAAAACAGAAACAATACATATAATAATCGGCGCTCTAGGAATTATAATAAAAACACAAATCCATAGCTAAAGCCCCATCTTTACAAATATATACAGCATACAATAGAGAGCACTACTAGGCACTGCACACATATTATGACAAGTACTATCAATACAATAGAATCAGCAAAAACTACACTGCTCATACCCAAGGTGCACAGAGCTGTGCGCGGTAAAGCATTATTAGTGCGCAGTAAAAATAATAATGGAAATAATAATGATAATAATTATTTAAAAAGAAAAGCGCTATTTCAGGCGACTGTTGATCAGAGCCGTCTCTGTAATCGTTACCAAAGAGTGCGCTTTGCTTGCTACTAACCGGGATGCAGCAGCCAGAAAACTATCAATCAGTTACCCTCAAAATAAGGTGTCACTGCCATTATTGGGTCAGATTACGAAGATACCAAGACAAATAAAAGTATCATATTCAAGCGGAAGAAAATAAACAAACAAAATCGGGAAACCATGTTCTTCTAAACAGGAATGAAGGTATCTTTCCACTGATCAACAAACATGGAAGTAGCAAATCCGGGTGAAAGGCAAACCTATGAGAGACACAGTGCATGTGAGTTTTCCCTCTCACTGATGTGTGTCGGGGTCTCAAGAGAGCTATGATGGGTTTTACTCAGGATTCGAGGGGCACTCTTCACACACACATAACTACATACTGTTAGCTGGCCGTTGACTCTCATTAGTTTCTCCACTCTTTGACAAGTTTTGATTTTCATTCCACATGGTGTCTAGAATTATCTCCCCTCACCAAGCAGGCATGGTGTGGCTGACGGATTTGTCACAGGTAATCCACCCATGCAACAGTGCACTTCAGAGTGACCTGACATTAATTGTTCATAATAATATATAGTTAAGTTTTCCTCTCTGAAAAAAGAATTTGAACACTAAGAACGAAATTTTAAGAGGATGTCTACATATCTGTGATCAACTCTTGTTAAGTGGAAACTCTCATGTAAAAAGCTATATTCTATCATTGTGCAGCAGGGCATATCTTGATACACAAACCTACAGCAGTCAATGGCAAGCGCGGATGATTTGGTAAAACATGCCAGCCACAGACCACTCCAGACAACAGCTTAACCTAGGAGAGCATCAAAATTGTGAAAGCTAGAAAAAGAATATGGCTTCGCCAAAACTATCCTGGTAATTTACTATAGATAGCAAGGCAGCCACGGTGGAATTTTGATCCAGAGCGCAACAAGGCAAAACAAATATTACAATGCATTCTACTCTGAAACAAAAAAGTGAATTCACCATCCAAGTTATATTGTAAATTGAATTTATATGAAGTTAATGCAGTGCTATGTTATATATCAGAAATATTTGACATCATAAATAACATTGGCACCAAAATCGTTGAGAGAAATTTTTCATCGAATTATTTTACTTCTTGTCGTGTTAATAAAAGCTGAAACGATAATATTAAATTCACTATTATTTAGTGACTGACTCACTTATGTCACACAAATCATGCCTTATCTATTTATGTGAAAGTTTAATGGAGACCCATATGAATATATATACTAGTATATATATATATGGGGGGGGGGGGGAAGCATGTGTATAATGATGTATGTATATGCGTGTGTTTGCGTGTGTGTATGCTCTGTATTCATATATGTGTAATGCATGGAATTGGCAGAGTCGTTAGAAAGACGGATAGGTTTTGCAACATTCGTTCTGAGTTCAAACCCCACATTTCGTGGTCGCTTAACAAATACAATTAAAATATTAAGGTCGATTCATCATCTTATGTCGCCTTCTTACTTCCTTTATATCGTTCATTAACACAGTCAGGGGATTCGAGTTTTTCGATGACCTAGAATGAGGGTGAGCCCATGACATTTTAATGACTCAAAAACACAGTATATCCAGGGTCGCCTTTAATGGGTGGGAAATAGGGCGAATTGGGCCCACCAGCTACGGGCATAACTATGTATTTGTACCCTCTGCTGGGATTTTAAGTGTTATTACTTTGACAAAAAGAACTATATTTTTAACAAAATGTATTTAATGTCCTTACTGCGGTAAAAGTCATCAAAGTTTTTCAACTTTAGAGATATCAGAACAATATTCGAATAAAAAATATTTCATGTCTCTGTGTAAATTGTTTATGCTGGTATCGCATAAACAATGCACACAGTAAACACTCCAAAGTGGTTATGTTAGGAAGGGCATCCAGCAATAGAAACCATGCCAAAAATGTAATGCATCACAAAGATGAATTCGCTGTGGCATATCTGATCGCGGACTGTGAAAATATCTACAACACATGCCAGTATGGAAAGTGGTCGTTAAACGAGGATCGCTAGACCTTTTGAATGTAATGCATGTATGTATACATTTTCAATTCCAATTACTGGAGCCAACCGACTATTGTATGTAAGATTGGTGGTGGTTTCTTGTGTATCCTACATTTTGTGTATGAGCGGCCCCGCAAACCTGGAGTGCCCCGACACCCCTACCCCCGAGTTCTAAATATGCCCCTCTGACTCAGCTAGACTTTATAGAACCAAACACACATGTATAATACACACACACACACATATATATATATATATATATATATATATATATATATATATATATATATATATATATATATATATATATATAAATATATATATATATATATATTTATATATATATATATATATATATATATATATACAGAGAGACAGATATATATATATATATATATATATATATATATATATATAGAGAGAGAGAGAGAGAGAGAGAGAGAGAGAGAGAGGGTGGAATCGGAAATAGCACGGGAAATATATTTAATAGTCAGCTTTTCTGGGTTTGTTTCCTTTCTTTGATTCGTCAAGGTGACATTATTGAAAAAATGAGAGGGACAATTATTTAAAAAAAGAGTTTTATAATGTATATAAAATATATAAAGTATTAATAAAATTCATCTTATCAAATGTTGAGTTTTGCAATTAAAAAGAATTAACAAGCATTAAAATCTAAAAATTAAAGATCTAAAATTAAGAGGTAAGTTTTTTTCATCTTCCTTGTTGAGCAGGAGACTGGAGAATTGAACTCTTGTGTATTTACATATGTATATGTAAAGGAGATAATGATGAGTTGATAATACAATTATATAAATCAAAGTGTTATTCAAAGCTCGAATATGATATTACTGTCCAGAGTAAGTATGCTAAAAACGGCTCATAGTTTAATGGTATATATATATATATATATATATATATATCAAGTGTAATATAGAAGCAGCTTGAACATGGCTAGAACTATTTCATTAAACAAAAATGCTGACATATCCATATATATCCATATATTGAATAATATATTGAATACCTTATTTACTCTGGTTACTCCCGTTTGAACGTGGGATACCCCCCCCCCCCCATATATATATATATATATATATATGTTTGTGTGTGTGTATGCATATACATATATATATATTAAAAACATATACAAGTTGTGCCACGAATTATGGTACTGTGGGTGCTACGAGTAGGGTACAGATTAGTGGGTTGTGTCGCCGTGTGCCATAATATCCAGGGACCATATATCTGCGATATCAACTCTCTGCACTCATTGTATGTTTTTTAACAAGCTTTTGTTTACAGCTCCTCAATTTTAGGCCGTCGAGCGATAGGCACAGAACAACGAAGCAACCGGAAGTCTCTGGTCCGTCTGGATAAACCTCTGTCAGAATCACTAGTATTACTGCAGCAAGTGTATGGAGATGAGACGATGTCTCGCTCACGAGGTTTCTAGAGGCACAAAGAGTGTAAATTATCTCTAGGAGAGGAGGGTCTTCAACGAGTAGGACTGCGGTCAACTTTGATCGCGTGAGGCAGGTGGTGCATGGTGATCGTCGGCTGACTGATCGCAAGTGAGCTGGGCATGAATCGCTACAGCAATTGGAAGATTATCACCGAGGATTTGGCATGCGGAAGATTTGCACAAATATAGTACCGAAGGAGCTGAAAGATTAGTAGAGGAGCGGCTTATGCAGGTGTTACAGGAAATCTACCCAGCTTCTTGAAACCGAATCAAACTTGTTGTGGAAAGGCATGCATCTTTGAGTACGTCCCATTTTCCAGACCTGGAAGCCATGAAGTGGGTTATGATGATGAATCTGTGGCGTGACAGAGAAGGATAGGAAAGTGCATTTAATTTGGGGGAGATTATTTTTATGTGTGGATTTGAAATATATATATACTTATCTTTTTTGCGACTCCAGTACTTTCTTGACACACATCACATATACGTATGTATACATATGTATGAGTGTATATTTATATGCATATATAGCGCTAAAAGAACGTTAATAATATTTATAATCTGAAGAGCGAATGCAGGATTTTTCGGTTCTTTAAACAGTTATATCTGCTGATAAAATTGTGTGCTAAAATATTTCAATATCATTTACACAGATTTCTGTTAACTTCGTAAATTCTGTAACTGCATAGAGAATGTTATTTTATCGCACACGTATATTGAAATAATTCAATGGTATTTAGCGAATTTCCATTGAATAATTCTTTTTTGTCATCAGCAGTTTTTGGTTAATACTTTACTCCTTTCATGATTTATCTCACTCTCCTCTCATTTTTAGGTGCAGCATTTATGTACCGATAAAAAATATGGAACTAGATAAAATGGAGTATCAACAAGGCTTTTGAATGTATAGTAGCCTTTTTGGTAATTACAGGTCTTATATAAAATCTCAGGGGACAATGATGCGATGAATTTTAAAAATATGTTAGAGAAAATCGCATTTTTATCATACAGAGATATAAAATATAATTTGATATCTAGAATCAATTATTCTACCCAGTAATTATATTCTAAATATTTAATAACTGTTGTCAGTATAATGAATTCAAATGATCATTATATTTTACGGGAAGCCATGGTGTATACGCCGGGGAAGTAGCTATATGGTCCCTCCCACTTTCTATTACTATTTTCTGGCTATATATATATATAGGAATATATATATAAATATATTATATATATATATATATATATATATATATATATATATATATATATATATATATATATATATATATATGTATATATATATAAATATATTATATATATATATATATATATATATATATATATATATATATATATATAAATATATATTATATATATATATATATAAATATATTATATATATATATATATATATATAAATATATTATATATATATATATATATATATAAATATATTATATATATATATATATATATATATATAAATATATTATATATATATATATATATATATATAAATATATTATATATATATATATATATATATATATATAAATATATTATATATATATATATATATATATATATATATACAAATATATTATATATATATATATATATATATAATATATTTATATATATATAATATATTTATATATATATATATATATATATATATATATATGAGGAAAAGAATGACTCACTTGTATTACTAAGCAATTTAATTTAATTTTATAATATTATGATTTATCATAATATTATAAAATTAAATTAAATTGTTTAGAACTACAAGTGAGCCATTCTTTTCCTTTTTTTAAATATAGCTACTGTACCAAGGATTTCACAAATTTCATTTATATATATATATATATATATATATATATATATATATATATATATATATATATATATATATATTAAAATAACAGATTAAAGTTTAAGCAAATAATCGCTGCTTTCACCCTTAACGAGATCTTCTGAAACTCTTGAGTTTCAGAAGATCCCATTAAGGGTGAAAGCAGCGAATCTTTGCTTAAACTTTAATCTGTTATTTTAATAAATATTTGCTCTACGGTTCTTATATATCTGATATATATTTATCCTCATCGAGCCCTCTTTGGATTTTAGTCTTCAAATTTATTATTATTAATATATATAAATATATATATATATATATATATATATATATATATATATATACACGAACGATTGACATAAGAAACAATGAGAAAATTTGGAATGTAGTCGTTCCAACGTAAATGACTCTATGAATAGTAATTGAATAAATATATATGAAGGGTCATTGGAGATAAAAACATGGGCAAATAACACTACGACAGGTTTTTAGTTTAAATGTTTGTATCTAAATGGACGCAGATGCACCACTGTATGAAGGAGTCAAATGCAGTCTGTAGAATCACATTATACATTTTTCATCCTATAATAACCTACTAATTCTATGTTTCACCAATATTAATAGCACTTCATTTCCGCCCCTTTATTTCTGGGAGAAACATTTGGGCAGAGTCCACTGACACGCTTTGCAGTTGGTCCAACGAAAATCAACCATTTGTAAAGAATCTGCTTGGGTTCGAAAGCGAGTTCAATGCAACTGATAGAGATGCTATCTAACTGTCTTGATCCTAGTCTACATATGGTCCTCCTGTCGACTGGCTTCGCCTGTAAAATTTATGCTGCCATTCATTCCACAGGAATTCTAACCACGATATCTATATCTATCTATCTCTCTTTCTCTCTCTCTGTCACTCTCTCTCTGTCTATCTCTCCCTCTATCTATTTCTCTCTCTCACTCACTCTCTCTCTCTCTCTCACTTACTCTCTCTCTCTCTCTCTCTCTCTATATATATATATATATATATATATCAATGATACTATATTTATAAAACCATAAGTATTTTATTATATATATTTCAAGGGTACCAACATTTGGTACGCACTCATCAGATGAAATACAAAGTTTGTTTTATAAATATTGACATATCCAGGAAGGAGATCTTAACGGTTCAAGTTTTTCCTGGACAGTAAAAGGAAAGAGGGGAAAGAGAGAAAAATTCAAATATTTCAAATTATTAAGATGAATATGGAAATGAGGTTGAGGTATAGGGCTGAAAAAAACGTTATTTTTAGACGCTAGGTAGATTTAAATAATCATTAGGATATATATATATGTATGTGTAGTAAGAAGAAAGAGAAAGAAATAAAAGCTTGTATTTACGTGAATTTAAATAGAATTAACAGTTTGTAGGAATGGTGGAATATGATTCCAGAATTTTAACAAAATATTTAGCTATATTATGAGTTGTAACATTATATATATAATCAATTAGATTATATGAAGAATTATGATTGTTAGTACATTTTATCTTATCATATTGCAACAGAAGGCGCATGGCTTAGAGGCTAGAGCATTGGGTTTGCAATCGAAAGGTTGTGAGTTCAATTCTCGGACAGGGTGATGTGTTGTTTCCTGAGCAAGAAACTTTATTTCACGTTGCTCCAGTTTACTCAGCTGTAGAAATAAGTACCGGCCTGACCGCCCAACCAGTGGGATTGCGTTATCTTTTGGATAAAACGTGACCAGCGGCGCCGATTGGCGCTCGACAGACTGGTCGGTCAAGGTGATATTGCAACAGATTGTAAGTATATAAATATCTATATAGATTTATAAGTGAACAAGTATAAATATTATTGGTGATTTTATAGAAATAAAATATACGTATCAATTGTTTACATTTCTAATATGAGTTACGAAGGATGTTGATTTTACATTTTACATACATATTTAAGTTCAAATTGTAAGAGAAGAACGTTGCTCCAGTTTACTCAGCTGTAGAAATAAGTACCGGCCTGACCGCCCAACCAGTGGGATTGCGTTATCTTTTGGATAAAACGTGACCAGCGGCGCCGATTGGCGCTCGACAGACTGGTCGGTCAAGGTGATATTGCAACAGATTGTAAGTATATAAATATCTATATAGATTTATAAGTGAACAAGTATAAATATTATTGGTGATTTTATAGAAATAAAATATACGTATCAATTGTTTACATTTCTAATATGAGTTACGAAGGATGTTGATTTTACATTTTACATACATATTTAAGTTCAAATTGTAAGAGAAGAACAATTTGTAGATTCAAATATTATCATCCAAAATTGAAAATGTTTTCAGAACATCGTTAATTTATCGAAATTATATAATTTATCATACAAGTTATCATGTTTGCTCAATTGTAAGGGAAAAGTTAACTCCAATATTATCCAATAAGTTTGATGAATGATTTTCTTAGAAAGTATGTAGAGAAAATCATATATTATTTTGTGTGAGATTATAATATATTTTATATTACATGTTTTTCAAGGATGACAATTTCTATTACATATTATCTACGTCGAAAGATGTGTGAAAATTTGAAGATTAAAGAGAGTAAACATGTATGATTAGATAAGTTGAGAGTACATTTTAAAGAACTATCGTAACATTTAGAAGAACTATCGTTCAGGATGTCAATTAAAATATATAACCCTAAAAAAATAGATTAAGAAGAGTATCATTAGGAAAAGAATATCAAAATGGTAAAAATACTAAATTTAAGAAGGAAGATCATTTTAAAAATTTAAATTTTTAAGAGAAAATCTCAGGATCTTAATAATTTGAAATATTTGACTTTTCCTCTCTTTCCGCTCTTTCTTTTTACTATCCAGGAAACACTTGAACCGTTAAGATCTTCTTCCTGGGTATGTCAATATTTATAAAACAAACTTTGTATTTTATCTGATGAAAGCATACCAAAATGTTGGTACCCTTGAAATATATATAATAGAATAAATATGGTTTCATAAATATAGGTTCCATTTATTAATATCATTGATATTATACTCCAGAAAACTTGTCGAGTGCTTCGAATCAGTTATAAACATATATATAAACATATATTTGACAATATATGAACAACGGTCAGGTTGTGAAACCAACCAACCAACCGGAAATTTATAAATTCTTAAATTTATGAATTTAATTTATAATAAATTGGAGTGAAAGCAGCTGGTGCGTGTGTTTCTTCTTGGCAATATGACCCTCCCAAAGCATAACAATATATATATATATACTAGCAGTGGTACCCGGCGTTGCACAGGATAAGGTAGTTTGGAACGCGGGCCGCCAACAGACCTAATCGTGGAAAAACTGCATGCCTGGAAAATATGTAAAGAAAATAAATTGAATATTCCGATGGCTGGATAATATAAGATTTTCCTCGATGAAGCAGGAAAAAGGAAGGTGTTCACCTAATGCGGGACCTAGGGAATCAAGAAAATGAATTTTTTTATGTGCATAATATGCTTTGAATTTTCGGGAAAATCGGCTAAACGTAACGCCTCAAAAAATCCCTAAAAAGCTGAAAAAATGAAGTTTTTCACCTAATGCGGGCCCTAGGCCATACAAAGTTGGATTTTCTTTGCTCACGGTATGAAGAAGAGACTGACTAATAAATAGTTACAATTTCAAGGAAATCGGTCTGACGTAACGCCTAAAAAAACCCATAAAATGCTGAAAAAACGCAGTTCTCACCTAATGCGGGCCCTAGGGCATCAAAAAGTTGATTTTTTTAATATGCATAACACTCCCTGAAACGTAAGTAATATACATATAAGTTTGAAAAATATCGGTTGAGTACTTCTCGGATTTCACCCTCACACACACGCATACACACACACACACGCACACACATACACACATACATACATGCATACATACATACACACATACATACATACATACATACATACATACATACATACATACATACATACATACATACATACATACATACATCCTACATCCGTTTTATATATATACATATATAGATTAAAATAACAGAGTAAAGTTTAAGCAAAGAATCGGTGCTTTCACCCTTAATGGGATCTTCTGAAACACATCAATCTGTGAACGCAGAAGTAAATATTTCGAAAAACGTTGCAACCGAAGGAAAACAGGAAGACGATACTTTGGTTCGTGAAGATGTTCCCTGGCAATGAACGGATAATAGAGAACATAATACGTCATCAATGTTCATCAGAATGTCGTAATGCAGACAGCCAGGCATACAGAGAGATATTATAAGAGCGCGACGGAGATGGATAACCGGCGCCTAACACCCTTTAACAACAGAAAATTGAAATATAAAAGCGACAGTTAATATCTTAGGACCGCAAGGAATATATAAATGCATTTTTAAAGTTAATCGGAGTAGAAATGTGGATTTGTATAGACTTTGCAAAAATGAGATTTACAAAAATGTAAGATTTGGCTTCGTTTATTATAAATTATAGATACACTGCTGTATATATATATTTCGGTGACAGCTATCATTAGTTGAGACCCCTTCAGGCAGTCCGAATTGGTGTGGGAAAGACAGGTACACATGTTGTTGAAGTGTGTTTTACTCCGTCAATACATCGATATGTCCAGCTCCTGGTTGTGTTGTTATTCCTCTGAGGAACTGGAATCATATGCAACCTTCGTACTTTGTCGAGTGCTCCAATCTGCATACTGAGGTGTCGGTAAACAAAATGTATATGTATATACATATATATATATATATATATATATATGTATATATATGATTAATAAATAGGTAGGGGAGTAGAATTTACAACATGCGGATATTTGTAGGTTTAAATAGAGTTCGTATATAGTATGGAAATACCATTCGTACGACTGGTTTCTAACCTATTTCAATCCTTCACATATACTGTTCCAAACAGATTTTAACCAATTAATCACATCTGCTGATAGTGTTGTTACATATATGAGGAGAAAGTATCATTTAAGAATTTTTTCATATGAGTGTCTGTTGCAGCGTATCAGAATGTATGAACTACGAATCGCACCAAAATCGAGTGACAGGTCATTTTCTGAAAGGCTTGAGCAACAGTCGAATGGCTTCATCAAATAGAAATCTCTTTGCGTGGTACCAACAATGTCAGTGCTTATATAATGGCAATGACGATATATTAAAATAAAATCTTCGTGTAACGTTATCAAAGATTGTACCACGCCAATCCAATACCATTTTCAATTACATTATCAATATATATCCGGCACTGATAAGAGCTTCCGGGAGCGTATAAAACCTGTATACGAGAACAAATGTCGCAGTCGGAAATTAGATTACTAATTATTCAATCATATTATCTGCATTATAATATTTCAAGCGCTGATTTTACTTGTATAATAGGCGATTCTATACGATGTGTTTCTTATCTATATTCATGAATATTTTCTGGTATTATCTTTAGACAAATACAAATAATTTATATAATTATTTTTTATCGTGCTTGTGCTGACATTATATATTCACCGAACTAGTAAAACTGCAAAGTTCTAAATTATGGAAATAAATTTAAATTATCAATTGCACAATACATATTATGTTTTGTATTCTTATAAAAGCAAAAGGAAAGAATAAATGCAACAATTTGAATTTGAAACGTATTTGCATTTGATTTAATATGCGTTGTCCGCAAATAAATAAAGACATTCTTTTCAGGAATTTGAATCTACATAGAAAATAAACTTAGATGAACAGATGTGAATTGTTAGTATACTTCGGTTGGCAGGTACACAGTTATGAATCATCTATTTGCATAAGTAGTAATAATATACCAACTTGCATCACCAAGGACATGTCACTATCACATTTGGTCGTTTTATAAACATTTAGCTAAATATTTCTATGTTGATTGACTAAGATATAATCATATTCTGATATATAGGCATATTCCTTAAAGAATTTTTAAAATCATACGTAACTATATTAATATTCTTCGATGCGGAAGGATGTGTTAAGATGGTGTGTTTAAAGTCAAAGATAACTCACAAGGACAGGGGAGAAGACACTTAAAAGGAAAGAAAAGTAAAAAAAAACTATGAAGAAAAAGTAAAGGCATGGGGTTGACAAAATATATGCAACATGAACAATTGATGACGAGTGATGATGTTTGTGCCGAATAGAGATAAACAGATTTCGATATTTCCCAAATAATCATTTATTAAATCAGAGGAAGGAAAACAATAAGAAATAAAGAAATATATATATATGTATAAAGAAAATGTTCGCTCTACATGGCTGAATACAATAAATGTAATCTGAGTTTTTCGAATATTAATAATAACATTCGATTCGTTTACAATTATACAAACAAGCCTGTGCACATGCCAACACAAGAGCAAGAATGAAGGATTCATTCTACTGACCTGGCTATACAATTGAGGCTTCTTTGCATAATT
>OZ024742.1:193646356-193648856 GCA_964016885.1 Eledone cirrhosa
CTGAAGAAAAAGCTTTTAAATCCTAAAGGTTTCACTCAGGAAGATTAGCTTCTCTTGGTACCATTTCATTGTCAGGCTCATTTTGCCAAAGACGTTCTGGTTGTCATGTCAGAGTTGCTAAAAAAGTGGAGATGCGAATAAAACAATCTTGCATCATACACATGTATTTCGTTAACTTGAGAGTTTGTTGTGTGGTGTGTGTAATTTCTGCCTCATACACAATCGATCAGTGCTCCTTAATCCTACAAATGTTGTCTGGATTTATGTCGGGCTGATTCTCTGCAGTAATCTTTTATCGCATAGGTGGGCCACTGGAATAGGATATCTTGACGTAATTCTAATTGAATATTTTACTATATCAATGTTGTGTAGTAGGGGGAGATATCGATTAGATTGCATAAAACATTTTGCCTACATTTACAATACATAAACAACTTTCACCTTCATAAAATTAGGCGGGGGTCATGACCCTATCTTATTACATTTCAATATTTTGTTACATTTATGGTATGGATTATATGTAGCTGTAGTTCGGTGTAAGTAATGTCACGAAATTTGCATTAATGAAGTTTGTATCTATCTTTATCTAAAATTCTTGTTTACGGATATTGTCGACTAGATGTTTACGCAATCTGTCTATGCTGTGAGCATCGGTGAAAATTTTAAATGAAAGTCCATTGTCCCGGTATAAACCAGTGGAGGGGAAACCTAGACTTCAGTGTGTATGAAGGAGGTTTAAGCCGGTTGAGTTACGAATATCAGCACAGTCATGGGACCCCAATTGAGACGTCAAAACAGTCTTCTCGTCATATGATTTTACCTTTGAATCACAGTTACTAAATAGGAGTTCTTCAATTGTGGAATATTAGTTCTCATTCCTGGTTGCTGGTGTACACGAAAGAACGAAATAAGTCTAAAATATTAATATGAAGTGTACTAAACATGGAGGGGCATAAGCCATTGAAAACCGTTTGATTTTAGCTCTTTTCTTAGCGGGTATATCTGTGAACCAGGATATGATAGGTATTTTATTCCACAGTGAGAGGTTAGTGTTTTTAAAAATGTGTGTATTATTTTCTCTTTATTTTTGTTACTAGCTAGTGCTATCTCGGTCCTTGCAGGATTTATCAATCTACCACTAGGCTTTGTATACTCAGGTTTGTGATCCTTCAGTGTACTGAAATCATCACCTTTAGCTAAGCGTTCTACACTAGCGTCGATCTTAAAATTTCTGCCAATTATATTATAGCTGTTAAGATTGGCTTCCAGGTATTTATTGCTTATGCTATTATGGAGAAGCTGGTTATAGTTTTCTATATCTATATCATAAAGTTGTTTTTGCCTTATCATAAAACAAAGACATTTTTAGATTATTTAAATGTTTTACAACCACATAACACCATATATCTGCTATACTGAGCACACAGAAGCACAATTAAATACACATTTCTATAAATATTTCTACAATATATAACAAACAGACACAGATATGTATATCTTCAGGAGTTATTTTCCTCTCTTATAATACGTGAATAAATATAACATAAAGGAACGTTGAACACACTATCATTTTAACAGTATCCTCAAACCCGTTCAAGCATCTGATGACTATGTCACGAATTTGGTCGCCCCTGCCATCACTTCTGTGGACAGTCTGAGGAGGTGGCGATCATTGGGTCTTGAAGCCTAAGGTAGCATTTTTAAAAATCTATATGAAGTTAAATGACATAGACACATACATATACATACACATATACACATACATATATGAAAGTGTAGTACAGCTTATTCATATCAACTACCAACATGAGCACTGAAAATAATCATATTAGTAAGTCTCTTTCAGATATATATATATATATATATATATATATATATATAATTAAGTTAAAAATGTACATCCACATATGTATACTGAAATACTAGTATGCATATGAATACACACACGTATACATATGTAGATGTACCGATTTTTTTCACTGGTCACTTTACTGTGAGTGTCCAGCTATTCTGTATGTAAACACACAGACAAACCGGTTTTTAGAGTCATACTGGTTTTTGAGGAAACACCTTTCCTCTATTCTCCAGAAAGCCAGACAAGGAATATTGAACTAGTTTCGTTGTTGTTACAACTCATCAGCAATATTTACCTATCTCCCGGCCTTTCTAGAGAATCGTAAAAGCACATATCGTTATATGCTTTTTCTGTGAAAATTAGTAGTGGGCAGACTAATTTGCATAGAGTGTGAGTACGTACCGGTTCAACGGAGACGATAAAAACAAATAACGAAACGAAATTAAATTTCGTTTCGTTTGTAACTCACTTTTGTATGACTGACGCTTAAACAATTAAGTTAAAAATGTGCATCCACATATGTATACTGAAATACTAGTATGCATATGAATACACACACGTATACATATGTAGATGTACCGATTTTTTTCACTGGTCACTTTACTGTGAGTGTCCAGCTATTCTGTATGTAAACACACAGACAAA
>OZ024742.1:193653856-193723856 GCA_964016885.1 Eledone cirrhosa
GGGCAACATTGGTTTCTATAAAAGGTGACTACATACTTTTTGTAAATAATGTGGCACACGCAAGATATTCTGTTAAGCTAAATCGGCAATTGCTAGTTATTTGGTAATTATTTATGTAACAACCAACTAATTACACGAATTCTCTAACGTTAAATGGTATCTTTTCTCCAAAAAAATTTCAATTTTCTCGGCTATGTTGATCTAATATTTAATCGGAGCCTTCAAAAACGGTAGGCGGAATATATCATCAAATTAGAAACGTGACTCGAATGCTTGCAACGAAATAGAATCAGCGAAATATAAGGGAGTATGAGGGGACTGTTTTAAACCAAGTAGTTTCTAAAATGAATTACACTCAAAACTCAGAGATGGAACAAATAATCTCATACCGAATGTAAGTAGCACTTGTGTATGTTTAAATTGTAGGGCCAGACATATGATGCATCGGATTTGAAAGAGAAATGAATTGGTGTAACTGATTGTTCTAATTTGATTAAATAATATTAACATTTACATTACAACACTCTACTGATTATGCCAATCTGCTCCCAGTTTATTTTAAAATTCGTATAATATACATATAAAAATAGATGGATGCAGTGCTAAGTAGATATACCGCATACACGTAAGAAAATAAACTATTTAATTATAGCGTATAGGATGATTAAATTCATGTGATCATTTCTGTAATTGCACATGCGCATGCAAATTAGCCTGCAAGATAATAAGCTGCTAAAAAAAGAAATTAATCCTCTGCTCATTTGGTCGTAGTATTCGATTTCTGAAAATATATAGAGAGGCAATACAATATAAATGAGAAATAGCCATACTCTTTTGAGCAATGGGCGAAATCCTGTCGAGATAAATCCAAGGAAACATTTATGAATTCCTTCAGAGGTAACTTTACCATAATTATTATTGGATTGTCTAAGGCAAAGGTTCTCGGGGGGGGGGGGGGGGGTGTCATATGCTCCTCGAGGGGGGTTTCGGAAATCCGAGGGGGCGGGGGCATTTTGGAGTATGCGGGCGTTAAAGGGGCGTTTAAAATTCTGGGGGGCGCTAGAAGCTCCTTAGTGTGGTAAATTTTATAAGTAATATTTGTACGTCTCTTAGTCACCTAGTGTGAATGAATTTGAATGAAAAAACGAGGGAAATAGGTAAAAAAGCTTGTCAACGAATTCCCTTGTGAGATAAAAGAAAATCAAAACAAATCAAAGAAAATGAAAATAAGGACAACTTCAACAGAAATGACAACAAAAAGAAACAATGGTGGTGAAAGGTGTGGGTGTACACATACATACGAACATACACACATACATACATACATACATACATACATACATACATACATACATACATACATACATACATACATACATACATACATACATACATGATGGCTGCCCCTCGTTATCGAGTATGGCCATTGCACGAGGAGAAAGAAAAAAAAAGAAAGTAATGATAATAAATAATTAAAAAGAAAAAAAAAAGAAATATATATATATATATATATATATATATATATATATATATATATATATATATATATATATATATATATACATATACATACATATATACACACACACACACACACATACTCACACACACATATACACACACACATACATTAATAACAATAATAATAATAATAATAATAATAATAATAATAATAATAATGATTTCTTTATTAACCACAAGGGTTTACATAAAGTAGACATTAAGGACAGTGCAGGACAATGCAGGACGGTACAAATGGGCATTTCTGCGTGTAAAAAAACAAAAACAGAGGATGTAACAAAAATAACAATGAAAATAACAATGAAAAATTCCCCAATAGGGGGGAGACTTCGGAGGGACATTTGTGGAGAAAGCCCAGTAAAAAGCCACAATGACCCTGACCACCAAGGCAAGTGCCCTCTCCCAGTTTTCCACCTTTAGTTTACAGATATATACTCAGAGTCGGCCCATTCACTCGGGCCATTCTTGCTTCTCTCACCCATCTTTCAACAAAATGCTGGGAAGAGAGCACTTCCTTCTCTACTCTGATTTTCCTTTTCAAATGAAATTTGAAAAAGTCAATCAGAGCATCACCGAAGAGGTAAGTGCTCGTCTTCAGCCCTTTCAAACGTGTCCACCATACTATCTCTTTCGCCATGGCCACCAGACAGATAAAAACTGCCTGCCCATCCCGGCTAAAGGAGGAGGGCGGGGCAATCTTCACGATGGACTCAGATGATAGCTGGATCCGTCCTAAACGCGACAGCAGGTGTTCGACATAAACCCACAAGTCAGCAATTTTCGGACACTGGACGAGTGCGTGCAGGACGGTTTCGTCGCCCTGCGCGCATCTCGGACATGCCCGGCTGACGACACCTCCATGCCTGTAGAGTTTATCCCGAACTGGCAAGGCTCCTCGGTAGCACTGCCAGGCCAGAGATTTCTGGAAGTTGTCCATAGGCCCTGGCCCGAAAGTTCTTCCGAAGAGATTGGCTAGTTGATTTTCGTCGACGCCTAGAGTTTCCCCAAGTACGTCGTCGCTCTTCCCCTCCACTAATCCTCTATAGAACGCCGAGGTAGAGTTTCCACCGATCACATTGCCCGATTGGTCGAGGGCTGTGAGCGCCTGAAGACATTCCAGTCTCCAGGCGCTCCCTCTCTGTCTTCGCTTGACCCAGGACTGCAGCTCCGTCAAGGAAACGAGCTGGGGAAAAACGCGTCTAGCAAACGGCGACCACACCTGATCACCGTCGAGGAAGAGGTGGAGATGTCGTAGCCTGAGCGCGTGCCTGCGCATCATCAGCCACGGCATGCCCAGCCCTCCACGTAGCGGGTGTTGACAACAGATGGACCGCCTGACCATCGGAGCACGTCCCTTCCACAAAAAGCGAAAGAGCAAACGCTCCAGCGCAGTCAGGCGAGGCTTAGGACAAGGTACGACGGTTAGGCGGTAGCAGATGACAGACGCGATGTACGCGTTAGCCACCTCCGCTCGACCTTTCAGGGATAGCTTCCTCTCCGCCCATTTCTGGGTGAGAGAAGCCACCCTGCTCGTCACCTCGTCCCAGTTTTTGTCCGTCTGGAGGTCCGGACCGAACCAGACCCCTAGCAATTTAACCGGTCCGTCCGTCCAGCGCCCGACGACGCTGTTGGACGGCATGGACCTGCCTCTCCAGGTGCCGAGCTGCAGGCCCACTGACTTTTCCTGGTTGATCATTGCTCCTGTCACCGCTTCGTATTCTCTTAGTGTAGTGCCGATCGCCTCGATGTGTTTGGCGTTCGACACCACTACGGTGACATCGTCCGCATATGCTGACACGGATCTTCCGCATCCTAGTTCGCGCGGGACTCCCCTCAACGTCTCCAGTTTGTGCAGTAATGGCTCGAGAGTCAATACGTACAAGAGGGACGAGAGGGGACATCCTTGGCGGACCGAGCGCATGATGTTGAACGGTTCCGACAGGTGACCGTTCACTCTCACCACAGAGCAGATGTCGCTGTGCATGGCAGCGATCCAGCCTCTGAAGACGGGCCCAAAGCCAGCCGCCCTCAGGACGGCCGCTAGGTAACGATGGTCGACCCTATCGAAAGCTTTCGACTGATCTAAATTGATCAAGGACCCACCCGTGTCTGGTTCCTTAGCAACCCTCTCTATGATGTATCGCATGAGGTGGAGGTTGTCGTGGATGGATCTGTCGGGAATGGCGCATGTCTGCGCCTCTGCCACCAGACCACCAACGACAAGCGCCAACCTCTTTGCTAGCACCTTGGCCAAAATCTTAAACTCTGTGTTTAGCAGAGTTATGGGCCGGAAATTGTCTATGTTATCCCCCTTGTTCGGATCCTTTCTCAGCAGTGCCATCGCTCCTCGGCTCACAGAACTGGGAATTCTCCCGTTCTGTTGCCAGTTGCAGTAGACGTCCGCCAAGAGGCCTCCGAACAAGTCTGGCATCTGTACGTAAAGTTCATAGGGCAGACCATCCAAACCAGGCGATTTACCCCTTGTGCAGCCAGTCATTGCCTCCCGTACTTCAGCGGCTGTTATCGGCTTTTCGCAACACTTCGCCTCAGTGGCCGAGAGCCGCGGCAGTCCGTCGAGGTAGACACTAAAGTCCATCCCTCTACCCGGCCCCCCGCTGCCCCCGAACAGCTGAGCGAAGTGTCGCTGAAAAGCTTCACACATTTGCCCGGGATCGAGTAGCATGCGCCCGTCGTGGTCCACCAAAGACCGGATCGTGGGTTTGTTGCCACGACGCGCCTCCGCCACTCGGGCCCATTGAACGGCTTTCGTCCCCTCGTGTCTGAGAGCACGCACCCTAGCTCTGACAACGCAGCCTTCGTGCTTTGCATTGAAGAATTGGTCAAGGGCCAATTTCGCCGCAAGCACGTCGGTCGCAATGCCTTTGCTAAGCGCCTCGTCTAATTTTCTAACTAGTTCTCCCTCTGCTCTATTTTTCTCTATTGCTAAAGCCTTACTAAACCTAATCGATTCTATTCTAATCGCTCTTTTCAGAGCAAACCACCACTTGTTGTTGACGATGGCCCCCGTCAACGCCCGCTTAACTAGTTCGCTAATCCGGTCTCTGTAGGCCTTGCGCGCTGGTAAGGACGCGTTTAGCTTCCAGTAGCCGGGTCCTCGTCTATGAAGCCTATCTAAGTCAAGCACACAGGTCACGAATTTGTGGTCCGTGTAGCTGACTATCTTGAATTGTGGACAGCCTATGCTAGACCTATCTATTTCCCTACAAAATACTCTATCTAGATATGATCTGGATGACCCTATGCGGTTTGTCCAAGTCCACATTGGCACATTCGGGAAATCCAATCGGTACCTGTCAGACAGTTCAAAACGCCTGAGCAGGTTGGTGAGGCTCTTGCACCCTCCACCCCTATCCGCTAATCCCACACAGTCCCAGCGTGCATCTAAGATCCCGTTCCAGTCGCCCACTAACACTAAAGAGCGGGACGTTCCAAGAAAGGTCTCCAGACGCCGGAAGAAATCAGGCCGCCCTGCTCCTGTCGGGGCATAGACGGCCACTAGCCTGAAAGCTTGCCCGTCTCCGCTGGTCACGTCCAGCACCACCAGCTTACCCTCTGGGTCCAGGAAGATGGCCCGTATGGCGAGATCCAAACCTCTCCGAAAAAGCACAGCAACTCCTCCACCCGATCCAGGACGGCTGGGAGATGCGTACACATCGTAGCCGCCGAAGATCGGTGCGAAGGCCCGTGCTTCGGAGATTCTGGTCTCGCTGATGGCCACTACATCTATGTTTAGTGACCTGAGGTCGTTGAGCAGGTGACCCTGCTTCCATGACGACCCCAAGCCACGCGCATTTATGCTGCCTATTCTGAGTGAGGTCATGTTTAAAATAGAGTGGAAAAGATGGGAAAGACCACTTACCGTACTTTTGGTAGAGGAGGGATGGTTTTTACATCCCTTTTCACTTGATCGTCTGGTGAAGGGACCGTTGAATCGTCCCTTCGGCTGGTCGTCGGCTCTTCTAAGAGAATGTCTGAGTATACTCTTCGATTGATGGTTCCTCCTAGGTCCCTGAAATCACCAACTGCGTTGGGGAATTTCGTTTTAATGTTTGTGTATTGTTTCTGTGCTATTTTTAGCAGTCTTATGTTAGTTGGCGTTTTGATTGGTGCTGGTATTATGTAGTCCTGTTGTGAAATGTCTGTGTGTTCAATTATGTAAGTCATTAGTTTCTTGTTGTGTGTATTTATTGCCGTGCATTTGTTTTTCTGGGGGTGGGGTGTGGTTCTGCTATTTTCTTGTCGTTGTTGCTGGGTGTGTGTGTTTTGTTGTTGTGTTTGCGATGTTGGTGCTTGTGGTGGTGGTGTTGAAGGTGTTGTTGGCGGTGGGGTTGTCGCCGGTGGTGATGGTGGTGCTGGTGTGGGTGGTGATGGTGTTGGTGGTGTTGCTGCTGTGGGTCTCTTTGCAGTAGACTTTACCCTTTTCTCATTTCTTTCCTCCCTTTTCAAAGGCGACGATGCGCTGCTTCTGCGTTTGTGCCTTCTTGCGACCTTTTGCCATCCCTCTCCCACCTCACACTCCATGTCTGATTCTGTAAGGTCGGGGAGGGGTACCAGCTCCACTCTTTCACTTGTTGTTGTTGGTGATGTTTGCACTGGAGTCTCTGTTGCAGCTGCATTTGGTATTGCTGTTGTTGTTGTTAATATTTCCACTGCTGCTGCTGTCTTTGATTTCCGTGGAGTGGGTATGGGTGCAACGGACCTATCGTTCCTGGTTGCCGCTTGTCCTGTTGCTGGTAGCCGTGGAGCCGGATTCGGAAGGAGGGGGGTTTTCTCCTTTCTCAGGGTCTTCTCGTTGCAGAAGGCCCTGAGGTGAGTCTTCGATCCACAGCGAAAGCATTTCGGGCGTTTGCCCTCAACACTTATGGGCAGTTGAGTGCCGTTATCGAAGTCTATCACATCCGGGATAGCTTCGATGCACTCCTGGTTGGTTTGGATTAGCATCTCAATGGAGGAGCCGACCCAATCTTCTCTTACTTTTTTCTGTACTTGCAGTACAGTTGTTTTGTCCTCGATTCCGACGAGGACAGACGCGGCCAGCCAAGAAGGGGTCATTCCGGGGGGGGACGTGGGTCAGTTTGACCCTCACAATTTTTTGCCCGCAGTAGGAGGGCACCAACACCATTTCCTCGCTCCTTAGGGTCACTACTGATTGGGCCTTTGCCTCCTGGGGTGTGGCAAAAAGTACGTCTACGGTGGCGTATTTTTTGCCTCGGGTGATGTGCGTTTTCCTCTGCCACACAGACCCCAAGGCTTTTTGTATTTGGGCCTCTGTGGCTCTTTCCACCCTACGGGATTTTGTACTTACTGTACGGTACGTGACCGTACAGTGCTCTTGGGTTTCGAAAAAATTTTTCGCTGCCTTGCAGATTGCTCGGTGTCCGTTCTTTGTCACCATCTTCTTCGCTTCCTCTAATTCCTCATTTGTTATGAGGATTGTTTCCAAGTTTTTCGCAATACCTGCAAATGAGATTGGTTTTTCTCTGCTGTTGTTGTTGTCGTCAGAGCTGCTGGTACTTTTGTTGCTACAGGTACTACGACTACTGCCTCCGCCGCTGTTGCTGTGGTTGTTGTTGGTGTTGCTGCTGCTAATGCTGTTGTTGTTTATGCTGCTGGTGATGCTGTTGCGGCTGCTACTGTTGTTTTCATTGTCACTGTTGCTGTTGTTATTACGGCTGCTACTGCTATTATTCCTGACGTCAGACGAATGAACTGGGTTTTCGTATTTCCCGCACACCTGTTTCGTCGCTGTCGTCGTCGTCGTGGAGAAACCTTGCACGCTTTGCACGAGACTTTTCTTTTCTTTCGTCGCTTGCGAAAGAGAAGGGAGGGAGAGAGACACATTTAAAGAAGGGAGGGAGAGAGACAATCTTCTCTCTGCTGTAGTGATGATTGAGGAAGAAGAAGACGGAATGAGTGGGAGTGACGTATGAAATTTCTTTTTGGTAGCCATGTTTTTTTGTTTAAAATGAAATTTTGGGTACAAAACCCCAATAACTGGTTATTTAACCCCGAAGGGCCAAATAACGGACAGAAAGACCCCTCTCACGAGGAGGAGGGTGTCTTTATCAACAATTTGGTTCAAGTTTTAAACAATTTACAATTGTTTTAACGGTTAAAAATTACTATACCTTACAGAGCCGAGCCTCCGTCAACCATGGCATTCAATAATAATAATAATGATTTCTTTATTAACCACAAGGGTTTACAGAAAGTAGACATTAAGGACAGTGCAGGACAATGCAGGACGGTACAAATGGGCATTTCTGCGTGTAAAAAACAAAAACAGAGGGTTTAACAAAAAATAACAATGAAAAATTCCCCAATAGGGGGAGACTTCGGAGGGACATTTATGGAGAAAGCCCAGTAAAAAACCACAATGACCCTGACCACCAAGGCAAGTGCCCTCTCCCAGTTTTCCACCTTTAGTTTACAGATATATACTCAGAGTAGGCCCATTCACTCGGGCCATTCTTGCTTCTCTCACCCATCTTTCAACAAAATGCTGGGAAGAGAGCACTTCCCTCTCTACTCTGATTTTCCTTTTCAAATTAAATTTGAAAAAGTCAATCAGAGCATCACCGAAGAGGTAATTGCTCGTCTTCAGCCCTTTCAAACGTGTCCACCATACTATCTCTTTCGCCATGGCCACCAGACAGATAAAACTGCCTGCCCTTCCCAGCTAAAGGAGGAGGGCGGGGCAATCCTCACGATGGACTCAGATGATAGCCGGATCCGTCCTAAACGCGACAGCAGGTGTTCGACATAAACCCACAAGTCAGCAATTTTCGGACACTGGACGAGTGCGTGCAGGACGGTTTCGTCGCCCTGCGCGCATCTCCGACATGCCCGGCTGACGGCACCTCCATGCCTGTAGAATTTATCCCGAACTGGCAAGGCTCCTCGGTAGCACTGCCAGGCCAGAGATTTCTGGAAGTTGTCCTTAGGCCCCGGCCCGAAAGTTCTTCCGAAGAGATTGGCTAGTTGATTTTCGTCGACGCCTAGAGTTTCCCCAAGTACGTCGTCGCTCTTACCCTCCACTAATCCCCTATAGAACGCCGAGGTGGAGTTTCCACCGATCACATTGCCCGATTGGTCGAGGGCTGTGAGCGCCTGAAGACATTCCAGTCTCCAAGCGCTCCCTCTCGGTCTTTGCTTGACCCAGGACTGCAGCTCCGTCAAGGAGACGAGCAGGGGAAAGACGCATCTAGAAAACGGCGACCACACCTGATCACCGTCGAGGAAGAGGTGGAGATGTTGTAGCCTGAAGTGTGTCTGCGTAACATCAGCCACGGTAATCCCAGCCCTCCACGTAGCGGGTGTTGACAGCAGATGGACCGCCTGACCATCGGAGCGCGTCCCTTCTACAAAATGCCAAACAGCAAACGCTCCAGCGCAGTCAGGCGGGGGCTTAGGACAATGTACGTCGGTCAGGCAGTAGTAGATGACGGACGCGATATAGGCGTTAGCCACCTCCGCTCGACATTTCAGGGATAGTTTCCTCTCGGCCCATTTCTGGGTGAGAGAAGCCACCCTGCTCGTCACCTCGTCCCAGTTTTTGTCCGTCTGGAGGTCCGGACCGAACCAGACCCCTAGCAATTTAACCGGTCCGTCCGTCCAGCGCCCGACGACGCTGTTGGACGGCATGGACCTGCCTCTCCAGGTGCCGAGCTGCAGGCCCACTGACTTTTCCTGGTTGATCATTGCTCCTGTCACCGCTTCGTATTCTCTTAGTGTAGTGCCGATCGCCTCGATGTGTTTGGCGTTCGACACCACTACGGTGACATCGTCCGCATATGCTGACACGGATCTTCCGCATCCTAGTTCGCGCGGGACTCCCCTCAACGTCTCCAGTTTGTGCAGTAATGGCTCGAGAGTCAATACGTACAAGAGGGACGAGAGGGGACATCCTTGGCGGACCGAGCGCATGATGTTGAACGGTTCCGACAGGTGACCGTTCACTCTCACCACAGAGCAGATGTCGCTGTGCATGGCAGCGATCCAGCCTCTGAAGACGGGCCCAAAGCCAGCCGCCCTCAGGACGGCCGCTAGGTAACGATGGTCGACCCTATCGAAAGCTTTCGACTGATCTAAATTGATCAAGGACCCACCCGTGTCAGGTTCCTTAGCAACCCTCTCTATGATGTATCGCATGAGGTGGAGGTTGTCGTGGATGGATCTGTCGGGAATGGCGCATGTCTGCGCCTCTGCCACCAGACCACCAACGACAAGCGCCAACCTCTTTGCTAGCACCTTGGCCAAAATCTTGAACTCTGTGTTTAGCAGAGTTATGGGCCGGAAATTGTCTATGCTATCCCCCTTGTTCGGATCCTTTCTCAGCAGTGCCACCGCTCCTCGGCTCACAGAACTGGGAATTCTCCCGTTCTGTTGCCAGTTGCAGTAGACGTCCGCCAAGAGGCCTCCAAACAAGTCTGGCATCTGTACGTAAAGTTCATAGGGCAGACGATCCAAACCAGGCGATTTACCCCTTGTGCAGCCAGTCATTGCCTCCCTTACTTCAGCGGCTGTTATCGGCTTTTCGCAACACTTCGCCTCAGTGGCCGAGAGCCGCGGCAGTCCGTCGAGGTAGACACTAAAGTCCATCCCTCTACCCGGCCCACCGCTGCCCCCGAACAGCTGAGCGAAGTGTCGCTGAAAAGCTTCACACATTTGCCCGGGATCGAGTAGCATGCGCCCGTCGTGGTCCACCAAAGACCGGATCGTGGCTTTGTTGCCACGACGCGCCTCCGCCAATCGGGCCCATTGAACGGCTTTCGTCCCCTCGTGTCTGAGAGCACGCACCCTAGCTCTGACAACGCAGCCTTCGTGCTTTGCATTGAAGAATTGGTCAAGGGCCAATTTCGCCGCAAGCACGTCGGTCGCAATGCCTTTGCTAAGCGCCTCGTCTAATTTTCTAACTAGTTCTCCCTCTGCTCTATTTTTCTCTATTGCTAAAGCCTTACTAAACCTAATCGATTCTATTCTAATCGCTCTTTTCAGAGCAAACCACCACTTGTTGTTGACGATGGCCCCCGTCAACGCCCGCTTAACTAGTTCGCTAATCCGGTCTCTGTAGGCCTTGCGCGCTGGTAAGGACGCGTTTAGCTTCCAGTAGCCGGGTCCTCGTCTATGAAGCCTATCTAAGTCAAGCACACAGGTCACGAATTTGTGGTCCGTGTAGCTGACTATCTTGAATTGTGGACAGCCTATGCTAGACCTATCTATTTCCCTACAAAATACTCTATCTAGATATGATCTGGATGACCCTATGCGGTTTGTCCAAGTCCACATTGGCACATTCGGGAAATCCAATCGGTACCTGTCAGACAGTTCAAAACGCCTGAGCAGGTTGGTGAGGCTCTTGCACCATCCACCCCTATCCGCTAATCCCACACAGTCCCAGCGTGCATCTAAGATCCCGTTCCAGTCGCCCACTAACACTAAAGAGCGGGACGTTCCAAGAAAGGTCTCCAGACGCCGGAAGAAATCAGGCCGCCCTGCTCCTATCGGGGCATAGACGGCCACTAGCCTGAAAGCTTGCCCGTCTCTGCTGGTCACGTCCAGCACCACCAGCTTACCCTCTGGGTCCAGGAAGATGGCCCGTATGGCGAGATCCAAACCTCTCCGAAAAAGCACAGCAACTCCTCCACCCGATCCAGGACGGCTGGGAGATGCGTACACATCGTAGCCGCCGAAGATCGGTGCGAAGGCCCGTGCTTCGGAGATTCTGGTCTCGCTGATGGCCACTACATCTATGTTTAGTGACCTGAGGTCGTTGAGCAGGTGACCCTGCTTCCATGACGACCCCAAGCCACGCGCATTTATGCTGCCTATTCTGAGTGAGGTCATGTTTAAAATAGAGTGGAAAAGATGGGAAAGACCACTTACCGTACTTTTGGTAGAGGAGGGATGGTTTTACATCCCTTTTCACTTGATCGTCTGGTGAAGGGACCGTTGAATCGTCCCTTCGGCTGGTCGTCGGCTCTTCTAAGAGAATGTCTGAGTATACTCTTCGATTGATGGTTCCTCCTAGGTCCCTGAAATCACCAACTGCGTTGGGGAATTTCGTTTTAATGTTTGTGTATTGTTTCTGTGCTATTTTTAGCAGTCTTATGTTAGTTGGCGTTTTGATTGGTGCTGGTATTATGTAGTCCTGTTGTGAAATGTCTGTGTGTTCAATTATGTAAGTCATTAGTTTCTTGTTGTGTGTATTTATTGCCGTGCATTTGTTTTTCTGGGTGTGGGGTGTGGTTCTGCTATTTTCTTGTCGTTGTTGCTGGGTGTGTGTGTTTTGTTGTTGTGTTTGCGATGTTGGTGCTTGTGGTGGTGGTGTTAAAGGTGTTGTTGGCGGTGGGGTTGTCGCCGGTGGTGATGGTGGTGCTAGTGTGGGTGATGATGGTGTTGGTGTTGTTGCTGCTGTGGGTCTCTTTGCAGTAGACTTTACCCTTTTCTCATTTCTTTCCTCCCTTTTCAAAGGCGACGATGCGCTGCTTCTGCGTTTGTGCCTTCTTACGACCTTTTGCCATCCCTCTCCCACCTCACACACCATGTCTGATTCTGTGAGGTCGGGGAGGGGTACCAGCTCCACTCTTTCACTTGTTGTTGTTGGTGATGTTTGCACTGGAGTCTCTGTTGCAGCTGCATTTGGTATTGCTGTTGTTGTTGTTAATATTTCCACTGCTGCTGCTGTTTTTGATTTCCGTGGAGTGGGTATGGGTGCCACGGACCTATCGTTCCTGGTTGCCGCTTGTCCTGTTGCTGGTAGCCGTGGAGCCGGATTCGGAAGGAGGGGGGTTTTCTCCTTTCTCAGGGTCTTCTCGCTGCAGAAGGCCCTGAGGTGAGTCTTCGATCCACAGCGAAAGCATTTCGGGCGTTTGCCCTCAACACTTATGGGCAGTTGAGTGCCGTTATCGAAGTCTATCACATCCGGGATAGCTTCGATGCACTCCTGGTTGGTTTGGATTAGCATCTCAATGGAGGAGCCGACCCAATCTTCTCTTACTTTTTTCTGTACTTGCAGTACAGTTGTTTTGTCCTCGATTCCGACGAGGACAGAGGCGGCCAGCCAAGAAGGGGTCATTCCGGGGGGGACGTGGGTCAGTTTGACCCTCACAATTTTTTGCCCGCAGTAGGAGGGCACCAACACCATTTCCTCGCTCCTTAGGGTCACTACTGATTGGGCCTTTGCCTCCTGGGGTGTGGCAAAAAGTACGTCTACGGTGGCATATTTTTTGCCTCGGGTGATGTGCGTTTTCCGCTGCCACACAGACCCTAAGGCTTTTTGTATTTGGGTCTCTGTGGCTCTTTCCACCCTACGGGATTTTGTACTTACTGTACGGTACGTGACCGTACAGTGCTGTTGGGTTTCGAAAAATGTTTCCGCTGCCTTGCAGATTGCTCGGTGTCCATTCTTTGTCACCATCTTCTTCGCTTCCTCTAATTCCTCATTTGTTATGAGGATTGTTTCCAAGTTTTTCGCAATACCTGCAAATGAGATTGGTTTTTCTCTGCTGTTGTTGTTGTCGTCAGAGCTGCTGGTACTTTTGTTGTTGCTGCAGGTACTACGACTACTGCCTCCGCCGCTGTTGCTGTGGTTGTTGTTGGTGTTGCTGCTGCTAATGCTGTTGTTGTTTATGCTGCTGGTGATGCTGTTGCGGCTGCTACTGTTGTTTTCATTGTCACTGTTGCTGTTGTTATTACGGCTGCTACTGCTATTATTCCTGACGTCAGACGAATGAACTGGGTTTTCGTATTTCCCGCACACCTGTTTCGTCGCTGTCGTTGTCGTCGTGGAGAAACCTTGCACGCTTTGCACGAGACTTTTCTTTTCTTTCGTCACTTGCGAAAGAGAAGGGAGGGAGAGAGACACATTTAAAGAAGGGAGGGAGAGAGACAATCTTCTCTCTGCTGTAGTGATGATTGAGGAAGAAGAAGACGGAATGAGTGGGAGTGACGTATGAAATTTCTTTTTCGTAGCCATGTTGTTTTTTTGTTTAAAATGAAATTTTGGGTACAAAACCCCAATAACTGGTTATTTAACCCCGAAGGGCCAAATAACGGACAGAAAGACCCCTCTCACGAGGAAGAGGGTGTCTTTATCAACAATTTGGTTCAAGTTTTAAACAATTTACAATTGTTTTAACGGTTAAAATTTACTATACCTTACAGAGCCGAGTCTCCGTCAACCATGGCATTCAATAATAATAATAATGATTTCATTTATTAGCCACAAGGGCCGACATGTAGGGGACAATACAAAGACAGGGACAGTGGGGGTTTACAATAAGGTCGAGTAAAAGTGCACAATGGCAAGACTAATTTAACAATGAAAATATAAAAATATAAAATAAACTATGCAAAATATAACAAAATAAACTCCCCGATAGGGGGTGGACGACCCTGGGGTGATTCGGGTACCCCACCAATCCTGAACCACCCTGCGCTTCTAGGGCACCCAGGAGAGCACCCCTCTCCTCAAGTTAGCCAGCCTATAGGCGCATGGTCAGAGTAGGCCCATTCACACGAGCCATTCTCGCCACATTCACCCACCTTTTAGCAAATGTACTGGGGGGCAGCACTTCTCTCTCCACCCTCACCCTCCTTTCCAGGTGAAACTTGAAGAAGTTGATGAGGGATTGGCCGAAGAGAAAAGTGTCTGTCTTTAGTCCTTTCAACCTGGTCCACCATATAATCTCTTTCGCAACTGCCACCAGACAGAGGAAAATGTCCTGCTCTTCCTGACCTAAGGAAGGTGGCGGCTCGATCTTCACTATGGACTCGGCCGATAACCGGATTCGTTCCACACGCGACAGTAGCTGTTCGACATAACTCCACAAGTCAGTAATGCACGGACATTGGACAAGTGCGTGCAGAACGGTTTCGTCGTTCTGTGCGCATCTTGGGCAGGTCCGACTGACAGCACTTCCGTGCCTGTAGAGTTTATCCCGAACCGGCAGTGCCCCCCGGTAGCACTGCCAAGCGAGGGATTTCTGGAAATTGTCCATCGTCCCCGGCTCAAAAGTCCTCCGGTACAGACTGGTCAGTTCGACTTCGTCAAGGCCCAAAGCTTCTCTGAGTGCGTCATCGCACTTGCCCACCACTAATCCTCTATAGAACTCGAGAGTGGAAGTTCCACTGATCGCATTGCCAGCTTGGTAGAGGGCAGTGAGTGCCTGGCAACATTCCAGGTGCCAGTCACCCAGTCTCGGTCTCTTCTTGACCCAGGACTGCAGCTCAACACCAGTCAAAGAAATGAGCTGCGGAAAGGCACGTCTGATAAACGGCGACCACACCTGTTCACCATTGAGGCAGAATATCTGGAGATGTCGCAGCCTCAACGCATGTCTGCGCATCATTAGCCACGGCATGCCCAGCCCTCCGCGTAGAGGGTGCTGGCAGCAGATGGACCGCCTCACCAACGGAACTTGTCCCCTCCACAAGAATTTGAAGAGGAGCCATTCCAACTTGACGAGGCGCGGACGGGGGCAAGGCACGATGGTTAGGCGGTAATAGATGACGGACGTGATGTACGCATTCGCCACCTCCGCGCGACCTTTCAGTGATAGCTTCCTCCCAGCCCATTTTTGGGTGAGACTGGCTACTCTGTTCGTTACCTCGTCCCAATTCTTTTCCAGCTGGAGGTCTGGTCCGAACCAAACCCCGAGCAACTTTACTGGTCCGTCCGTCCAGCGCCCCACGACGCTGTTGGACGGCATGGGCATGCCTCTCCAGGTTCCGAGCTGCAAGCCCACCGACTTTTCCGGGGTAAGTTTGGCTCCTGTCAACCTTTCATATTCCTTCAATAAGGTGCCGACCACCTCGATTTCTGAGGTGTTCGACACCATCACGGTGATGTCGTCCGCATAAGCCGACACCGCCTTTCCACGTCCCGGTTCGAGCGGGATGCCCTGCAACAGCTCCAGCTTCCGCAGTAAAGGCTCGAGAGTCAATACGTACAGAAGGGAAGAGAGAGGGAACCCTTGACGGACCAATCGGGAGAGCCGAAATGGTTCCGAGAGATGGCCATTAACCTTGACCACCGAGCGTGTGCCGCTGTGCATTGCAACGATCCAACTTCTAAAGACAGGGCCGAAGCCAGCTGCTTTGAGGACAAACTCCAGATACCGATGGTCGACCCTATCGAATGCTTTCGATTGATCTAAATTGATCAGTCCCCCACCGAAGCCAGGTTTACACCCAACCCTCTCTATGATGTATCGCATGAGGTGGAGATTGTCGTGTATGGACCTGGCTGGGATTGCGCAAGTTTGCGCCTCCCCAACCAAATCCTCGACGACAAGCGCCAATCTCTTTGCTAACACCTTGGCCAAAATCTTAAACTCTGTGTTGAGCAGAGTTATGGGCCTGAAGTTGTCTAATGTATGCCTCTTGTTCTCGTCTTTCCTTATCAGCGTCACCACTCCCCTGCTCACAGAACTGGGAATACTCCCATTCTGCTGCCAGTTACAGTAGAGTGCTTCGAGGAGTTCGGAGAACAAGTCCGGCATATTTACGTAAAGCTCGTAGGGCAGGCCATCCAAACCGGGTGACTTGCGCCTCATGCAGCCGACAAGGGCGTCCTGAATTTCGGCTTTAGTAATCGGCCTTTCGCAGCGCTCAGCGTCCACCGTCGAGATGCGCGGCAAGCCGTCAAGGTAGGGACTGTAATCCGCTACTCTCTCTGACTCGCCACTCTCCCCGAACAACCGAGCAAAGTGCTGGCGAAAGGCCTCACACATCCGCTTGGAATCGCTTATCTCGAGTCCGTCTCGGTCCGCCAAAGACCGAATTGTGGTTTTATTACCACGCTGCGCCTCCGCCACGCGGGCCCATCGAACAGCTTTAGTTCCCTCGTTTCCCATCGCACGCGCCTTAGCTCTGACAATGCAACCTTCGTGTTTGGCATTGAAGAAATGATCTAATGTTATTCTCGCCGCTAGCACGTCAGTTGCGATGCCACTACAAATAGCCTCGTCTAACTTATCTACCAGCTCCCCCTCCTTTCTATTTTTCTCTAACGCTAGTTCTTTGCTGAACTCTATCGAAGTTACTCTAATCTCTCTTTTGAGAGCCCCCCACCATCTGTTGTTTGTTGATCCCCCCTGACAATATTTGCTTAACTAACTTATTGACTCGGTCCCTGTAAGCCTTACGTGCCGGATTTCCTTCTTTGGGTTTTCCTTCATCTTCGCTGCTGGAAGACAAAGGGTCTGTGAGTGTCTCTGTGTCTGTGTGTGCGTTTATTTTTTTTTTTGTCTATGTATATAGTTGGGGGGGTAGGGGGAGTGGGAGAGCTTTCCTCGTTTTCTCCTTGGATTGGTTTTGGTGTTGGTGGTGATCCGGCTGCTTTTGATGTTGGTGTCCGTGTTTTTGTTGATGTTGTTTTTGGTGGTGGTGGTGGTGCAGCTTTCCGTGCTGACACTGGCGTTGGCAACAAAGGAGGTTTGCGACACCCTGCATTTTTGCGCTGAGGGCAGAAGGCTTGAAGATGCGTGGCTTCCCCGCAAACGAAGCAACGTGGCCTTCTTCCGTCAATCATTAGTTGGATTGTTGTCCCGTGCTGCAGGCGGGCAAAATCTGGGATGTTATTTATATCCTCCGGTTTCATTTGGAGAAGAATCTCCAAATCCATTCCAGACCAGTCTTCTCTCTCTGTCCTTTTGATGTCCAGGAGGGTGGCGTCTGTCCCAATAACAACAAAAATAATAACGACAACAACAATAATAATATACATATACATATATATATATACACACACACGCACACACATAAGCATATCTACACACATACACACACACACGATAGCAACTAACAGCGGTGTGATCGAATGTGGCTTTTTAGCCCAGCCAATGATCTAAAATGTCTTTAACAGAGTCGGCAACGAAAAGATTTACTGGGAATAGTCGGCTGTGGTTGGAGTTCGTGTACTTTTGCATGTCTCTTGAGCCCTCCTGCTGATTTACAATCTCAACCACATATTTGGCAAGCATGATGAGTAGCATCTCCAACAGCAGCCTGGTAGTCAACCACTGGTCTTACTTTATGATGCGAAGATGACTTTCGAGTCCAGCTTTGCTTAGGCAGAGTCTCGCACATATGCTGCATGTCAGCACCATAGGAGGACCCTCGCCGTCTGGAAGTGCAACAGCAATGCCCTTCCTCACATCCCGCTTTACTTTCTCGTATGCGATTCGAGATGCCTCAAAGGCAACTTTTCCCTCATATACAGTCTTTCTCCATTTATTACGATCAGCAGCAATATTCTCCCATGTATCAGCAGAGATGTTAGCGTCTTTGAGAGAGGCTTTCAAGGAATACTTATACCTCTTTTTTGGTTTATGTGGCGGTCGTTTTCCTTTAACCAACTCCCCATAAAAGAGTTGTTTTGGTATTCTAGAATCCTTCATCCTGGCAAGGTGACCACTCGAACAGAGTCGTTGTTGAAGCACAAGAGCTTCTATACTGTCACACATAGAGCTTTCCAAAATATCGACATCACTGATGTGGTCCCGCCATGGATCCGTCTGAGACACAACTGATGGAAACGCTCCAATTGCTTAAGGTGGTGTCGATATGTGACCCAGGTCTCGCAGGCATAAAGAAGACAAGAGAGCACACATGCCCTGTACACCTTTACCTTTGTCCTCCTGCATATGTCTCGCCGACCCCAGAGTCGCCTTTCTAGCTTTCTGAAAGCATCACTTGCTTTCCTAATCCTAATTGAGATTTCACTGTCAAGGTTGCTGTATCGATTGACAGTGCTTCCCAGGTAGACAAACTGATCAACCACTCAAAGTCGTTTGCCTTACACATAGATGTTTGGTTCAGGGGCAGGTTGGTACATGCTTACCAGGGGCAGGTTGGTACATGACGACAGTTTTCTTGAGACTGACAGTCAGACCTAGGGCAGTGCAAGCGTCAGAAAATGCATTCAAAATATGATTCATATCACTCTCTGTGTGCGCTACAAGATCGCAATCATCTGCATACAAGAGGTCTCTTATGATTGATGTAAATATTTTTGTCTTCGCAGCAAAGCGCCTGATGTAAAATATGCTCCCTGAGGTTCGATATCGGATGTAAACACCATGCTCGCAATTCCTGAATGCAATACAGAAAACCATTGCAAAGTATATGGCAAACAGGGTCGGTGCTGGAATATCCCCCTGATCACTCCATTTTTTACTGAGATAGGCTCCGACATGTTACCGCCGACATTAACCCAAGCCTTCATGTCGTCATGGAAAGACCTAACTAAAGCAAGGAACTTATCAGGGCAACCAAGGTTTTGGAGAACCTTCCATAATGCATCTCTGTTAACAGTATCGAAAGCTTTTGTCAGATCGACAAAAACCTGATACAGATCGAAGCCTTGTTCCATGCACTTCTCCTGGAGCTGTCTAGCTGAGAAGATCATATCAGTAGTGCCGCGTCCAGCACGAAAACCAGATTGACTTTCAGGAAGAACACAATCTGCAATGTGTGTCAGCAGACGGTCCAGAAGCACCCTACATAAAACTTTCCCTACGACAGAAAGCAATGATATACCTCTGTAGTTCCCACAATCGTTCCTGTTACCCTTTCCCTTGTACAAAACTACCATTACTGCATCTCTCCAGTCCTCAGGTACGGATTCATTAGCCCATATCCTGCCAAACAAAGAGTGAAGATGTTGCAGGAGTCTCTCACCACCATATTGTAGGAGCTCAGCATGTATGCCATCCATACTTGGAGATCTTCCACTGTTCAGCTTAGAAATAGCCACTGCAACCTCCACAAGCGTCGAAGGTCCTGCGAGAGCTACTTTCACAGGACTTTCTGGAATGAGATTGAGGAAATCTTCACTGACGACAGACGGCTGATTCAAAAGATCATCAAAGTGCTCTCCCCACCTTCGTAGAATTCCCTGTGAGTCACGAAGAAGTTCTTTGCCATCCTACATACATACATAGATACACACACACATATATACACACACAGGCCGGCGTTAGTGTTTGATGAGGTTGAGAACCCGGTCAGCTTTCAGCCAGAGTTGTGGTATTTAATCTCCCTAGGTAATAAAATCTGCAGACAACATTTTTCTCCTTACGAAAAAAAACACATAGATCATATCAACATCCTTTCACATTCAAATATGAATGCATGTATATATACAAATGTATATATGCATATATATTTACATACGTAAACGTATATATGTATGTAGATTTATATATATATATATATAAATCTACATATATATATATATATATATATATATATATATATATAAATCTACATACATATATATATATATATATATATATATATATATATAAATCTACATATATATATATATAATATATATAAATCTACATATATATATATATAGAAAGATTTGAATGGATACAGTTTAGTTGAAAAGAATTTATTGACACGTGTTTCTATAACAGTTACGTAACCTAAAACAGCTGCTATCTAGATTTATATATATATATATATATATATATATATATATATATATATATATAAATCTACATACATATATACAAATATAAATTAGCGAGAATCGCATTTCGGCTATTGGAAATTAGCGAAAAACAACTTCCGAATTGTGTGGCAAGGACTCAATAGATACTATTATGTTATATCCAAATTAAACAATATAAAATATGTTCAATATAAAATATGTTCAATGATAATCAGGAGCATAGTTAAAATAATAAATATATTCAATAAATATTTAGTTACAAAATTCAAAGTCTGAAATATTATTAAGTAACAAGTATGAGAGTATTTATCATAACTTAATTACATATCAGAATCTGTATATGCAATTTATTTAATGTTTAGAATTATACAAATTATAAACAATACTATTTAAATCAATAGTTGTGAATTATATATAGGATTAATTATTAGTTATATTTACTCTTGAAAGTATTATTATTTCGATTCAACCAAATCGTATTGTATTCAATACTATAGGTGAAGTTAAATACAGATTATTAATCAATTTGGATGAGACGAAAATTATACACGATAAATGTAAACATATGAGCTCCGTACAACATATCAAAAAACGTTTAAATTAAGTAAAAGATTTGAAAGCCTGAAGGTATTTCAGATCTCAAATTAAGAAAATTCCAGACATAAAATGAGGATTTAAAACCCAACTAAAGGTATTTAGTCAATCAAGAGATTAACGTACTATATAAAAGAAACGATATGCATTTCCTAAGTTGAGGTAAAACATTTTACATAATACTAATAAAAACAAGAATATTAATAAAAACAAGAATTATCAATTATTAATTATTAATAAAAGTCAATATATCATATTTAGTTTGTCACCCTTTTAGTTGTGGTATATAAATATTGAGTTTTGTTATAATAAATCACTCCCAAGACTGGAATTGAACCATCAGCACAGTTGAGGTATGTCATGCATCAATTTATGTATTTTATCTGATGAGGACGTACTGAAAAAACAGCACAGTACCTCCGAAATATATATAATAAAACATATATTTAGATTATGTGAATGTATCCATTTATTAATATTTTGAATAATTAATAACTCCAGAAATCATCTTTGTTGAGTCCTTTTAATCTATTGTAAAACTATATTCATTGAATAATCAATGAACCTTGTTTAACATTTGGTTATATATATGTGTGTGTGTGTGTAATATATATATATATATATTATGCACACACACACACATACACACACACATACACACACACACATATATATATATATATATATATATATATATATATATATATATATATATATATATATATGGGATAACAAGTTATCGTTATAGGTAATCCAGTTAGAGGTTGTGAGCATCGTGGATAGTTTTAACGTACGGCTTTGTTTGACTCAAAAAGATATTTCCATAGTTAGGCACCGAGATTACGGTAATTCCTATGTAGGTTATACTTGGAGTATTAATAGTGAAAGAATGAAGAGTAACATGGTTGGTTGTACAACAAGGGGCTTTATTTTTAGGTATTGACAATTGTTTCATTCATCAGGTGAGTCTAGAGGTCGCTAATCGCTCGAAGTTACGTCACTCGATCCCCATTACATTATTTACCTCTGATCAACACATCAGAAAACGTAGATATCTGAACAACACATCAGAATACATATCTACGTTTTCTGATGTGTTGATCTGAACAACACATCAGAATACATATCTACGTTTTCTGATGTGTTGATCAGAGGTAAATAATTGTTTCTACTTTAGGCACAAGGCCAGCAATTACCCAGTGCATTACTGGTACTTTATTTTATCGACCCCGTAAGGATGAAAGGCAAAGTCAACCTCGGCGGGATTTGAACTCAGATCGTAAAGGGACATAACTATGCTGAGGTAAATAATGTAATGGGGATCGAGTGACGTAACTTCAAGCGATTAGCGACCTCTAGACTCATCTGATCAATCAAACAATTGTCAATACCTGAAATAAAGCCCCTTGTTGTACAGCCAACCATGTTACTGTTCATTCTTTCACTATACATATTCAGTATGTATATATGTCTGTGTGTGTCTTTGCGTTTGTGTTTGCCCTCCAACCAATGCTTGTTGGTTTGTTGACGTCCCCATAACTTACCAAGGTGATGCTCCGGCATGGGCGTAGTCCAGAGACAGAAAACTAGTAAAATATATATGTGGGTGTGTGTGTGTAGAAGAGGGGTCTCAAACTCAGGGAGACAACAAGGCCATTACGTCCTGGAGGAGAGGCACAGTGGGCCAAACGTGGTGGTGGGTGAATATTTTCACCAGTTATAATCATTTAAACTATAGGGACATGGCATAGAATTTGGGGTTTAGGTTTCAGTCGATTACATCGATCCTAGTACACAACTGGTACTTAATTCATCGACTCCAAAAGGATGAAAGGAAAAGTTGAGATCGGTGGAATTTGAACTCAGAACGTAAAAACGGAAAAAGTACCGTTAAGCATTTCGCCAGATGTGCTAACGATTCCACCAGCTCACCGCCTTATTTTCACCAGTTATAATGCAATATGAAATATAGGTTCTACCACGGGCCACAGAAAAGTAGTTCGTGGGCCACATATTTGAGCCCCCTGTTGGGGATAGATAGATAGATATATAGATAGATAGATGTGTACCAAGCATACACAAACACAATTCTTACTCTCTCTGTCTCTCCCTTTTTCTCTCTTCATTTATATATATATATATATATATATATATATATAAATATATATATATATATAATATATTAATTGCTTCTATTTTAGGCACAAGGCCAGCAATTATCCAGTGCATTACTGGTACTTTATTTTATCGACCCAGTAAGGATGAAAGGCAAAGTTAACCTCGGCGGGATCTGAACTCAGATCGTAAAGGGACGTAACTATGCTGGAAAGCATGGCGTCCGACCCTCTACCGATACTGCCAACCCACCGCGGAAACTATATTTATAAAACCATATTTATTTTATTATACATACTTCCTGGAAGCTCCAACCGTTAAGGTTGTCTATTTTCCGGGTATGTCAATATTTATTTATGAAACAAATCTGTATTTTATCTGATGAAAGCGCACCATAATTTACCTTGGTTGCCCTTGAAATATGTATAATAAAATAAATATGGTTTTATAAATATAGTTTCCATTTATTAATATATTATGTATTTACTCCACTAAACTGTTGAGTGATTTATATCAGTTATAAAAATGTTTAAGCTTTTTGACTCCCACCAAATTAAATATAACCTCTGTATATATATATATATATATATATATATATATATATATATATATATCCGGCGTTGGTATTTGGCGTTGTTGAAAAGAGCAGTGGCCTTTGATCTGGCAATAAAAAACTGGAGTCAAAATTCTTTCTGTACTAAAACCGAGGCACACACGCAAACACAAGTGTGTGTGTGCGTGTATGTATATGTGCGTGTGTGTGTATGTGTGTGTGTGTGTGTGTGTATCTGTGTCTGTGTGTGTGTGTATATATCTATGTATATATAAGGGATACAAATACTGCTTTCTCACTGTCACCAAGCTTCTCAATTCATACGTTGATACTAAGTATTTTATTTTGCTACGAGGTATTTTATTTTGCAAGGTACTATTTTTCTCTTGAGTTTGTGATTTCAGAGAAAGGTAAGAAATTCTTCCTAGTTTTCATCTTTTCTATTTTGACTTTACAGTTTGAATAGTAGAATTATTTATCCAATCAAAATATTACAACTAACAGTGAATTATAGAATTAAAAAAAAGCTTTTTCGACCGAGAACATTCACGTCTATTTTTCAAAAATATATAATGTGAAATAGTTTGCTTTTGTTTTGGACTGAAACTTTTTTTGTATTTAATTCGTACGGGTATTTTTTAAGATTTAACATAACTTGATTTGGCCCATTACGTGCACTGCGGCATTCATATTTCTCAACTTATTATAGCTAAGTCCGTACAACAAGCTTCATTTATCAAAAATGTTCTCGATTACGTGAATGAATTGCGGAATCTATATAGTACATCGGGGAAATTTAAGCACGCGTATTTATCACAGCACGATTAAGAAAATGAAGTATCGCCACCACGCTCCTTAAAAACTGTGTGCCCTACTTGATGGCTAATACGACTTTGCAGTCAAAGCCCTTCTTGACAATTATTCAGATGTCCTTGTTTTTTTACAAGAGGCAACAAATGAGTTTGGCACCAACATTGCATCCAGAACTAATGTTATTCTTACGTGTCCCTCTCCGGGCCAATGTGGTCTTGGATTGCACACTGTAGTTCCATTACTTCAATTCCTTGAAGGATTGAACAAATCTTTTCAAAGTACCACCTTCAATCTAGGTAGACTGTTGCATAGTGTCAAACTGGTGCAAGAGCTAAAAGATCTACGCAGTGAAGATTTTTTTTTCACAAGATTTAACACATTATGAAAAACTGATCAATATTTTACTCAATGGAAATGTTTGTGCTGAAGTAATAATGCACTATCCAGAGCTTGATGAATTTTCTTTAAGGAACGAAATATTTTTTATAGAAATCATCATAATGGATCATCTCTCGAGGATCATCGTAAAATAATAGTGAATCCGTGAAATGCAACCAGAAGTCCGTCGCATATTTCTAAATGTTGAGCGATTGCTCAGACTACTTTTAGTGTTTCCAACCAGTTCTTGTGAAGCTCAAAGATCTTTTAGCGCTCTGCAGAGACGTAAAACTTGGTTGCGATCGACCATGACTCAGCAAAGGTTGAATCATATTCAAATATTCCACGTTCATAGAGATATTTTGAAAAAGATTAGTTGTGAAGAAGTTGCTAAATTATTTATTGACAGCAATGATGCGAGATATGATACATTTGGAAAGATCTAAAAGACAATAAATGTAATTTATTCAAACGTCTATGTTTTATTTTTTATTTATTTGATATAATAAATACTTTTTAAGCTTATTTTTTTATATCTGAACTTCATTTGAATATATAAAATTTAGTTAGCCTAAAATGTTACTTATGTGATAGGGTTCAGGAAAGACACCATAAGTAATACCAAAATGCTCCAACAAATGTTGATTTGTCCCCCTCACATTTTTAAGGCAAACGAGGCCCCTGGAAAAGAGCAACATAATTCATGAATTGAATTCACTGACCCGTTCATCTGAGGCAAACGAGTGCTCTCCCACTTAGTTAAATAGAGGATTAATTATTTTCGCAAAATACTTTCCTACTTTTTATTTGAAATCGTGTTGAATGGCATAATTGCTACAAACTCAGACAAATTCTTTTTGATTGTTTCTCCCAATTCTAGGGTGGTCGATTGGCAGAGTCGTTAGAACTTCAGACACAATGCTTTTCAGCATAGAGTTACGGCCCTTTATGTTCTGAGTTCAAATCCCACCAATGTTAACTTTGCCTTTCACCCTTATGGGATCGATAAAATAAAGTCCTAGAAACGCATTATGGGCAATTTAAGCGACTTTCCCCTCCCCTAACGTTGCTGGTCTTGTGCCTTAATCTGAAACAATTATTTGTCCCACTTTTTCATATCCGCCTCCCGCTGAGGTGAACTTCCACTCTTCCAGAATATATATAAACGACATTTCTCTTACCTCAGATTGTAGACATTCTGCTAGAATTAGGAACCAGTTTTTGTAAAGTATTTGCAGGAAATAAACTGGCAGAATGATTAGAGCGTTATTTATTGCAGCATAATACGTATTTAGTTCAAATAATTATTAATATATTACCAGGCTTGAGTAATAATTAGAGAAGTATTAATATATTACCAGACTTGGCGTAATAATTAGAGAATCGAATTTGAGATCAAATCCTTAATATATCTCCTTTAGTGACAGACAAAAAGATTTATCGCCCAAGGATGACGTTAATATGATGATATTCTCGCCCACCAGTCTCATGGATCTTCAGAAATAATGAAAGAGACTTTAATGTAGTTTATTTAGCAAAAGAAGCGCTAAGAAAAGTCAGCTACATTTTATATGCGTTAAGATATATTTCAATCCAAATATTATCAGTTTAGTAACAAATATATTCTTATATATATATATATATATATATATATATATATATATATATATATATGTGTGTGTGTATGAAAAAGTATGTGCCAGAATTAGCTACTCCTGCGGTCCCCCTAATAAATATTATATAATCAACAAAAAATCACCTAGAGAACATCAACATTGCTCCTGTAGAATCAAAAGTGAATGCCCATTACAAGGTAAATGCAACACCAAAGCCATTGTATATGCGGCTAAAGTGACAACCATGAGCAACAACCAACCAGCCACCAGTGAACGATATGTGGGTATGAAGCAAGACAAATTCAAAACGCGTTATTACTCACATGTCGCATCCTTTCGACATCCAGAAAAAAGATTTACAACAGCTCTGGCTAGCAGAATATGGGATTTGAAAGACCAAGCTATTCCAGAGAAATTGGATTGGTCAATTTTGAACCAATCTAAAGAATATGCAAGAGGAACAAGAAAATGCACGCTCTGCATAAACGAAAAATATTGGATTTTGCAAAACCTTAAATCACCAAAGGCTTGCCTAAACACAAAGACATAAATGTTCACCAGTTGCCCACACATGAAATCACACCTGCTTTCCAGCTCATATAAACTTAACACACTTTCAGATACTTATCCTCCATAAGCTCTTATTCTTCACTTAAATTATTCTCTTTAAGACTACCTTTTCTGATTTACTTTCATTTATAACCATACTATTAATTTTATTTTTATTTTTATTTTCATTTTTATTTTTATTTTTATTTTTACTTCACATCCACCACTAACCCCCCCCCCCTTTATTTCTCCGATTCACTTACCTAATATCTCCACTTTGCACCTTTTACTTCCCTATTTTCTTCACTACTTGATTACTACATCACTTGTGTTTTCCACTCCAGATATTTTCTATTATTTCGCAGCCAATTTTACATTTTTATATTTGTACTCACTTATTCACAAAGCTGTTTTTACACCCTGTATCTATGTGTCTGAGCGTCTTTATGTGTGTATACTTTCTGTATATGTACAGGAACGCCTCCGTATGAGCGCGCGCGTGCTTGTATTGTTTTTTATACATTAAATTTTGCTCTGGTACTCACATAGAGCACTCTTCACTCCTATGACTTTTTCTATTTTCAACGGAAACTTCAATACCTATATAGATATATATATATATATTTATGTGTGTGTGTGTGTGTGTGTGTGTGTGTGTGTGTGTGTGTGTGTGTGTGTGTGTGTGTGTGTGTGTGTGTGTCTGTGTGTTTATGTGTGTGTGTTTATGTGTGTATGTGTGTATCTATATATGCGTGTATGTGTGTATGAGAGAGATAATTAAATTGAAGTAATACATTTGCAGTACGTTTCGCTTACATAACATAGTTTTAAAATGATAGAGTGTTATCGAAAAGTAAGGCAATGTTTCTAATTAAATTCAAGGTTCAAATACTATCAAGGGCTTCAAATCACGGGATGTTAAATCACACAAATATGTGTATGCGTATGTGCGTGTGTACGTGTGAGTGTATAAATATCTTCATTCTAGAACTAGAACGATTTCATTTGTGAGGAATCATCCGGAAAGACCGAAGATTGCTTTACGAGTGAAACAATTCTAGTTCTGTTAAAGTAATTTCCATAATTAAATGAATATACCTATACTTTCGGGTATTGAGTAACCCTTTTGACATTAGACCCCTCCCCATTTATGTTTGGACCGTATATATTATACGTATATGTATATATATATATTATACGTATATATATATATATATATATATATATATATATATATATATATATATATGTGTGTATGTGTGTTTATATATATATATATATATATATATATATATATATATATATATAAACATATATATATATATACATATACACACATATATATATATATATATATGTTTATATATATAATGTAGGAGGTGAGTTTTATTGTAGTACAATAAAGCAATGCAGATATCGGATAAAAAACACTCTACAGTTTGTAGGACTGGAGTATACATAATATATAAGATCAATACATATATATATATACAGATATATATATGCATATATATATATATATGTATATACATATATATATATATATATATAAACATATATAAACACACACACATATACATATATATATATATAAGTATGTACACGTACATACATATATGTATACAGACGTACAGTAGTATGTATATATATATACATACATGCACACACATATATATATATATATGTACGTATGGATTCACCGAACATTTATTATAATGCTCGGTGTGTTTGTAAACAAACATCCCGTATTAAGCCGTAGTGTCTAGCAAACATCGTTGCTGGTTTGTTCAACACTGACAAAGGAACGCTGTACTAGTTTCAAGCTTATTAGCTATCGTCAGCAACGTATACCTTCCTGCCAGATTGTTGAACGTATATACTTACCTTATGCATATTAACGGCTGAAGAAACGAGCAACGATGGTTGCTAGACACTACGGCTTAATACGGGATGTGTGTTTACAAACACAGCGAGCATTATAATAAATTTTCGGTGATCCATACGTACATATATATATATATGTGCATGTATGTATATATATATACATACTACTGTACGGCTGCATACATATATGCATGTACGTGTACATACTTATATTTAAGTAACAGCCGTACTAAGAGTGGGAAATGAAATTTCGTTTCATTTTTTCCGTTTATAAATATATATATATATATATATATATATATATATATATATATATATATATATTTACATATGTATTCAGGTTTGAGGTTCACCACTGTATAGAGCTGGTCTATTCCGTATGGTCAATCGTAATGCAATAATATAGAGAGTACTCAACGTAAAGCAGTTCAACCGTCTTTGTTTTTGTAGTTTGTGGTGCTATTACGGAGTTAAATATTATAATGAAATGACAGGAGGCTGGATTTGTGTAA
Organism: Eledone cirrhosa; assembly: GCA_964016885.1. NCBI lineage: Eukaryota > Metazoa > Mollusca > Cephalopoda > Octopoda > Eledonidae > Eledone > Eledone cirrhosa. The sequence continues at coordinate 193,682,879 of OZ024742.1, forward strand.
ATCCTTGAAAGGCTTATTATACTATGATCATTTCAATGACCGGGTTCCGTATGAATCCGGTGATATCATCAGGTATTCGAAATATAATACGTGAATGTAATAGGTAAAATCCATGGGGCTGAAAATCAAGACCCGAGGGCGACCGCTATTCTGTTCCTTCAACCTCAGCCGGTCGCCCTGGAGTGACGTGGCTAAATTTTATAGTATGCTACTACCGGTCAGATGAACGAAAACAGAAAGGGGTGGGAGCATAGGTTAACGTCGATCCCATGACACAAGCTAAAAGAAAGAAAGAAAGGAAGGAGAAGAAGGGGGAAGAAAGAAGAAGAGAAGCCAGGGTTAATGTCAACTAAAAGAGGAAGGCAACTACTACTGGTCAGATATAGGCAAGCAAGAGGGGGAAGGAAGATAAGTCTGCGGGAGGGAGACAGGAGGAGGGGAGGAGAGAAGGAAGGGAAGAGAGAAGTAGAAAAGTAAGGGTTGATGGCTACAAGAAGGAAGATAGAAAGAAGGAGGAAGAAAGGTCGATATTAATGTCAGACCACAGTCAAGCCAGGAGTGGCGCGAGAAAATTTTTCACAGGGACCCGCATCTTAGCGGAGGTGAATATATTGGGAGTCAGTGTTTTACAGTGTTTAGACTTCTAGGATGAAGTTAAACAAATTTATAATCAATATTCAATATTAAAGAGGTTAGAAAATTTAAAGTTCAACAGTTTAACATTTAATTATATAATAGTTCCGATTTGTTCTGTAATTTAAAGGTACTATTTGGCGGTTAAAACAACGGCCGCGCCCCGGGCCCCATGGCGAATTAAGCCACGCCGAATATTTTCATTTACTGAAAGAAGGGGAAATTTATTTTTCCAAGCACTCCAGGTGAGCTCGTTCGCCAGGGAGCTGGTCGCGCCGCCATTAAAACCCACCCAACAGTCCGACAGAAAGTTGGAACTTTAAAATTTTGCTTAGAGAAGTAAAAGAGTAATGGTTGATAGCTACAAGAAGGAAGATAGAAAGAGAGAGGAAGGAAGGTCGATATTAATGTCACACCACAGTCGGGCCAGGAGTGGCGCGACAAAATTTTCACAGGGACTCGCATCTTAGCAGAGGTGAATATATTGGGGGTCAGTGTGTTACAATGTTTAGACTTATAGGATGAAGTTAAAAAATTAATAAATTAATAATAAATATTCCATATTAAAGAGGTTAGAACATTTAAAGCTCAACAGTTTCAGGTTGATATATCTAATATTTCCGATTTGTTCTGTAATTTAAAGGTACTATTTGGCGGTTAAAACACCGGCCGCGCCCCGGGCCCCATGGCTAATTAAGCCACGCCGAGTATTTTCATTTACCGAAAGAAGGGGAAATTTATTTTTCCAAGCACTCCAGGTGAGCCCGTTCGCCAGGAAGCTGGTCGCGCCGCCGCTAAAACCCACCCAACGGTCCGACAGAAAGTTGGAACTTTAGAATTTTGCTTAACTCTATCGGATGAAGTTGAAAGAATTCAGAATAACATTATAAAACTAAGGAGTAAGAGGATTGAGAATTGAACAAACAGAAAATTGAAGATTAGACATTCAAATAACGTCTATGAGGTTTTGGGTTGCGGGGTTTAATTAAATAGTCTTTTATGAAGAAACGTTAATTGTATTATGTAGATCTGTAATTTATCCTAGTGGGATGTAGAGTACGGGATATAGTCGTGTAATGTTTAATTTTTGTTCTCAGGAGGAGACATTCTAGTGTCGTATGCTAATGGGTACAGGTCCCAATGTGAGGAGTAGAAATACATGGATACATAGAAGTGGAATACGTGGAAGAGCACATTGGTACAGCAGAGGTATAAATATATAAACATATCAATATATAGGTATAAACATGTAAATAAACCAACAAGAGTGGTGTTGGAGTAAGATGGAGAAATCAGGACATAGGAGAATTACAATATAGTTCAGGTTGCAGTATTAATGTTCCCCGGGGGGGGGGGGGGGCAATCCTGTGTCGTGTGCTAAGGATGCACGCGAGTAAAAGTCTGAATAAGGGGAGTAAAAAGTACATGGATGTATAGAGGTAGAGTACGTGGAAAGACATTAATACAGCAAACAAAGATGTGAAGATATAGATAAACAAACAATAGTCGTTGTCTAGTAAATGTAGAGTTCAAGACACAGGAGAAATACAATATAGTTCAGGTTGCGGTATTTATGTTCCCAGGGGGAAATATTCCAGTGACGATTCATACGGAACCCGGTCATTGAAATGATCATAGTATAATAAACCTGTCAAGGATTTACACAAATCCAGCCTCCTGTCATTTCATTATAATTATATATTTATATATATATATATAAATAAACATATGTATATATATAGATATATATACATGTATATATAGTTGACCACCACAATCCGGGGTTAGCTCCCTTTGGTGTAACCTGTGCCATCACAACCAGATTTATGTCAGAACGAAATCCTGTTGAGAAATTAAATCCACTGTTCGATCTTCCAGAAACTTAACTTGTATACACTACAAGCGTATTTTGTTGATTTCGGATTTAAAGAAACCTAACTTAGATATTGAATAATTTCGATGTGATGGTCCAGTTTGTTATATATATATATATATATGTGCGCGCGTGTGTGTGTGTGCGTGCGTGTGTGTGTGTGTGTGTGTGTGTGTGTGTATGTGTGTGTGTGTGTGTGTGTGTGTGTGTGGTGGGGGAGGTGCGCTTGTGTGTGTGTGTGTGTGTGTGTATGTCTCTCTCTCTCTGTGTGTGTGTGTGTGTGTGTGTGTGTGTGTGTGTGTGTGTGTGTGTGTGTGTGTGTGTGTGTATGTGTGTGTGTGTGTGTATGTGTGTTTCTTCTCGCAAATCAGTTCTTTCGTTGCTACAGACCCCGCGGTTGAATTACCGGTTGCTATCTTCAATTTGCAAAGCTCTTTAAACTGTATGTTATAACTCTGAGGTCTATACCTTGTCGAGTGCTTGGCTGCACTGCTGAAGGCATTCGTCGGCTTAGCTGCAACTCGAGCTTCGAATATGCTGTACATTCATTTGTATATATATATGTGTTTGATATGGTTGCTTGGATGTTTCTATAGGCGGTATGCCGGTTGAGAAACTCCTTCCTCATTCGGAGCAGAATATAATAATATGGAAAACAAAGAATCAGTGATGCATCGAAACACAATTATTAACGTATTACAATTGTTTCTCCAGCGAACACCTCGAGGTGCGATCTGTTTGTGGATCGAAACTGACTCTGGATTCGCAAGTTCCCAGATACGTCTAGCGAATTCGAAGTCATGATAGTACCATTTATGATGTTGCAGATGTGCAACGAAATAACTTTGATAGACTATATATATATATTTATATCTGTATTTTTAACCGTTGGTCAATCAATGGTAAACATTGATTGCCAATTAAATTAACTATGGAAATTCATAAAATACAGAAGCGAAAACCAACCAAAGAGTGAGTGTGTTCTGTTATTATTTCTGGCAATATGACCCTCCCCATGTATAACAACAGATGTTTATATATATATATATATATATATATATATATATATATATATATATATATATATATATAGTTATATATGTAATATATATATATAACACTACTGGTTTAGTTCGGATCTAGTTGTCGAAATGGCCGGCACTCGACCGTCAAGGTCCTGACTCTACTACCCTAAGTATCGAGTACTCTGGTACGTTATGGTCCACCTGGTTCCTTACCACACTTTCTTCGTTATATATACATACATATATATATATATCACTATCCTCTCTACTATCACACTGACTATATATTCTTCTTCTTTTTTGTCAGTTTAAATTATTTACATTTTCTTCAAGGAATATACTTTTTCTGAATTCTACCGCGTAGTGAATAGTCAGTTCCACAGTTATAGGCTTGCTGAAGAAGTATTATACATAATTAAGTTTTGCATATGATTGAACAATATATATTGTAGTCAGGATATATAGACGAGTATAATAGACACAGAAACATATCAAAGAAATTAAATTCTTAATCTCTTTCACACCGATGTTTATATTTTTCCCGGTGTAATTCTTATATATATATGTAAGAGTAAAGTGAAATATCCCCTTCTGCCACGAAAGACTATTGATTTACAGATAGAAACTACACCTCTGGGGCATAAGCCCGGTCAAGGTATTTTTGACGAAAGCATACAGTCACCCATGCAGACATATATCCCCTTCTCGTCACCGATGTAGTGAGAGGGAAAGGTAAAAACCGATACAGCTTGTCACCAGTGACACCGCAACTCATTTCTACAGCTGTTTCAAATGGATCAACGTGGAATAAGATGTCTTGCTCAAGAACACATCGCCCGGTCCGTTATAATTATGTAAATATGGGCACACGTATATATAGGCGCACCTCTGTAGGTGTGTGTGGATGGGTGTAAGAGAGGGGGGGGGGCGTGTATGCGAATGGGCGAGGGAGTGATATACAGACAGAGAGAAGATGAAGAGAATCTCGGATTGTATATTGAGTCATATATCAAATTTTCATGTAAATAAACATTTTTTAGCCTCGGTATGAATTATAAAATCAGGGATTATGTCACTGGTGTCCTTATCAACGAAGAGATTGCACCCTGACGATATAGTTTCTAGTTTATTAAGCGGTGTCAGTGAGGCTTACTCCTCTTAGAGGCTCTACAATCTTATTGATTTATTCTTATGGAAATAAGTTGCTGAAGCTCATTTGCATACAGAGCAAAAGTGCAATTAAGGACAGGTATTGATGCTCTGATAGGTTTGTATATTGAATTATATACGAAATGTTGATGTACATAAACTTTTTTCTAGCCTCGCTAGGAATGTTAAACGCAATGATTATGCTACTGATATTCCTAGCAACCAAGGAAGAGCACCATTAGGTTACCGTTTCTGGTTCATTAATCCTATCAGTGGAGCTAATATTTATCGATCTATCCATGCTTATGTATATCTATATCTATATACATCTCTCTCACTCTCTCTCTCTATATATATAAATAAATAAATAAATAAATATATATATATATATATATATATATATATATATAGATAATGTTTTCATAGCAAAAATGTTTATTTTCTTTTACATTGAGGCTCGCGTGTTTCTTGAATATAATCATATAGCATATGCTTCGATATAAACCACAATTATGATTAACGCTATCTCAGGGCTACAGCCAATCTCTCTCTTTCTCTCCCTCCCTCCCTCTCTATGTATATATATATACATATATATATATACATTATACATATATATATATAAATATAGTGAGAGTGGGAAAGAGAGTTAGATATTTATATAAATATATATATATATATATATATATATATATATATATATATATATATATATATAAATATAGTGCGAGTGGGAAAGAGAGATAGATATTTATATAAATATATATATATATATATATATATATATATATATATACAGGGAGGGAGAGAGACGGAGGACCTGTCTTTCTTATTTTAATGCCATTAATGCAGTTATTATATTTTTCATAGTTCCGTTGAATGATGTAAAGAACATTATCAATTTTAGGGTCACATGAATGATCCACTAATTAAGAAGTGAGTACGTCATGGGTATAAACACGCTACAAATTTTATATATATATATATATATATATATATATATATATATATATATATATATATAAAGATCTACATATATATATATATATATATAAAGACACAGATATATATGTTTTGCAACGGGTCACTTTGTGGTTCAATGAAGAATTAATAAATTAAATAAAATAATCTGAGCTATATATCATAAAGCACATGAGGTAACTAAATATATAGACTTTTCTTCTAGTTTATTGTACACCAAATTCTGTTTAGTTGATTGTATATCTGGTCGATTTATACATGCTGTCGAAATATTCGATAAATACTTCGTCGCAACCGCCGCGAAAGGCTGCTTTCGGTTATTTGTCAGAGATTTCTTCATAGGAGCCTTTATTATTATAGCTTGGTCTAATTGATTTTTTACATGGTTAATTATGCTAATAGGGAGAGGAAACGGTATATATTTTATCTGGTGATTCTATAGACATGTTTTATGATATATATATATATATATATATATATATATATATATATATATATATATGATAAGTTATTCCAGGTGGAATCGGAGGTAACCACAGTAAGTAAGGTACTCAATACATAGCAGAGTACATCTATATATATATGTGCATGTATATATATACATACTACTGTACGTATGTATACATATATGTATGTACGTATACATACTTATATTTATGTATCAGCCGGACTAAAAGTGAGAAATGAAATTTCATTTCAATCTTTACCATGTATCGTTTCCTGTACGCCCGGCCGATTACCTCACTCGATATGCAAATTAGGCTGCTCCGCCGTTAATATGCATAAGGAAAGTATATACTTTCAAACGTTCAATCATCTGACAGGAAGGTATACGATTCTGACGATAGCTAATAAGCTTGAAAATAGTTCATCGTTCCTTTGTAAGTGTTGAACAAATAGGGCAGCGATGGTTGCCGAACACTGTACGGCTTAATTCGGGCTGTTTGTTTACAAACAAACAGAACGTTATAATAAATGTTTGGTGAATCCATACGTATATATATATATATATGTATGCATGTATGTATATATATACATACTACTGTACATCTGTATACATATATGTATGTATGTATACATACTTATATTTAAGTATCAGCCGTACTAAGAGTGTGAATGAAATTTCATTTCATTCTTTTCCATTTATATATATATATATATATATATATCATAGTGAGTTTTATATAATGTAATGATATATTGAGTTTACACTAAAACATTTTCCATCACTTGCATTGTCATGTCGGATCAAGAATTTTGAAATTAATTCCAATATTTAGTATTATTACAGCTAGCTAATTGCAGTGAATGCACGGGATTAGTGGAGCAAAGTATGATATTGCTTCTGGTGTTAACGTATTAAATGATATCACTTCAAGTTTGACTAACCTTCAGATGGCTTGAAAAATCCTTAGGTTCAAATCACGCCGATGTCAATCTAGCTGATAATAATGCTGGGGTTGAATAAAGTACAAATCGAGTACTGAATTCGAAAGTAATGTACATTACGAAAACTCATTTTCTTTCTTCTAAAATATATTTATTCAAAGAAAAATGTTAACTGAAGAGGCACCAATTGTCAGATTAGATCCAGGAAATTAGGTTTCTATTGCTGATACTGTTGCCGGAAAGAAGTGGTATTTGGATTCAGTGCCGGATTAGATACAGCAAAGCATCGAGTTTGACTAACAATTCCACCAATTTATTTCTTCGGGAGATTTGAACTCATAGAGCAATGGGCTGGAACAAATATACTGAAGTATCTAATCTAATGATCCTACTATTCTTCTAATTCACTGCATTTAGTCAAACGAAACTATAAAACTGTCTTTTATGAACTGCGCCATTATTAATAAAATTGAATATATCTATATATATATATATATATATGTCTAAAATTATCTTCATATATAATATTACAGTAATGCGATGACATGTCAAGTCTGGTATCATCAGAAAGATTATTATAACAAATGAGTGACATATCTGATCTTTCTCTCATAGAAAATATTTAGCGAGATCAAATACAATAGAAAGGCTGAATCGGCAGCTGTAATATATTATTTAATGTACATAGGTATAAAAATATTACTCTACTCTGCAGTTTCTATTTGAATATTTAATAAAGGAAATGTACTAATTCAATAATCGACATTCTATTTTACACACACACACATACACATACACACACACACACACGCACACACATATATATATTGTGTGTGTTTATGTGTGTGTGAGTGTGTGCGCGTGCGTGTGTCTTTTTGTGTGTATAAATTTCGTATGTTTAATAAATAAACGTTTATGAAAGCCCAGCTATTAATAAAGGCTGACGGCCAGCGCCGCCAAGGAGATTCCAGCAAAAGCAGCGACGGATAACTGTCTATACGTATTTCGAGCTGATGTCTCACTTCGGGACACCGCTAGATGGCGCTGGTCGTCATCCTTTATTCATAGCTGGGCTTTCGTAATGGTTATTTATGAAGCATACCGTATATTTTTATATATTCGAAATTCACACACACACACACACACACATATATATATATATATATATATATATATATAGATTTTGAGTTTATGTTGGTTGTATACCAACACCTCAGTATGCAGGCTGGAGCAGTCGACGAAGTGCGCAGGTTGGTTTGGTTACTCCGGAGTAGTGTAAAATAAAGTTAAATAAAAGTCAAATGATTAAAATCTAGCTTCGTTTATTACTGCTATATATATTTCAGTGACAGCCATCTTTGGCTGTGACCTCTTCAGGCAGTTTGAATTAGTATGGTATAGACAAGTACATATGTTGTTTAGGTGTATGATATTGTCAATACTCTGATATGCCCAGTTCCTTGTTGGATTGTTAATTCACTGGGGAACAGGAGTCATATGAATTCAAACAAACGAATTTTAGTGTCACAGGTCCCCTTCTCCTCTCATTGGTCAGTTATTAGTGTTGTCATTGTTGGAGTTAGCTTAAAAATTGATAAAATGGTAGAAGGGACAAGGTGTTGAAGGAACAAAATATCAAAAAATGTGTCAAACTTCCCATTGTTCAGTTCTGAGAGCATTCCTCAGTCAGAAGTCTATAGAATTCTTTCTGGGGTGAGGCTCCCTGTAGTGTTTATAGAAGTCTATAGAAAGAATTCAGAAGTCTATAGAAAGAATTCTATAGACTTCTGACTGAGGAATGCTCTCAGAACTGAACAATGGGAAGTTTGACACATTTTTTGATATTTTGTTCCTTCAACACCTTGTCCCTTCTACCATTTTATCAATTTTTAAGCTAACTCCAACAATGACAACACTAATAACTGACCAATGAGAGGAGAAGGGGACCTGTGACACTAAAATTCGTTTGTTTGAATTCATATGACTCCAGTTCCCCAGTGAATTAACAACCCAACAAGGAACTGGGCATATCAGAGTATTGACAATATCATACACCTAAACAACATATGTACTTGTCTATACCATACTAATTCAAACTGCCTGAAGAGGTCACAGCCAAAGATGGCTGTCACTGAAATATATATAGCAGTAATAAACGAAGCTAAATTTTAATCATTTGACTTTTATTTAACTTTATTTTATATATATATATATATATATATATATATATATATATATATATATATATATATATAATACAAATATACATACATGTTATATCGATGATTGCATCTGGGTCACCTACGTTATCCGCACTTAGCTCACCAGCTTTTGACTTCACTTTGCCTATATCCTCTATAAAAAACGATCAACCAAAACATTCTCTACACTTCCGTGTTTTTACAAAACCACTCTTATTTCCATTCGCCATTTACAATCCCAATTATTCACAATCTTTCATCCTTTATTCACAATTCTTAGGTTTCCGCCGCTTTTAGAGCCTGTTCCACCTAATTAGTCCTTCTTCCAGTGCCTAAAGTTGTTCATATGTCAGCCCTTACTCTCCGCATTGCACGTGACCGCTTGCTTTTTCCTTGCACATTCAATCCTAACAACATACCATTCAATGATCTATGCTACGTAATTTCTGCGCCCATTGTTTAGAATCACTCTTTCTTCCATATCCATAAACGTCCTCGACTTGCCCAATTACCTTATATTCAACTTTTCTATTCCTAATTAAAAAAAACTAGTTTATTCTCACGTATACTTACATTCAAGTCTGTACCACAATCTCTGAACACTAAATCCGCTCCCGCTTCAATCATTTATCTCTTTACCTGTATTACTAGAAATGACATTTTTTCTCTTAAATGCACCGCATACATTAGAGCGAGTGATCACAGGATATCAGATCGTCTCAGCAAACCTGTACGAGATATTCGTTTCAATAACTCACATCAGTTGTTGCTCACCATTCCACCTCATTTGGTCATACACTTCCACATCTCCCAGTCTGTTGTACTCCTATAGTTCATTGTTTCACTGCTCCGGGCTATTACAATGGGAAACGTTTCCTTTTTGCCTTGATTGCTGTTCCCATTGGTTTAAACAGAACAGTGACGTTTAACTAACCTCACCTTAACACTATTTTCTTTCACACTCAACCATTATACACCCCTTTTATTTCGTACACCAATACATTCTTTGATTTCTAAACAAGCTCAATATACCACACACAGCGCTATACGTAAACGCACCTAATTGATTGCATACGTCAGACCTTCACACCCATATAGATTGCGTACATCACACACACAAATACATTAACTCCACACATATTCATATCAGTAAATACATACACATCTACACATACAACCATACTACCAATTATGTGGACGCCTATGTACCTTTCTGCATAAAGATCACCTCCCCCTACTATTATTCGTCACTATCATCGATCCTTCACCCTCCCAATTTCTCCTAACCAGTTCTTACTAGTATCTAGGTCACCACACCCACTCCCTCTCTGTATCTGCCCTAGACTCTACATTGTTTTTCTACTTCCTATCCTAATGCTCCTGTTGTCGCCTTTTAAACCATATCTGCTCTCCATCATCGTATCGTTATAACACTTATTATTCTTTTCTTTTCCGCGGAGATTTGAAAAGGGGTTTAATCTGAAACCTCAGGGCCTTTTTCTTCATATTTGGCGCAAATAACTCCACTTTATAGACATTGCTCATGTTTTTATTTCTTGCATATTTGTTGTCGATCAGTTGTCTTCATTTACACATCTGATTACGTTGTCTTAAATTCCCACCTTTTTGTGTTCATTTGTTTTGTTATATTGTCTTAAATTATATATAAAGAACATAAGGGTAAATTAGAGAACATAGAAATAAAAATTGAATGTACACACAGAAAAGACGCAATGTTTAGACAAATCACAGAGGCAATAAACATAAATGAACTCCAACCAAAATTAAATAGAAAACATGAGTGGAACAGCAGCATCACAACTTATAATTAAGGACAAAATGAAACCACACACGTACATAGAACAAACAACCAACCAGTAACATGTAAATAAACAAATAAATAAACGAATATAAACGCACACAGACACCCGGATGTAACACATGCGCAAATTCAGCACACAACACACACACACAAATAAGATGGCGTAGGACAGAACAAAGGAGAGGCACAAAAACAAAGAAAAAAATACCCAGTCACTGAAGAGGTCACCGACTGTATGACGAAAGAACTTTGACAATATATAAACAATCATCTGGTTGTGGAACCAACCAACCAACCGAAAATTTATAAATTACTAAATTTATAAATTTATTATAATAAATTGAAGTGAAAGCAACTGGAGTGTGTGTTTCTTATTGTCAAATCGACCCTCCCAGAGTATAACAATATCGGTTTCAACACACGTTTTCAGATAAAGAATCTTGCTAAACAAATTCAGAAACGAAATATATATATATATATATATATATATATATATATATATATATATATATATACAGACATACATACATGGTCACATCCACACATACACGCACGCTCAACATGCATGCATACATACATGATGGCTGCAAACTCTGCTAAGATTACTGCAATCGCTTGTCAGATTATCGAGTTTGGTACACTTTTATGCTACGGCCACACCACACAAACCTGTAACATAACCTGAACAAGCAATGCCTGTATTTCGGAGGGTTTTTTAAGTGTGGAAAGGCCTGGCACTCGACCAATCCCACTCTGAGCAACGAAATCACTACCCGAAAAGGAGAAGTTGTCATCATCATTGGATGCTTCCGAAGCCGCACGTTTTTTTTTCAGAGTTTCCCTCTCTTAGAAAGGTGTTGTGACAAGAACTGGGCGGCCTTTCACGCCGAGGTAAGAAAAAAAGTACTATTCGGATGGCCGTTGACTCTACTGTGTTCCTTCACCCTTTGCCAGGTCTTGTATTTAATCTAGTAGGTTGTCCAAATATCACCCTCTTCAACAAGCTATTATGAACGATTACTGAATGAAGAGAATGCATGGGAGAAAGAGACCCTACCATAAGTGGAACCAATAGAGGGCTCAGCAGTACAAGTCAACAGCAGCGTAGTTAGTAAAGGAATTGAGGATATGAAGACTGGGAAAGCAGCGGGTCCATCGGAAATAGTTGCCGAGATGCTGCAAATCTCTGGGTCAGTACGGCACACCATAACCACAGGTATTGTTAACCAAATGATACTGGAGGGCGTCATACCAATGGATTGGCGCAGCAGCATCATTGTCAACTGCTACAAGGTAATACATACATACATGCATGCATGCATGCATGCATGCATACATACATACATACATACATACATACATACATACATACATACATACATACAAGATGAATACTATATCCGACAGTAATGTCACACCTACAGTCAGGTTGAATAACTGGTTATTCTTCTAACTATCCCTTCTGAAGACACCTTTTATTCGAATTCGTAGAGATATCCGACTAAATACATAATTCATTTTACAAGGATTTGCTACAAATAGCATGGCTGAACACAACATCAACAACAAAATTAAGGAAGTACCGAAGACAAATAACAAGTAAGGCAATCAAACTTTATTCAGTTGTAGCTACAGAAGAAACCGAAATTATAAATCGCATTTCTCTTGGAGTTGCGAACTTAATAATGATTTATTTAATTGTTATAAAATGGCAAAAAACAATCCCTCCATTGGCTATATGAATAGAATGAAGCTACACTGGGACGAAATGCACCCAGAGCTAAATTATTTCACAGCGAAGCAATTACGCCAACAAGCGACGTTTGTTGAACGTAAAAATAAGATAAATATTATTAATTGTAAGTCCCCAACAACAAACATGTTATCAACAACATGTACTACAGGTCGCCATGCTACTAGACTTCCTAGCAGCCAGGTCGAACAGCGCCTTGAAACAACTATACCTGTAAGAAATTTGACACCACTTGTACCATCTAAGTCTACCTCGAATGCTGGGGAAAACACTATCGATAATAATAATAATCGAAGAAATAATAATAATTGTTTATACGTTAGGCACAAGGCCAGCAATTACCCAGTGTATTACTGGTACTTTATTTTATCGACTCCGTAAGGATGAAAGGCAAAGTTAACCTCGGCGGGATTTGAACTCAGAATGGTAAGGGCCGTAACTCTATGCGCCAAAGCATGGCATCCAACACTCTACCAATACTGCCAATCCACCGCCGTAGAAATAATAATAATAATCGAAGAAAATTGACACCACGTGTACCATCAGAGTATATCTCGACTATTGTGGAAAATACTATCGATAATGATAATAATTGTTTCTACTTTAGGCACAAGGCCAGCAAATTACCCACTGCATTGCTGGTACTTTATTTTATCGACCCCGTAAGGATGAAAGGCAAAGTCAACCTCGGCGGGATTTGAACTCAGATCGTAAAGGGACGTAACTATGCTGGAAAGCATGGCGTCCGACCCTCTACCGATACTGCCAATCAACAGTATAAACAATTGAAATTTTCCCTCAACGAAATCTTCCAGAGAGAAATTCATTCATATATATAAATATCTCTCTTGCTGAACGTATTAAAACAACAATATTTTATAAAAATAAAAAAAAATAATGAAATATTACGTGTTATTGAAGAAATAGGGGAGGAATATTTACGACAGATAAAAACCCCAACATTTTGGCAAATCAACGCCTGTTTATATGCCTTAGCAATGACAGTGACGCATTATCTTGGTGGTAGCAGAGATATTAACAAAAACAGAAAACCAACTAAAATACCATCATATATAACTAAAATAGAAAACACTATTGCTGACCTACGAAAAACCAAACAAACACCAAAAAGCCTCTCTCCTCACCAACACAGAGTGAAAAATAAAATAGAGACGATGTTTGGTAACAGTAGAACCAGAACTCTCCAATATAAGCTGATCACCCTCAAACCAGAATTGAGAGCTGTTAGCGAAAAACGCCGATACCTGAAAGAGGTAGATGAGAGAAAAGTGCTTAATAAAAGATTCAGACGAAACCAAACATCAGTCTATAGAGATATGAAGGACAAAATAATAAGTGTCACTGAGGTCCCATCCCAGAAAGACATAGATTCCTTTTGGGGCAAAATATAGGGTGAAAAGATTAATTTCAACCAAGATGCAGTGTGGCTGAGAGAAATCCGAAAGAACTATTGCTCCTACACTACAATAAAAACTTAGGAAATAAGTGAGGGTACTCTTGAGGCTGTGTTAGGAAAACTCCAAGATAAGAAAACACCAGGAAGAGACATGATTGTCGGCTACTGGTACAAAAAACTGATATTCTATCGGAGGCATCTTACTGACCTCTACCAACAAGTTCTTAAGGGAGATACACTTATACCAGAATGGTTGACATTAGCACAAACATTACTGGTACCCAAGAACAAAGACACCCACTTGGCCAAAAATTACCGACCCATTGCATTCCAGAAACTGATGTATAAGATGTATACAGCCTGCCTGAACCTATTCCTCCAAGATCACTGTGAAAATAATAACATCATCACAGATGAACAAGCAGCTGGTAAGAAAGGGGTTTGGGGATGTGCTGAACAACTCCTAATCAACAAAACTGCGATGTCGGAGGTGCGACAACTTAGGAGGAATATGGCTACAGTCTGGTTGGACTACAGGAAAGCTTTCGATTCTGTTCCCCACTCTTGTATGATAGAGACCCACCAACTTGCTAAAGTCCCAGACATTATTGTCAGAGCCATAGAGAGGCTGTCTTCTTCTTGGGCTACTATCCTAATGTTAAAGACAGGGAGGGAGGAATCTATTTTCACTGATAAAATAAAATATTGCAGAGTTATATTTCAGGAGGACAGTCTCTCTGTGATATTATTCATCTTGTCATTAAGCCCCTTGTCCTTTCTGATCAAGAAATGTGAGGGATACATTATTGGCTCAGAGGAGGACAGAAATACGAACACAACCCATACTTTCTTTGTGGACGATCTGAAACTCTATGCCAAGAACATGGTTGGGATGAAGAAAAATCTTGACCTGGTTACAACGTTCTCAAAGGATATAGGAATGGAATTTGGCCAAGATAAATGCTCATATGTGACTGTGAAGTGGGGAAAAACAACAACCCAATCTAGCAACATTGTCATCAATGGCCTAACTATTTCACCGATATCTGATGAGGGCTGCTACAGATACCTGGAGATAGATGAGAACATAGATGTACATAATATGAAAGAGTACTGGTGGAATGTTCTAGTAAAAACCCCAATAAAATGCAGGCATAACAGACCAGATACTATGATATGGGACAGGTAGAAGAAAGCATGCACAGTAGTGGAAATCAGCTGCCCAGCAGATGCCATTATAATATCAAGGATTAGTGAAAAGGAGAATATTTATGCAGAACTAATGAGAAATATGCAGATACTCCACCCTGATTAAACCTTCAGAATTATGCCTGTAATTATTCGGGCACTGGGGTATGTTAGTGACTGCCTCAATAAAAATTTTGAGAAGCTAGGCTTCACAGGAACAGAAAGAACACAGCTAGTTAGGAATTACAAGTACAATCCATTAATGGAACAGTAAAAGTATGTAAAACATTCCAGAAATTTTGCATCTAATAACTGCATATACACATGTACAGATACAAAGCATATACACATGCACACATACAACTCAAAACATATACATTCAAACATACAATAACATCCATATCTACACATGCATGCATACATATCTACCTAGTTGATGTTGTGCAATTCCAATCAGAGAGTCTTGTGTATATGCTAGAAACCGACTCTCTCTCTATTTTGTGAAATTTTGTGAAATTATGTGAAATTATAAAACCAGAAGAACATACATACATATATACATACATACATGGTGGAACCTGAAAATAAAAACTGCCACCAAATTAAAGCACAACCGACCTTATCTTGTTGCTTGGGACCACACATTGAAAATGTTTTTCTGTTATGGAAATCAGCTGCTCACTTGATGTAAACGTTGTCAGAAAAATACAAGAGAAGGAGGACATCTATGGACCATTGATGAGGTGTTTACAAATCCAGTATCCATGATACACCTTTAGCTTCATACCCATCATTATTGGAGCTACGGGTTATATACCAACCCGCTTGGACCAATGTATAACTGAACTTGGATTTGCGGACGAAGAGCGCAACTCCCTAATTCATAGTCTACAAATGGCTGCGATAGCTGGCACCTTCAAAATTTGCAAAACATTCTTGCGATTCAAGGGATGACAAATTCTTTTCTTTTACAACCTTGCCACCAGGAAGGTGGCCGGTCAAAAATATACTCGAGATTAAGAGAAAGAGAGAACATACATACATATTGAATGGAGAATAACTGCAAAACCTTCATTTTCCGTGACATATATTCATGCGAAGCTCCGAGTCCACCGGAAAAGACAATTTAGTATGTATGTATATATTCTATCATGTATAGTATAATAAAATATGTGGGTGTGTTTGAGTGGGTGTAAACGACAGTTTGAGTTACATACCTATTTGACAGAACGTAAATAGTGCCTTTGATAAATAGAGATTGATAATAATATATATACAACAGACAAAACAACTACTGCTCAGATCTATATAATCTATAACCATCTCTTCAAAACCTTTGCTTCAGCATTGCGGCTGACCAATGATAATTCAGACTACTAAAATATAAAATGATGATACCTTCTCTCTGAATCGTTGCCGCTGCAGTAGTTTAAGTACGCAGTGGATATTTAAATGATTTATTCATGTCAATGTATATTTGTATTATTATTAGCGAGATGTTTCATTGTCTATGTTATGTTCTGAACAGAAATGTCACCTGTCATTTTCTTCCTCTCGAAGGAAATGCCCTTAATATATACACATTATTAAGCAATAGCAGTAACGACAGAAGTACAAAAATAAAGCATGCTTATTTCTCATGTGAGAATGTGTATACATTTGTAGTAGGCGTTTTATCTGGATTAAAATGACTTGATAATTTGTTAATAGATTAATCTTGACGATTTATTTTACATCAACGTTGTCGGGTAACGAATCCTTCCCCAAGCAAGTATTAAATAAATTAACTATGAATTCATAGACATACAGCAATTGTACATAATTATATCCATTTATCTTTACGGAGCGTGGCTGAAGTTTAAGATTCCGGGTTCGATCCCATTATATAGCTTTTAACATATCCTCGGTTAAAATGAAGTCCAACGAGTGACATTGATAGATCGAAATTCAATGGAAACCACTCCGAAGGATAGCAGCTCTAATTCAAAGGGTCAGCCTTATCACAAATTTTGTCATGTTAAATCACCCCCAAAATCACATCAAGAATGTTACTGCTGCCTCTAATACTTAGCCACTTGCTGTTAGCTCACCTGGCATATTCATTTCCAACACAAAAGAGCGTCCACTAGTAGGTCAACTTAAAATCTAGCACATGAATTAAAATGTGTATGGTTGAGTATTCCACAGACGCCTGTAACCCTTATATAATTCCTACAGTGAATTAGCGTGACACAAGGCTTAATTTGATTCAAGGCTATGGTGAAGACACTAACCGAAGAGGCCTTTCAGTAGCATTGAAGTCTGAATATAGACTTTGACTGGACTGTTTGCTGCTCTAGTACTGGGATGATAATTTTGTTCTTCGACCTCGAAATATGAAAGACGAAAGAGGAAGTTGATATCGGTGTAAGTGGGACTGTAAATCAAGAATAACAACATCAAGCTTAGCTGAGATGCACAGTTTTACCACTTAATATTTGGCTGCTGTAAAGGAGAGTTTTACTTATGTATCCATAGTTTTGTCACATTTCCCCAGTTCAACATGTCATTCTCTCTCTATGTCAGGGTTACTCAAACTTTTTGAAACGTGGACTCCCTTTTGCTACAGAAACTTTTTGGGGAGCCCCGAAATCTAATACTGGTTATGGTCGTAGTATAAATATAATTCTCTACTTTTTTCACGGAGCGCCAGGCACTCCTTTGAGGAACCGAAATTGGAAACTACTGCTCTACGTTAAAAACTAATGATGTAGTAGGGGCGCCGACCTAAAGCACAGACACTTAGCTTGTCTTTGGCATTTTAAACCAAGCGGAACAACCACAATCTCTGCCAGATGGAGAGAAAAGAAGAACGGACCACTAATATACTGGTATTTTATCCACCAACAGAGAAAGAGAGGAAATTGAAGCCCGGCGGAATTTGAACTCAGAGAGTGCTGAGGCGGAAATCTAGCGAAGCAATTATAATTTGACACCCTAATGACGCTACCAATACACTGCCATCTAAACGTCAGATTGTTATTTCCTATAAATCTGAAAGTATAGAATCTAAAGGATGGTCACGTGAACATTTTCGCTTTGCTATATTTTTCTAAACACTATTTTAATTTACTGTGAGCGGTTAAAACGAACGCAACTTTGGTTCCTTTATTTTTTATCAATCCTTTCATCTTATTTCATCGTCTATATATTTTTTCTTTACAAGTTCATCTGCCACAACGAAAGTACATTTACTCAATTAAAAACATTTAGTATTCGACGAATTATTATTTTATGACAAAGGGAAGATTATTGGAATTCAAAAGCAACGTATTTTATTTATCTGATTGATTGAATTATATAATCACTGATCAATATGATTTGAAAAGTGAGAGGTTATGATACAGAAAAATATATACAATAACTCTCTTGTAACATTCTATTGATGATAGTATAATATGGGAATATTATATCGTAATGTTTCGTATTTTATATAATCACTATGTTATTCACAAATATGAAAGAAAATGAATCAGATGGATAATGAATAGCTATTTAGCAAAGAAAATATTCCTAAAAGATTGAGACTGCTAAAGAGAAAGAGAGGGTGATGTAAATAATATACTCACACACATATATAGACACACACACACACACAGAACAACACATATAGATACAAAGAAACACACACGCAGATATGGTCATACAGACAAACAGACCGATAGATGAACAGACCGATAGACGGAAGGGCGGAGAGACAGACACACAGACACACATATAGTCATACAGGCACACAGACCGACATACACAGACCGACAAATATATAGATAGATAGATAGTCTGCGGTATAGGGGTAAGGAATACCACAAATTAGAGAACTAATTGATACATTGTATAATGCAGTGTGTGTATATTAGTGAAAGTAGGGGATCAACCGCAAGCACGTGCGGTTTCTGCTTGTTATCTCTTCCCTTCTTTGTCAGAGAAACCTCACGAATTTAAGGGAGGAGGCCGGTTTAATTTATGGTACAATTGTTTCATAAAACCTACAGTTTGAGAAATGTGTCCGAACACGGAAGAAACGAACCCCCACTGTCATCGGTAGAGGGAAGAGATGAAGATGAGGAATAAATAAAACAAAATAAAGGCAGCGTAAAGAAAGTGGAGAAGAAAAATCGACATGACAAAAGGCAGTGTCGTAATGGTGTGTAAAATAGGGTCCCATTGTCAGGTCCTATTGGCAAGTTACTTGAATATTGTTACCCTGGGTAGAAGTTCAATTAGAAGCAAAATTAAAAATAATTAGTATGTAAGATTATAGATAATGAACACAACCACAGGGATAAAGTCCGAACGTGGAATAGCCGAACTCCCACTATCATCACCTCCATCTCTCTCGCCCTCCCCATCTCTCTGTATGGTGAGCAAAGGGGGTCCTACATGCTGGTCTCTCCACAGCCCCAGCGGACAGAGTGGAGAAGGCGTTTCCCCGGAGGGTGATATGGGAAGCTATAACTTCACAGCACAGGAAGAGTGGAACGAGTTGATGGTGGTTAGATGAGGAGAGAATCAAGTTATTCATCACACATAGACATACATGTATCACGTGCTCAGGCACACACTCACACATGTACGCAAGGAAAGAACCACATGGAGGACAAAGAGGGAAAACAAAGCATGTAATAAGGAAGAGAGGATGAAAGAAGGAAAAAAGGGAAAGAGAAAAACTGGAAGAATAAAAAAGATAAACGGTAGAAAGAGAAAAGATGACAAGACTAAAGGCAATATGGGGTGGACGGGTAGAAAAAGGTCCTTAACATCTGGTATTGGAAGAAAGGGTCAGATAGAGGCTAAGAGTTGACAGTAAATGGGAAAGGGAGGAGGGTAAGATAGGTGGAGGTAGAGGGTACACGTACAGACGTCAAATATATAACCTTCCACGTCCACAGGCTAATATATAATTATATTATTAAATTTTAAACAAAATGATCTAAAATATAATTTAGACTAAATTAACATTTAAGCGAAATCAAAAAAGAAATCCCTATTTCTAAGATAGAACGAAGACGTAGAATATCAATGACAGATATGAGAGAGCAAGTGAGTAGTCATGTATGAATATAATTTGGGAGACGGTTAAGGGATTTGGGATTGGAAAGAACCTTGTAGGGTGGAATACTCGGGTCGGAAATGTAGACAAGTTTTTTTTTTTATCTATTTCCTCTCGGGCCGACTCTTGTGCCTGGACGTCGGATGTCGAGGTTGAAGTGGGATTATCCGTTATCCGCCAGGGGCGTATGTAGGTTTGAAGTAGAGGTACGATTTCTGGATAAGGTGTCTGCATTTAGCAACTAGTTTTGTTGCCTTTTCAAATAGAATGCAAAACGTTTTACCGAGCACAAGTTATAGGGGCCACCTCTCCCTTGTTTGGCTGGGCCTCGGTGTTGATGCTCGAGTTAAGTTTGTAAGGTATTCCTTTTCTCGTAAACTCTACACAAAACTGGAGAGGATTGTGGTATGCTTCTTGTCCTGGTGTCAGAAAGAGTGAATAGATCACGTAAAGCGGGATTTGAAGCTATTCATCGTCATACCGATGTACGGCTTCTGTTGTCCATTTGAAGTGACGTGCCATCTGTATACTCATCGGTAGTTTGGCATTGGCTGTCCAGTGGGTACACACTTTGTAAGCGCGTTTACCGAAACCTAACGGGTCACTTGATATATATCTCCGAAGAAGAGATTTCATCTCAAAATATCAAGACAGATAAATAAAAAAAGGTAACACATAGCATCTTGCTTCCTCTTATTTTCTTGTTCATCCATTTCGAATTGTCGTGGCCTTCAAACTTCACACTTTTCTATACCATATACAATGCTTCAAGCAAACTTCCTCTTATATATCTTTATATATATATATATATATATATATATATATATATATATGTGTAAGAATAATTTCGAAACAGCGAGTGGGTTTGAAATTATTAGAAATGTAAGCTATCGCCGTATTTGGACTAAAGAAATTAAAGAAATTATTGAGCCTGATAGCGGGGTTAAGAACCCTCGGAGAAATGGAAAAAGATGAATATTGACGTACATGGGAGTCGAACCCACATCTTTGGTTATCCGGACCACTGTGCTACCATTTACACCAACATATATATATATATAT
The DNA here is from genome assembly GCA_964016885.1 of Eledone cirrhosa. Classification (NCBI taxonomy): domain Eukaryota; kingdom Metazoa; phylum Mollusca; class Cephalopoda; order Octopoda; family Eledonidae; genus Eledone; species Eledone cirrhosa. Next base: position 193,704,461 of record OZ024742.1, read on the forward strand.
ATATATATGTGTGTGCGTGTGCGTGTGCGTGTGTGTGTGTGTGTTCTAGTCTTGTAGAAGCCATATCTATATTAACATTTTGATGTTTTCATTCTACTAATGAATTGAGTACCTTATTCAATGTGGTTACCCACGATTTAACTCTGGACAGACAGAGAGACAGAGAGACAGACAGATGTATTTGCATATGTTAAAAGTTAAGAGCAGTAAAACCATTATTCAGTTTATTACAATGAGAAAGAAATAAAATCCAACAGATATATTTCTCATACACTACGGAAACAGTAAAACCTGAACCTTATAATAATTAGAATATTGTATGTTAAATAGACTTTAAGCATTATTCCGTATATGTAAAACACATTGTCTCTCTGTCTTTGACTATTGCTGCTGCTATGTCAGCCACAAAAATTACGTATAACTTAGTATTAGTTTTATGCGAGAAATTAACCTTCATCGGTACGAGTTCAAATTACCATACTGACCAAAATTTAATGCTCACATTTTTATGTAGTTCATACCCAGACTTTTATAATAAATATATAATTTCCTTATACAAGGCTATTCATTAACAAAATACAATTAGCCGAAACTATCCAAACACACACAACACAAAATACTATTAGACAGTTAGATATAATTACAACCACAATAGTAAAACTGTTCTTATCGTCGATTTCACAGAGTCATTAGTATGTAGCGTAGAATGCCATGCGGTGTACGTTCCGGCTCCCTTTGTTCTGAATTAAAATCCTGCCGTGTTCAACTTTGGCATAAGTTTGGGGGCTACAGCGTGGCCTAAGCCGGATGGCTGGAACAGGTAAAATAGTAAAAGATGAAATCTCAACGGGTGTTGTAGGTCACAGTAGAAAAAGCAAAATACAATATGTATTATTTTCATTAGACAAACCTACCTAAATACTAAATACCACAAATGTTCACTTGACAAGCAACACCGCATAAAATAAAACCACAAAACTGAAACTAAGATCAACTACTGCATAATAGCAGAAACCTGAACAGAAATGTTTGTATGCTATTTAATCATAAATCGGAAACGTGATATTATTTTATGTATATTCATTTAATATGCATATCTTTAGGTTTTGGACCAAGCGTCCACGCGCCCTTCTTGAGAGACCGCAAAACGTCTGGGTTTGATAAAGATCAGTTTTCCGACGACTGATGGTGACGGTAATTTGTAAGCTGAGGTAGATTTAATTGTAGTCTCGGATATACTAATACCCGAGGCTACTGCCAAGCAACTCACCAGGAGGTCGTTCGAATCTCTAACTCATGCCGTCTAATTGTAAGGTTTCAGTTATATCATCTATTCAAGTAGAGTCAAGCAGATATTTGATGGAAAATATAAATGAAAATAGAAACATGTACATCTAATTACTGTATTTAAAATATTCCCGTCAGACATCTAATATTAAGTTGGAATATTTAGCAAGAGAAAGGCAGAAAGAAATGTAGAGGATTTGTAATCATATAGATGCTATAAGATTGCTAAAAAAAACGTTAGGGACGATAATTCATAACACAGTTAAAGTAACATTTTTTAATTACAGTGTCGATTTCAAAATAATATAGAATATGTTGCAAATATCTGATAAAATTAATTCTGTTTTCTATTCAATTTCCCACCTACCCATCATTATATAACATTTGCTTTTCCCAGTTTTCCCTCATCGTATCTTTCATCCAATTTTATAAGTATGTTCTTCTGGTTTTATAATTTCATAAAGTTTTACCAATAGAGAGAGGGTCGATTTCAAATATAGACACAAGGCTCTCTCATTAGAATTGACACAACATCAACTAGGTAGATATGTATGTATGCATGCATGTGTAGATATGGATGTTATTGTATGTGTGGATTTGTATGTTTTGAGTTGTATGTATGCATGTGTATATGCTTTACATCTGTACATGTGCATATGCAGTTATTAGATGCATCCTTTTGGGAATGTTTTACATATATTTTACTAATCTTTGATATTATATTGGCATCTGCTGGGCAGCTAATTTCCACTACTGTCCATGTTTTCTTCTCCCTGTCCCATATCATAATATCTGGTCTGTTATGCCTGCATTTTATTGGGGGTTTTACTGGAACATTCTACCAGTACACTTTCATATTATGTACATGGATGACTTCCACATTACTGTAGCTTCTAATGTGTTTATTATCGGGTCTATCATTTTTAAGAACTGCATTGTACAGTGTTTTGGCCACTACATCATGCCTCATAGGTAGATAGTACCGCGATGACATCTTTGGACAGCTGCTGATGACATGGGTGATACCCTCGATGTTAGTTCTGTAGAGTCTGCACTTGTTATCACATCTAGGTGCTTTGCCTGCATCCCTATCTCTTTTGTGAATCAGGTATTTCGTGCTAATCTCCTGTTCCTGAATTGCAAAAGCGTATCCTTCAAAGTGGGAGCCAATATAGCGGTTGTTGGTCCAAGATAGACTATTTTCCTTATCTATATTACTCTCACTCTGGAGCTTCCTGGCAACATATCCATGCATGATTTTTTTGCTGATAAGCATGGAGTTTTTCATCGACGGATTGACTGCGATATTGCTGAACGACATCCCTGTGTGTGAGTTTTTGATTATCACACAGGGAATATCTCTCGAGGAGTTCCTTCCCAACTCTCATGACCTTATCTGTTTCATGCAGATAGACTTGCTCGAGAAACGCTTCGAGGTTCGTAGATGTTGTCGGAGAGATATGTTGCGAAATTCAAATGTTGTCTGAACTGACATTAGGCCTCTGCCTCCCTGCTTACGTTTCAGGTAAAGGCGGTCTATGTCACTGTTGATGTGGAAGTTTCCGGTCTTGTTCAGTATTTTTCGAGTTCCAACATCAACTGCTTGGATTTCGTCTATCGTCCAATTGAGTATTCCAAACATTGGTGTTAGGAGAGGCACAGCAAACACATTGTGAGCCTCGGTTTTGTTTGGCGCAGAGAGTTCCGATGACCAGATCTTTCTTAATCGGGTGTAGTATTCCCTGGTTACGCGTTCGTTATTACAAATACCATTATAGGATATGTGTTCATCTATCCTCAGGTATCTGTAGCAGTCCTCATTAGATATCGGTGAAACAGTTAGCCCATTGATGACAATGTTTGTAGATTGGGTTGTTATTTTTCCTCGCTTTACAGTCATGTATGAGCCTTTATCTTGGACGAACTCTATTTGGAGATATAATTGGAGTACACCATCCCTCATATGGACTATCATACATGTAAGGCTTCATTACTGCTAACCAACAATTCTTTTCACAGTCTCATGCTTCCAAACTCTCTTGATCTGCCTGTACACCCTCTTTTTGCACTGCTCGTGCTTTGATGCATCTATGCTTTGCTTTGCCTTATATATATTTTTTGGGGGGAGGGGGGTCCGGGCTTTTTGTTCCTTTATTGTTTTGTATTTTTGTATTTATCACTTTTCTTATCCCAGTATTTCTGTACTTTTTTTTTTTTGTTATTTTCTTATATTTTCTGATTGTTTCTGATCATGCTGAGTAATACCCTCTCCCAACCTCTTTATAATCTATTGCACCATCTAAGAGATAAAGTTTTGGTGTACTTTTTAATTTTTAATTTTAAGACATTTTAAGACATTTTATGACATTATGTGCATCATGTATTTTGACTTTTTCCATATAGAGCTAGCCACGGAACCTCCCTGTTGGTCCTTTAACCTTGTTCTGGTGACACAGCTCGATGGAGCATGCAACTACTGATATACTCATGTTTATAGTCTCTGAAGGTTCCTGACCTGGTGTATGGATGAAACACTGTTATCTAATAAAACAATGTATTTCTAAGCACTCTTTGGTTATTCCTATAACTATAACGGCTCTGTAGTATACTAGTTACCCTACATTGAGCTAAAACCACACTCTCATACCAAGGGCTATATATCTACATGTCTGGGCATATTGATATATTTGTCAACAAAATATATATATATATATATATATATATATATATATAACGAGTAAATGTGGTACGGAACCAGATGGACCATAACGCACCAAAGAACACAATACTTAGATTAGTATAGTGGGTAATAGGAACGAGTAATTAGTCCAGAATTAGCCGTCGAAACGGCTTGAGCTCAGCCGTCGGGGTCCTACTCGTTCCTATATATATATATATATATATATATATATATATATATAACGAGTAAATGTGGTACGGAACCAGATGGACCATAACGCACCAAAGTACTCAATACTTAGGTTAGTATAGTGGGTAATAGGAACGAGTAATTAGTCCAGAATTAGCCGTCGAAACGGCTTGAGCTCAGCCGTCGGGGTCCTACTCGTTCCTATATATATATATATATATATATATATATATATATATATATAACGAGTAAATGTGGTACGGAACCAGATGGACCATAACGCACCAAAGTACTCAATACTTAGGTTAGTATAGTGGGTAATAGGAACGAGTAATTAGTCCAGAATTAGCCGTCGAAACGGCTTGAGCTCAGCCGTCGGGGTCCTACTCGTTCCTATATATATATATATATATATATATATATATATATATATATAACGAGTAAATGTGGTACGGAACCAGATGGACCATAACGCACCAAAGTACTCAATACTTAGGTTAGTATAGTGGGTAATAGGAACGAGTAATTAGTCCAGAATTAGCCGTCGAAACGGCTTGAGCTCAGCCGTCGGGGTCCTACTCGTTCCTATATATATATATATATATATATATATATATATATATATATATATATATATATATATATATATATATATATATATACACTCATATATGCACACACATATATGCATATATATACTCATATATATATTCATATATGCATATATATGCATATATCCACGCGTACATACATACATACACACACATATACATACATACATATGGGACAGGGAGAAGAAAGCATGCACAACAGTGGAAGTTAGCTGCCCAGCGGATGCCAATATAATATCAAAGATTAGCGAAAAGTAGAATATTTATGCAGAACTGATGAGAAATTTGCAGATATTCCACCCTGATTACACCTTCAGATTTATGTCTGTGATTATTGGGGCACTGGGGTATGTTAGTAACTGCCTCAATACAAATCTTGAGAAGCCAGGCTTCACAGGAACAGAGAGAACACAACTAGTTAGGAAATTACAGGTAATCCATTAATGGAACAGTAAAATTATGTAAAACATTTCCAAAAAATGTGCATCTAATAACTGGATATACACATGTACAGATACAAAGCATATGCACATGCACACATACAACTGAAAACATACACATCCACACATGCAATAACATCCATATCTACACATGCAGACATGCATACATAATCTACCTAGTTGATGTTGTGTAAATTCCTATGTTAGAAACCGACTCTCTCTCCATTGGGAAAAAATTTGTGAAATTTTAAAACCAGAAGAACACACATACATACTTACATAGATACACCTTTAGCTTCATACCCATCATTATTGGAGCTACGGGTTATATACCAAACCGCTTGGACCAAAGTATGACTGAACTTGGATATGCGGACAAAGAGCGCAGATCCCTTATCCATAGTCTACAAATGGCTGCGATAACTGACACCTTCAAAATTTGCAAAACATTCTTGCGATTCAAGGGATGACAATTTCTTTTCTATTACAATCTTGCTACCAGGAAGGTGGCCGGTCAAGAAAATATACTCGAAGTTAAGAGAAAGAGATAACAACATATATACATACATACATGCACACATACATATAAAATTGGATGAAAGATACGATAAGGGAAAACTTGGAAAAGCACATGTTATATAATGATGGGTAGGTGGGAAATTATATATATATATATATATATAGGCCATATATATATATATATATATATATATAGGCCATATATATATATATATATGTGTGTGTGTGTGTGTGTGTCGTATGGTAGCTGAGATGCTTCCATACGCGGTATGCCGGTTGAGCACTCTATGCTCTTACAGAGCAGAGTATGATATAATATAATATATGATATAATATGAGTATGATATAAAATAATTGTTTCTACTTTTGCCACAAGGCCAGCAATTCACCAGTACATTACTGGTACTTTATTTTATCGACCCCGTAAGCAACTAAAGGCAAAGTTAACCTCGGCGGGATTTGAACTGAGATCATAGAGACGTAACTCTATGCTTCAAAGCATGGGGTCCGATTCTCTACCGATACTGCCAATATATTCGGTCGGATGCCTTACACCAATAAGACAATATGCCTCAACCACAGTGATATACTCGGGTATGCCCTCCACGCACCCCACTGCAGGTGTATCTTTTCAATAGAGAGTGCATACCCTCTACGTATTCCTTTTTGTAACACTTAATGTATTTTCCGTATGCAGACCCACGTGTGTATCTCATACTTATCTTGTGTACTATCTCATATGGATACACGTTCCTTCTGCTATTTTTATATATATTCTGCATGCATTTTCTTTGTACGGTCTGCCCATACTATGTACTGTAATTCCATGAACGCTCATTATGTGGAATTACGTGAAGAATCCATACCTGGTTTGATCCATGTTCGCAACGTAACAACATCTCTGTAGACACATACAACTGGGCGCACCCTTTCATGTATAGCACACTGTGTAGTTCTATGAGCGGTTATATGTATATTTGTAATATTTTTTTATATTTTTTATATTTTATTTATTTTTTTATATATATGTATATACGTATATATATATATATATATATATATATATATATATATATATATATACATATATATATATATATAGATGTGTGTGTGTATGTATTTTTTATGTGTACATGGTTATAACAAGATGCATCTTTTCATGTACGACCCGTTGTGTATCTTTATATGACTTTGTGTGCATATTCTGTTTATGTGTATATATATATATATATATATATATATATATATATATATATATATATAATATATTATTATTTTTTTATGGTCTGAGTTCAAATCCTGCCGAGGTTAACTTTCTTACAGGGTCGATAAAATAAAGTACCAGTATTACACTGGGTAATTGCTGCCCTTGTGCCAAAAGTAGAAACAATTATGTTTTTATGCGTGCGTGGGTGTGTATGGGAATATGCGCATATTTGTAAGAGTGTATATGGGCTAGTGCGTGTGTGTGTGTGTGTGTGTGTGTGTGTGTGTGTGTGTGTGTGTGTGTGGTGTGTGTGTCTGTGTGTGTGTGTATACATGCACCCCTGTAGGGGAAGAGCTTGTTTGTGTGTATATATGTATATATATATATATATATATATGAAAGACGTAAAATAAGAAAATTTTAAAAATTAAAACTTAACTTACTAAAATTTTCACTCCAACTAATTACTTTCTGTAAGGGGATAAATATAGTTACGTAAGATAACTATAGAGAATACCTTAGGAGTGAATATTTTAGTAAGTAAGTTAATTTTAAAGTTAATTTTTAATTTTTAAAATTTTCTTATCTTACGTCTTTCATATAATTGTTCTGCATCCCCCTGCATAGACCCAGAAAGGTAATAAGACATAACATATATATTTGCTAGCATGAGTATACATCTGTATACATATGTTGGTAGATATACTAATTTTCTATATCTATCTCCAAACTATTTGTTGAGTAAAACTTGCCAAAATTTACTGCTGTGATTCATGGTAGTAGTACACTATTGTCATAATACCACCCCATCTATCACTGATTAACCTCAGTGTCACGTGATTGATCCTTTAGAATCTGCCACAGACCAAAGAGGCAGTGCATTTTTTCAGTGCGTTGGAATTTACTCCCCGCTAGCTTTGTTCCATCCACTGAATTATTATTTTCATATGGGTTCCTAGTGTCCGCGCATTGCCTGGGAACTTAGCTGAGAATAGACGCCCTGATGACGTAGGTATTCTCCAAAGTTATCTTACGTAACTATATTTATCACCTTACAGAACTAATTAGTTGGAGTGAACATTTTAGTAAGTAAGTTAATTTTTAATTTTTAAAATGTTCTTATTTTACGTCTTTCATATAATTGTTCTGCATCCCCCCGCATAGAACCACAAAGGTACTAAGACATAACATATATATTTGCTAGCATGAGTATACATCTGTATACATATGTTGGTAGATATACTAATTATCTCTCTCTCTATATATATATATATAAATATATGCGTGTTTGCGACCCAGTGTGTATCTGTGCGTGTATATATGGGTACGCGTGTGTGTGCGCGTGCGTGGAAAAGGTTGTGGTCTACGTACATGTCTGTACGTGTTTGTGTGTACGTGTATACATACGCGTATACATGTGTATGAGCATGTGTGTGTGCGTGTTGATGTATATAGACCTGTGGGCATGTGTCTATGTATGTACGTGCCTCTCTGGATGAATGTCTGCATATGTTTATATGTTTATATGTTCTCCTTAATGCGTGGCTATAGCGGGAGTCTATGCGTACGACTGTCGTTATCTATATGGTTGTGTGTGTGTGTGTGTGAGAGTGCGCGCGCGGCTGTGTGGATCACCATAGACAGCAGTAATTCATTGAAGTGTAGCAGACAGGGGACAGCGGAATTGTACCTGTGGTCAGAATTTATGACGACGTAGACAACCAGCGGCCATTCACTGGACGCACGAAGAGGATGAAGTTTTTGACAGAACTGGCCCATAGGGTCAGATACTCCAGTGAGAGAATATGCTCCGAAATCATTAGACGTGTCCGTCGAACCTGTGGGTACAGTATAAGGTAGATCCACACAATGATCGCGTCGCGAGCTGTCCGCCGGCAAAATAATTGTAACACACAATAAACTGAGTTCAGATGCATCACCGATTTTTAGTTTTATATTATATATATATATATATATATATATATATATATATATTAAAAACATGGGAAGAAAGAGGAAGACTGCGTGGTTGCACATGGGTTACATATTATAAAATTAGTCCCTCATCAGTGATTTGCCCTCCATCATTGGTATTTAATGCGATGAAATACCAATGATGGTTGGCAAATCACTGACGAGGGATTAATTTTATATATATATATGTATATATATATATAGATGTAGAATTTCTATTTAAGTTGTTGGGATACAACAAGCAAATATTTTTATAATTGATATAAAGCACTCAACAAATTATTGGAGTAAAAATACGATATATTAACAAATGGAAACTATATTTATAAAACCATATTTATTTCATTATACATATTTCAAGGACACCAAGTTAAATTATGGTGTGCTTTCATGAAATAAAACATAATATAGAGCAGTTTTATGAATAAATATTGACATACCCTTAAAAAATGCGACCATTTCTGTTGGAAGCTCCCAGATAGTGGGGTTATAACTTCATATATACTATTATGTAAATTAGTTTCGGATATTTTTAAATCAGAGTAGATTTAAATAAGCCGTTAGGTTGTGGAGAAAGAGAGAGAGAAAAAAAAGAGAGATAGAAAAAAGAGAAAAAAGAAAAAAAGAGCAAACTCTAAGAGAAGAATAAGAAAAATAAAAAAGAGGAGAAAGAGAAGAAAAGAAGAAGAGAAAGAGAAGAAAAGAAAAGAAAAAAGAAAAAAGAAAAGGGAGAAGAGAAAGCGAAAGCTCGAAGTGATAGGTAGTTGTTTTAATACCTTAACTTTTGAGATGAAGTGAAGGAATAAATATTTAATGGATGAATAGAGACGTGTAAATAAGCGTGAATGGAAAATACATAAATAATAGGAGAATTTTAACCATTGTTTATGATTAAATGTTTAGTTTATCAATTAAATTATTGAGATCTATACATCAAAAATTGAGATCTATATGTTATTAAGAAATCTATATATTATTAAGAATATATATCATAAAAAGATCCATATATTATTAAAAGAATATATTCATATATATACATACGCACATACAGATATATATACATATAAATATATATACATATACCTATATATAGATACATTTACATGGTTAACATTGTCAAAGTTTTGTCACACATTCTGAGACCTCTTCAGTGACTGGGGATTCTTTTCTTTGTTTTTGTGCCTCTCCTTTGTTCTGTCCTACGCCATCTTGTTTTTGTTAAAAAAAACAAAAAAAAAACAAATGTAGTTACTGGCCTTCAAAAACAAAAATGGGAAAAAACTAAGTCAGACATTCAAACATTACAATGAAACTTGTTTTTATTTTTTTATGTTTTTGTTCATTTATTTATTTATTTTCGTCTACAAAGTGATGGTGCCACGCTAAAAACACTGGTGGTGATGTGACCAAAAATTCACCATTCCTCGATATGGGTGCTTAAATATCGAACCTAAACAGTTCGAATAACGGTGAAAAGGAGATTGAAACGTCATGTGTGAGACGCTCACCCAGCAAGTGCTCCCTGTCCCAGCAGCAGGGACCTGGCTGTCATCCAAATACATCTAGTGTTGGAGGAAGATGAAGGAATGGGACAAGAACCAAATGGACGAAATAATTGAATAGAACTGTCATGAAATATTACCAGAAGAGTAGCCCCATGGAAAAAGGCTACAGGAAATGGATGCATAACATCTGGAACGATATTGGTCTATGTAAATTAGGTGAACAAAAATTGGCCGGACAGGCTCGTGTAATAAGAACTACTGAATGGATAAGCGAGTTGGAACTGGAGAAACTGAGCAGAGAAAATAAGTTGGAAATGGAGAGTTTTGTATATCAGGCAAATGAGCCAGTGAAAAAAAAGGTGAAGAAGTTGAGAGACCTGGGAAAGCATCCGAAGCAGAAAATGATCTGAATGCTGAAATAAATAACATCTAGAACAAAGATACGGCCATTGAGAAAATGAATGCTGATGGGCTAAGGCAAGATTTAGTTGATATCCTGAACTTAGTGGTAGATGAAATGAACATTGATATTGGAAAACCTATGAACCTAAGATTTGTAGACAGGAACAAGTTAAAAGAAACAACAGCTAAGTTAAATAAAGTCATCCCATACCTTGAGGCGAGGAACCTTAACCAATGCAATAAATATCCTCAAAGCAACAGCAAATGTGGTGAGGAAATTACTTGGCACAAAAACGAGAGGAAACAACAAACACGAAAGATCAGAACCATGGTGGAAGAAACGACTGAATGGTCAAATCAAGAAAATGAGAAAATACATTGGCAAGCTTGAGTCCTTACTGAATGGGACATTACACAACATAGACACTAAAGATAGATTGAAAATAAAATACAAAACGAGTGGAAAGGAGCTAAATGTTATCATAGAGGAACTGAAGCATCGCATTGTAGCAAAAAGTGCAAAGATTGGGCGGTATGAGAACAGAGTTAGTCAGTATAGACAGAACCGCATGCTTGACAACAACCAGATGATGTTTTTAACAGCTTGAAGGGAAAGAAAGATGCAACGACGTGATCCCTAAAGCGGAACTGTTTAAGACATTCTAGAGAGGAATATAGTAGCAGGGTGTTGAACATAATGGTCAGGCAGTGTGGATTGAGTCAGTACAAAGGGAGATTAGTGAACAAGCACACCAATAAACTGATTTAAGTATCACTGTTGAAACTCTTAAAGGGCAGGCCAGAAAACTAACCAACTGGAAATCACCAGGCCCAGATTGTGTGCAGGGGTATTGGATTAAAAATATAATATCTCTCCACCCGAAACTGAAAACCATGTTCAATGACTGCTTGATGTCAGGTGAGGTACCAGAGTGGTTGACAAAAGGTACCACAGTCCTGGTAATGAAAGACAGCATCAAGCATAATGATGTTACCAACAATAGACATATCACATGTCTATCCGTAATGTGGAAACTGTTAACAAGCATTGTGTCTGAGGAAATCTACCATCACCTCCACACAAACAACTTGTTATCGGACGAACAGAAAGGATGCCGAAAGAAGTCCCGTGGTACAAAAACCAGCTACTTATTGATAAGATGGTAATTGCAAGAAGAGACACACTGGTCTTGCGATGGGATGGATAGACTACAAAATGGCATTCTACATGGTACCTCATTCTTGGATATCCAAAAGCCTAGAGATCCTAAAGGTGGCAGATAACATCAGACAGTTGTTGAGTAAAAGTATGAAGTCCTGGAAAATAGAGTTAACATCGGGTGGAGAATCCTTGGGAGGCGTGAAGATCAAGAGAGGTATCTTCCAGGGAGATAGCCTGTTCCCTCTGTTGTTTGTCCTTGCCCTGATACCCCTGACCATTATACTGCGAAAAGTGAGAGCAGGATACAAGTTGGAAAAGGAGAGCTTACCATCAACCACCCCCCTTCATGGACGAGCTTAAACTCTTTGGGAAGAGTGAGAAGGAGTTAGATGTACTTGTAGACACTGTCCGAATTTTCAGCACTGATGTATGTATTCAATTTGGTATTAATAAGTGTGGAGTCCTAGTGATGAAGAGGGGTAAATTGAGCAGAAGCAACGTCATCGAGGTACCAACAGGTGAGATGATAAAGGAAATTGACACTGAAGAAAGATACAAATATTTAGGTGTTTTGGAGGCAGATGACATCAAGAACAAAAACAATGTAGGAATTGATAATATCTGAATACATTCGGAGAGTAAGGAGCGTATTAAAGTCACATCTGAACAGTAGGAATGCCATAAATGCAGTAAATTCCCGAGCTGTGTCTATTATTACGTACAGTGCGGGAATTCTGAGATGGAATGTTGCTGAACAAAAAAAAAATGGATAGGAAGACTACGAAGCTATTAACTATCTACAACATGTTTCACAAGAGGAATGATGTCAATAGACTCTACTTAAAGTGATCTGTAGGTGGAAGAGGTCTTATCAGCATAGAGGACTGTGTTTAGATGGAGAAAAACAACCTGCACAAATACGTGACCGACAGTAGGGAGGCATTGCTCAGAATTGTACTGAAGAAGATGACGATATACCAGGGTATGTCCAAGGAGGAAATAACAACAAACCTTCATGAAATATCCCTTCATAGTACCTTCTTTGAGAAAACTGAATTTAGAGATCCACAGACATGGAACTGGTTAAAAAGAGGAGACCTTAAAAAGACTACAGAAGGAATGCTAATGGCTGCGCAAGAGCAGTCCCTCAACACGAAGTGGGTGAAACACCATGTTTACAAGGAGGAGGCTAGCCCAATGTGTAGGATCTGTGAGGAGAGAGGAGACTGTGGCTCACATTGTATCCGAGTGTAAACATCTAGCCCAGGCTCACTATAAAGGCTGTAGACATAATTTGATGCCTCTGGCACCTATGCGAAGTAAACAATTTACCACATTCTGAGAAGTGGTATGAGCATAAGCCAGAGATGGTGATAGAAAACGATCAGGTGAAGGTGCTGTGGGATTTTAGGATACAGACGGATAAGAAACTGGAACACAATAGGCCTCACCTCGTGGTTTTGGACAAGGAAAAAGAATCGTGCCTGATTGTAGATGTAGCCTGCCCATTTGACACGAGAGTGCAAGAAAAGGAGAGGGAGAAAATTAAACCGATACAAGGACTTAAAGTGGGAGGTGAAAAGGATTTGGAACGGCCATGAAGTCAGAGTCGTCCCGATTGTCATAGGCGCACTAGGTACTATCTCAAAGAGTTTCCAAGGATGGTTAAAGAAATTTAGTCGAGCCCTTCTTTTTGGAACACTTCAAAAGGCATGCTTGCTGGGAACAGCAATATCCCTCCGATACGTCCTGAATGTCTGAGGCTGCAGGTAACTGCTTGATATTCATTTGAACAAACTTTCCAGTTAAATAACATCAATGATGAATCTCAAATTACAATAATAATAATAATAATAATACTAATAATAATAAGAAGAAGAAGAATAGCCCATTCGACACGAGAGTGCAAGAGAAGGAGAGGGAGAAAATTAACCGGTACCAGGACTTAAAGTGGGAGGTAAATAGGATTTGGAACTGCCATGAAGTCAAAGTGGTCCCGATTGTCATAGGCGCACTAGGTACTATCTCAAAAAGTTTCCAGGGATGGTTAAAGAAAATTGACCCAGCCCCGCTTTTTGGAACAGCAAGAACCCTCCGATACGTCCTGAATATCTGAGGCTGCAGGTAGTGGCTTAATATTTATTTCAACAAACTTTCCAGTTAACTAACATCAATGACTGAGACTCAGAGAACAATAATAATAATAATTGTTTCTACTTTAGGCACAAGGCCACCAATTATCCAGTGCATTACTGGTACTTTATTTTATCGACCCCGTAAGGATGAAAGGCAAAGTCATCCTCGGCGGGATTTGAACTCAGATCGTGATTTCTTTATTGGCCACAAGGGCTGACATCAAGAAAAACATTACAGATGGAACAGGACGCTATAGGACGGTTAGAGGTGTGTTTTGCGCGTGTAAAAATTGTTATTATTTATATAAAAAAAGAAAAAAAAAGACAGAGAAACATATATATATATATAAACAATAAAAATGAAAATTTAAACAATGAAAAATTCCCCAATAACCTCTAAGGGTTACTCGTGGCGAAAACCGCACAAAAGACCACGGCTACCCTGACCACCAGAAAGTGCCCTCTCTCAATTTTTCCATTTCTCAACCTACAGGCGTATATTCAGAGCGGTCCCGTTCACTCGGACCATTCTCGCTACATTCACCCTACTTTCAACAAACTTGCTAGAAGGCAAGTCTTGCCCCTCCACCCTGATTTTCCTCTTCAAGTGAAATTTGAAAAAGTTAATTAGGGATTCGCCGAAGAGGAAAGTATCTGTCTTTAACGCATTCAACCTTGTCCACCACACAATCTCTTTCGCCTTGGCCAGCAGACAAACGAAAACTGCCGTCCCTTCATCCTCGAAGGAAGACAGCGAGACCATCTGCACAATGGACTCAGTCGATACACGGATCAGTCCTACACGCGACAGCAACTGTTCGACATAGCGTCTCAAGTCAGCAATTCTCGGGTCTGAACGAGTGCTTGCACGACGGTTTCGTCGCTCTGCGTGCCCCTCGGACACTTCCATGCCAGTAGAGTTATCCTGAACCGACAACGTTCCCCAGTAGTACTGCCAGACCAGGGATTTTTGGAAGTTATCCATAGGCCCTTCGCTGAAAGTTCTCCCGAAGAGAGTAAACAGCTGATCGTCTTCGACGCCCAGGACCTCCCCTCCATTAGTCCTCTATAGAACGCCGAGGTGGATGTTCCACCAATACTGGTGCCCAGCTGGC
This sequence comes from Eledone cirrhosa, assembly GCA_964016885.1. NCBI lineage: Eukaryota > Metazoa > Mollusca > Cephalopoda > Octopoda > Eledonidae > Eledone > Eledone cirrhosa. The sequence continues at coordinate 193,719,687 of OZ024742.1, forward strand.
AGAGGGCAGTGAGCGCCTGGAGACATTCCAGTTTCCAAACGCTATCCCTCGGTCTTTACCTGACCCAGTACTGCAGCTCCGTCAAGGAGACGAGCCGTAGGAAAACGTGCCTGGAGACGACGACCACACCTGTTCACCGTCAAGGAAGCACCAGAAATGTCGCAGCCTCAGCGCATGTTTGTGCATCATCAGCCATGGCATGCCCTGTTCTCCACGCATCGTGTGTTTACAGAAGATGGATCGTCTGAACATGGGAGCGAGTCCCTTCCACAAAAAGCGGGAGAGGAGGTGCTCCATTTTGGTGAGAGTTGGGTCGGGGCAAGGGACGACGGTGAGGCGGTAGCAGATGATGGATGCGATGTACGCATTCGACACCTCCGCCCGGCCTTTGAGGGACATCTTCCTCTAGGCCCATTTCTGGGTGAGGCAGGCCACCTTGCTCGTCACATCGTTCCAGTTTTTCTCCATCTGGAGGTCCGATCCGAACCAGACCCGAGCAATGTAACCGGTGCGTCCGTACAACGCCCCACGACGCTGTCGGGCGGCATGGACTTGCCTCTCCAGGTGCCATGCTGCAAGCCCACCGATTTTCCTGGTTTATCTTTGCTCCTGTCACCGCTTCGTATTCCTTGAGAGCGGTGAAGGAGCATCTGGACGTGTCTGGTGCTCGACAACACCATGGTGACGTCGTCGGGGCAAGCCGACTCGGATTTCCCGCATCCTAGTCGGCGTGGGACGCCCCTCATCGCCCCCAGTTTGTACAGTAACAGCTCGAGAGCCAATACGTACAAGAGGGACGAGAGTGGACAACTCTGGCAAACCGAGCGCATGATGCTGAACGGCTGCGACAGGTGACCGTTCACCCTCATAACTGAGCAGATGTCGCTGTACATCGCAGCGATCCAAGCCCTGAAAACGGGCCCGAAACCGGCTGCCTCGAGCCCCGCCTCCAGGTAGTGATGGTCGACCCTATCGAATGCTTTGGATTGATCCAAGTTGATCAGGGCCCCACCCGTGCCAGGTTCCCTAACCACCTTCTCTATGATGTATCGCATGAGGTGGAGGTTGTCGTGTATGGATCTGTCCGGAATTGCGCATGTCTGCGCCTCTCCCACCAGACCCTTGATGACAAGCGCCAACCTCGTTGCAAACACCTTGCCCAAAATCTTCGTTTAGCAGGGTTATGGGCCTGAAGTTATCGATAACATCCCCCTTGTTCGGGTATTTTCTCAGAAGCGCTACCGCTCCCCGGGTCACAAAACTACAAATGCTCCCGTTCTGCTGCCAGTTGCAGTAGACGTCTGCCAAGAGGTCACCGAACAAGTCTGGCATAAATTCATAAAGCTCGTTGGGCAGACCATCCGATCCTGGCAATTTACCCCTCGTGCAGTTAGCCATCGCTTCCCGTATCTCACCAGCTGTTATTGGCTTTTCGGAAAATTGTGCTGCGGTCGTCGAGAGCCGAGGCAGTCCATCGAGGTATGCACTGAAGTCCATAGCCCTATCCGGCCGACCGCTGCTCCCGAACAAGCAACACTTGTCCGTTTTGCTCAGACAAAGACCGAATTGTGGCTTTGTTGCCACGTCACGCCTCTGCCACCCGGGCCCATTGGACGGCGTTTGTCCCCTCGTGCTTTAGAGCACGCGCTCTAGCTCTGACAACGCAGCCTTCGTGTTTTGCGTTGAAGAATTAGTCGAGTGCCAATCTCGCCGCAAGCTCGTCGGTTGTGATGCCTGTCCTAAACGCCTCTTCTAGCGTTCTGACTCGCTCTCCCTCTCCTCTATTTTCTCTATCACTAGTCCTTTGCTAAACCTTATCGACTCTACTTTAATTGCCCTTTTCAGGGCGAACCACCACATGTTGTTAGGACCGCTCCCGTCAACGCCCGCTTAGCTAATCCGGTATTTGTAGGCTTTGCGCACCGGAAAAGACGCGTTTAGCTTCCAGTAACCGGGTCCTTGTCTATGGAGTCAGTCTATGTCGATCTCACAGATCACAAAATTGATGTCTGTGTAGTCGACTATTTTAAATTGTGGATAACTTATACTATCCTTATCTAGTTCTCAGCAGAAGACCCTATCGAGATACAATCTGGATGACCCGATGCGGTTTGTCCATGTCCACATTGGCACATTCGCGTGATCCAGTCGATACCTGTCAGACATTTTAAACGTCTGAGCAGGTTGGTGAGGCTCTTGCACCCTCCTCTCCTAACCAAGTAGCCCCACACAATCCCAGCGTGCATCCAAGATACCGTTCCAGTCGCCCACTAACACTAAAGAGAGGGATGTTCCAAGAAAGATCTCTAGACGTCTAAAGAAATTGGCCGCCCTGTCCCTGTCGGGGCATAGACGGCTACTAGCCTGAAAGCGTTGCCTTCGGTGCCGCTTACATCCAGTACCACCGAATTACCCTCTTGGTCCAGGAAGATGGTCCGTATGCGAGACGCAAGCCTTTGGGAAACAACACAGCCACTCCGCCCTCCGCTCCCGGACGACTCGGAGATGCGTACACCTCGTAACCGTCGAAGATCGGTCCGAAGGCTTGCGTTTCGGAGATTCTCGTCTCGCTTATGACCACCACTTCTATGTTTAGTGACCTGAGGTTGTTAAGCAAGTGACCCTGCTTCCAAACCGAGCTCAAGCCACGCACATTTACACTTCCGATCCAGAAAACGGCCTTGTTGGGTGAGGAACGGGGCAAGTGAGAAAGGATCACTTACCTTGATCGTCTGGTGAAGGGACCGTTGAATCGTCCCTTCGGCTGGTCGTCGGCCCTTCTGTGAGTATATCCGAGTATACTCTCCGGTATATATATCTGAGTATACTCTCCGGAATATCATTTTAATGTTTGTGTATTGTTTCTGTGCTATTCTTACCAGTCTTATGTTCGTTGGTGTTTTGATTGGTCCTGGCATTATGTAGTCGTGCTGTGAAATGTCTGTGTGTTCAATTATGTAAGTCATTAGTTTCTTGTGTGTATTTATTGCTGTGCATTTCTTTTTCTGTGGGTGGGGTGTGGTTCTGCTATTTTCTTGTCTTTGTTGTTGGGTGTGTGTGTTTTGTTGTTGTGTTTACGATGTTGGAGCTTGAGGTGGTGGTGTTGAAGGTGTTGTTGTTGTTGTTGGCGGTGGGGTTGCCGCAGGTGGTGATGGTGTTGATGTTTCTTCGACCCACAGCGAAAGCATTTAGGGCGTTTGCCCTCAACTCTTATGGGAAGTTGAGTGCCGTTATCGAGGTCTATCACATCCGAGATAGCTTCGATGCACTCCTGGTTGTTTTGAATTAACATCTCAATGGAGGCGCCGACCCAAACTTCTCGTAAAATTTTCCTTTTTTCTGTACTTGCAGTACGGATGTTTTGTCCTCGATTCCGACGAGGACAGACGCGGCCAACCAAGAAGGGGCCATCCCGGGAGGGACTTGTGTCAGTTTGACCCTCACAATCTTTTGCCCGCAGTAGGAGGGCACCAACACCATTACCTCGCTCCTTACGGTCACTCCTGCGGTGTGGCAAAAAGCCCGTCCACGGTGGCATATTTCTTGTCTCGGGTGATATGCGTTTTCTGCTTCCACACAGATTCTAAGGCTCTTTGTATTTGAGCCTCTGTGGCTCTTTCAACCCTACGGGATTTTGTGCTTACTGTACGGTACGTGACCGTATAGTGCTGTTGGTTTGCGAAACATTATTCGGCTGCCTTGCAGATTGCTCGGTGTCCGATTTTCGTCACCATCTTCTTTGCTTCCTGTAATTCCTCATTTGTTGTAAAGATGGTTTCCAGGTAATTTGCGATACCTGCAAACGAGATTGTTTTTTTTCTTTCTTGCTGTTGTTGTTGTTGTCGTCAGAGCTGCTGTTACTTTTGTTGTTGCTGCTGGTACTACGACCGCCGCCGCCGCTGTTGCTGTGGTTGCTGTTGTTGTTGCTGCTGCTGTTGTTGTTGCTGTTGTTGCTGCTGCTGCTGTTGTTGTTTATGATGCTGCTGATGTTGTTGCGGCTGCTACTAGTATTTACCTCGCCACTTTTGCTGCTGCTGCTGTTATTACGGCTGCTGCTGCTATTCTTCATGACGTCAGACGAATGAAATGGCCTTCCGTATTTACCGCACACATCTTTCGTCGTTGTCGTCGTCGTGGAGAAATGTTCCACGGTACGCGCGTTCTCTTGAT
>OZ024742.1:193726356-193736356 GCA_964016885.1 Eledone cirrhosa
ATGCAACCGTTACTTTTGGAAGACATCCCGATGGAAGATATCCCGATGTCTTCCAAAAGTAACGGTTGCATTTTGAAAGGGTATGTCAATATTTATTTATAAAACTGGTATATATTGTATTTTGTCTGATGAAAGCATACCATAATTTAACATGGTATCCTTGAAATATGTATAATAAAATAGATATGGTTTTATAAATATAGTTTCCATTTGTTAATATCGTATATATATATATATATATATATATATATATATATATATATATATATATATATATATATATATATATATATATATATATATATATATATATATATATATATGTGTGAATATATATGTGAATATATTAGACCTTGTTAATTTAATTAGTGATATCAAATTTCGTAAGTACAACAATAAATTTCAAACTAAACTTTCTAACGATATTTCTAATTTTAAAAATTCTACAAACAGTTTTTTTTATTTCCGATGAAACTAAAAATCTCTTTGAAGTTAATAGTAATTTGTATAACTAACTTTTAACTAATAGTATCACCAACAAATATCAATTAGCTAACGATAACACCTACAATACTATTAATAACGAAGCTAAAGAACTAGCTATTTTTTTTTTAAATAGACAACCGGATTGAAAGCCTAGCTAAACGTAAAGAATATATATTACCTTTAAAGACCATAAATTAGACGTTACTAATCGACCTAGCTGTAGAATGATTAACCCGGCTAAATCCTAAGTTGGCCTTGCAAGTAAAAAAATCTTAAGAAAAATAATTCTCCAAATTAGAACTAAGACTGACAAATCACAATGGTTAAATACATCCTCTGTTATTTCTTGGTTTAATAATATACAAGGTAAAAATAAGTGTAGATTTACCTAATTTGATATTGTTGATTTTACCCTTCTATTACTGTTTCCTTATTAACTAAAGCCTTAGATTTTGCAAGACCTTTCATTAATATTTCTAAATTAGAAGAAGATATTATCTTTCATGCTAGGAAAACTCTATTCTTTACTAATGAAAGTATTTGGGTTAAAAAGTCAAGCCCTGAAAACTCTTTTGATATTGCAATGGATTCATATGACATGGCGGATGTGTGTGACTTAGTAGGATTATTCCTTCTCGACACCTTAAAGAGAAATTTATTTCCCATAATATCGGTTTATAACGTTTCGACGGATTGGCAGTTTCTCATACCACCAACGGCCATAAGCTTGATAATTTCCGTAAAGATTTAATCTTTTGCTAACCTAAACCTTCAAATTACTATAGATACGAACCTTACCAATGCTAACTTTCTTGACATTAATCTTGATCTACTTACTGCGTCTTTTAAGCCTTATCATAAACCTAACGATATATACACAAAGAGTCTTGCCATACCCCTATAGTTTAAAAAAATCTTATTCCCAATATTAGCCGTACGATTTCTACCTTATCTTCGTCTCTAGACATTTTTAACAAAGTCGCCCCTTATTATAATAAAGCCCTCAGTAACAGCGGCTTTACAGAACATATTAAATAGAAATGTAGTTAAAATCAGTTACTCTTGCTGTCCATCAATGAGTCTAAAATCACCAACTCTAATCGTACGGGAATAAATCCAGGATTCAGTTGCAGGAAGCCGGATGAATGCCCATTACAGCGTAAATGTAATACCAAATCCGTTGTATATGAGGCCAAAGTGACACCTTTAATTAACAACCAGGCAGCCAGGAGTGAACAATATGTTGGCATGACTCAGGACAGGTTCAAAACCAGGTTTTATGCACATGTCGCCTCTTTTAAACACTCTGATAAAAGAACAGCAACGGTGTGGGAATTCAATAAGGTGTGGGGATTCACAGATAAAAACATCCCGTACTCTATCGATTGCTCTATCTTTGACCATTCGAGGGAATACCAAAGGGGCACAAAGAATTGTTCTTTGTTTACTACTGAAAGATTTAGAATTCTACAAAATTTGAAAGCCACTTCAACTTGCCTTAACTCCAAGACCGAGATCTTCAGATCATGTGCTCACCTGAAATCACATCTGCTCTGTAACTGGATTGACATTCCTACGATGACCCAACCACCTTGAACTTCTTCTTTGCTCTTTAGGCCTTACATCCACTATGGTTTATATTACTGTCTGAACTCACTTTCTGTACCCTTATATTCTTTTTCTCCCTTATCTTTCCTATGTTATTTATTTTTCTTATTCCCCCCTACTTTCTACCTTACCCTTTACATATCCATGGATATTTATTTCTGTGTGTATGTATATATGTGTGTATATGTGTATATATATATATATATATATATATATATATATATATATATATATATATTGGTAAACGGAAGAGAAAATGCTGACAAATTGTTCACAGTGAAAAATAGTTTAATTAGGAATAAGTGAGAATTAGTAATTGTATTGGTTAGTATTCAGTTTTGGTTTTAAGTTTTCCCGGTTGCGCATTTCTAATGCTTTTCAAAAATAATTTTGAGATAGAGAGTCCGTGATGTTTGCTTATATATATATATATATATATATATATATATATATATATATAATTTTATATATATGCGTGTGTATATATATGTATATATATATGTGCGTGTGTGTGCATATTTTTGTTTATGTGGTGATGTAACTTTTTGTATATGTATGTGTGTGTGTGTATATAAATGTGTATATATATATATATATTTGTACGTATATGGTCGTGTGTGTGTATGTATATATATGTATGTATATGCATTATTACATACAGAGGCATTTAATGTTTATTTTCATTGATTGTTTGCTCCAGGAAACTGTTGAGTGCTCTAAATCAGCTATAAACATTATTACCTTTATTTATTATTTGTCGTATTCCCAACTATCTTAATACCCCTTCCACCTTTTTTATTTTTATATATATATGTATGTATTTATGTATTTGTATATATGTATATATATATATATATATATATATATATATATATATATATATATATATATTGTTATACTTTGGGAGGGTCATGTTGCCAATAAGAAACACACGCACCAGTTGCTTTCACTTCAATTTATTATAATAAATTTATAATAAATTTATAAATTTATAAATTTCTGGTTGGCTGGTTGGTTCCACAACCAGATAGTTGTTTATATATAGTCATAGCTCTTTCGTCACACACTCTGTTACCTCTTCAGTGACTGGGGATTCCTTTCTTTGTTTCTGTGCCTCTCCTTTGTTCTGTCCTACGCCATTTTGTTTCCTTGTGTGTGTTGTGTGCTCAGTCTGCGCATGCGCCACATCCGGGTGTCTGTGTGTGTTTATGTTCATTTATTTATTTGTTTATTTACATGTTACTTGTTTGTTCTATGTGTGTATGTGTTTTCGTTTTGTCCTTAATTGTAAGTTGTGATGTTGCTGTTTCACTCATATTTTCTATTTAATTTTGGTTGTAATTCTTTTATGTTTATTGCCTCTGTAATTTGTCTAAACATTGCGTCTTTTCTGTGTGTAGATTCTATTTTTATTTTTATATTCTCTAATTTACCCTTGTGTTCTATTTTAGCATGTTGGTAGAGTACAGATGATTCTTTACTATCTTGAAGGTCTCGCCAGTGTTCATTTATCCGTTCCCCTACACTACGAGCTGTCTCACCTATGTACACTATATTTTTGTCTCTACATTGTCCTTCAGTACATCTTATGCTATACACTACATTTCTAGTTTTACAGTTAATATGGGGGCTTATTTTACAGGTTATTCATTTCTTATATATACGTGAGGGTCATTGGAAAGGGTAACTCTTGCTAATAAGTGTTTTTACGGAGGTACCTGGTCTTTCTACTATCTTAATATTGAGTTTATGTTTATTTAGGGCCCTTCTAAATTTGTATATATATATATATATATATATATATATATATATATATATATAAATGTATGTATTTATGTGTGCGTATATATGTATTTGTATGTATACACTTTTCTGTGTATATTTTTTGTATTTTATATATTTATGTGTGTGTATTTGTCTGTGTATGTGTATATATGTTGTATGTGTATGCATGTATATATGTATATATATATATATATATATAATTATTTATTTTATCTTGTGCATTTACTTACCACGTGTGTTTATTTATGTTTTTATATTTTTATTTGTGCCTTTCTCTTCCTCTGTATCGCTGGCATATCAATAATAATGTTTATTTCCTTAATTCTGACTTTTTTTTATATTTTTATTTGTATGTGATTGCGTATGTAGATATATATATCTTATATGTATGTGCATATGTATGTGTGTATATGCGTGTATGTATGTGTGTGTATGTATGTGTGTGTGTATATATATATATATATATATATGTATATGTATATATATATGTGTATATGTATATGTATATATATATATGTATATATATATATGTGTTTGTGTAATTTTGTGTATGTGTATGTATGGATATATATATATATATATATATATATATACATGTATATGTATATATATGTACACATATATATATATATATATATATATATATATATCTGTATATGTATATATGTGTACATATATATGTACATATATATATATATATATATATATATACATATATATATATATATATATATATATATATATATATACATATGTGTGTGTGTGTGTTTGTGCGTGTGTGTTTATATACCTTTATATTTACTATTTTTTCTCCCTTTCTTCTTCTTCCTCCACGCCTCACTTTCATATTTATTATATTTTTGTTTTGCAAATCCACTTTCAATAGATACACCAGGATTTTTTCATTCTGATGAATGAAGGCAAATGTGTTTCCTTTTAAGAAACCACTGGTAAATGAAATAATTATCTTATGTTGTTTATTACATAACTGTATATATATATGTATATATATGAATAGTTAATAAATGTAACAAACAAAACACAAGAGGCAATTCTACACAGTTATATTACATTCACTATTGGTACGTGTGGTTTCAAGTCCATATATATATATATATAAATACATATAAATATATATATATATATATATATGTATATATATATATATATATATATATATATATATATATATGTATATATATATATATATATATATATATAAATCAGGAAAGAAGGTTTACATGGTTTGCTATACAAAAAAGTTTTTAATCACATAGCTTACATTTGTTTCACTAAACTGGTATGTCTAGAGATCGCTATCCGCCTAATTTTGCGTCACTCGATCGCCAATACAGAATTATAACCAGTCAGATCTTCGGAGCATGCGAGAATGAAGAAAATACACAGGCAAGAAAATAAAAGAAAATATGGAGTAGTTATGGCATTCAATTAGAACAATAAACAACAACAATTATTACAACAATGCTATCAATAAACTATTTAAGGAGACCCTGACATTACTTAGGTGGGGGGTATATAATGTATCTAATGTTACGGCGTGAAAACCAGCTGTCATAAGGCAAAAAGTATCGTAGTGTGTATCAATTTTAAATTATAAAGATAAGCTAGTTTTTACAGTCTTTCTCTTCATCTTCAACCGTATACATGAGTGGGACCACTGTCAAAGCTCAATAGTTGTAGAGTTAATACAGAGGTTAACGAATTAATATACGCATATATCTACGCACGCACACATATATATATATATATATATATATATATATAAATACATATACACATATATGTGTACATAGACACATACATACACACTAATATACACTCGTACAAAAATATACATACATGCAAAGAGAAAAGCGTGCTAATTGTAATATGGCAAAAAGAAGGTAAAGTAACATTGTAGTAGTGAAATGAGAAAAACTAGGATCTAGGATCAAATGATTGCAGCAGCTGAGAAGGAGTAAGATTGTTGGTAGATGAGGTATTTACAGACTATTGTGTGGTATAGACTTGTGAAGGAAATAGTATACTTAATGAATATATATTTTTTTTTTTGTGGGTAGTAGGTATCCTAATTTAAAGCTATGTTATGTTGGTTCGATTCACGGAGGTTTGAATCTTATGAATTTAGTGGCTATTCTATGCCTGCAGAAGATAGATCTTTCTAACTTATTATTAAGTAGTCTTTTAACATTTCTAAGGATATACAATAGCTCAAGATCACACAGCCCGCAATAGGACATACCTGTACTATAGGTTTTAGCAGCCGACAACTTCGACCAGTTGATAGTGTAGCTAGCGTTGCTGTCCTTCAATTCCCATATTTTTCTGGCGAGGGTGGTGGAACCCATAAGAGCTCGGTTTTTCATCGAGTGCCTGTGCACATACCATCTTTTCTTAAAAGAACCCGCGGTGGATCCTATGTAATTCCAAGTGGAGTTACCCGAGATGACAGTGCACATGTACACCAGACTCGAATCGAGACATCTATTCGCCAATGGGCACCTATCTGGGAGGTGACAGTTGCAGTTTGAGGCGCTATTATGTGCAGATTTTACATTCCTATTTAGTACCCTGTTATAAGTGGGTTGTGATATATGCCCAATGGGGTTTTGCTGCTGCGCGTTTGTATGCGCTTGTGGTTGTGATGTTGTGATGAGTTTGTGCTTATGTATAGGTGCAATTGATTTACTTGAGATATTTCTGCGGTTGATCTTGCGTATGTGTGATTCTATGTTAGCTGCTGTTGAAAAAGAGAGTTTTATAGTAGATCTATTGAGTAGTTTGTGATATCTATGCGAGATAGGGAAGTGTTTATCTATTAGTTTAAAGAATATAGAGGGCAGTCTAGTTTTTATAGAGGAGTTGAATATTGGGTTGAACCATAGGTATTTCCTTTGTCTGTTTCTTCTATTGTTTCTAGGGTTTACGTTATTAGTGTTTTGGCCGTTTACTCTAGGTGTTACATGTCTAACCCTATGTCTAGTCAAGCTATTCTTATTATTATGTGAGCGGTTGGAGTAGAAATTACTAGGATTGTTTATGTTGTCCTTATTCACTATATACTGTAGTTTATCTTTATGACCGAGCCTACTTAATGCTGCATTATAATAGTCAGCATGCTCGTTAAAGATTTCTAGGTTTGAGGATAGGCGGGATATTCGGAGGGATATACTACGTGCTATGGATTTAATTATGGATTTGGGGTGATTTGAGTTGTAACTAATGTAGGCAAGATTTTCATTATTTTTGTGGAAAGGTTCTATTAATCCAGTATTTAGATTTAGAGTTACATCTAGAAAATTTACCTTCTTATGGTTTAGTTCGTAGGTAATACTTAGGCACTCGATGAAAAACCGAGCTCTTATGGGTTCCACCACCCTCGCCAGAAAAATATGGGAATTGAAGGACAGCAACGCTAGCTACACTATCAACTGGTCGAAGTTGTCGGCTGCTAAAACCTATAGTACAGGTATGTCCTATTGCGGGCTGTGTGATCTTGAGCTATTGTATATCCTTAGAAATGTTAAAAGACTACTTAATAATAAGTTAGAAAGATCTATCTTCTGCAGGCATAGAATAGCCACTAAATTCATAAGATTCAAACCTCCGTGAATCGAACCAACATAACATAGCTTTAAATTAGGATACCTACTACCCACAAAAAAAAAAAAAAAAAAATATATATTCATTAAGTATACTATTTCCTTCACAAGTCTATACCACACAATAGTCTGTAAATACCTCATCTACCAACAATCTTACTCCTTCTCAGCTGCTGCAATCATTTGATCCTAGATCCTAGTTTTTCTCATTTCACTACTACAATGTTACTTTACCTTCTTTTTGCCATATTACAATTAGCACGCTTTTCTCTTTGCATGTATGTATATTTTTGTACGAGTGTATATTAGTGTGTATGTATGTGTCTATGTACACATATATGTGTATATGTATTTATATATATATATATATATATATATATATATGTGTGTGCGTGCGTAGATATATGCGTATATTAATTCGTTAACCTCTGTATTAACTCTACAACTATTGAGCTTTGACAGTGGTCCCACTCATGTATACGGTTGAAGATGAAGAGAAAGACTGTAAAAACTAGCTTATCTTTATAATTTAAAATTGATACACACTACGATACTTTTTGCCTTATGACAGCTGGTTTTCACGCCGTAACATTAGATACATTATATACCCCCCACCTAAGTAATGTCAGGGTCTCCTTAAATAGTTTATTGATAGCATTGTTGTAATAATTGTTGTTGTTTATTGTTCTAATTGAATGCCATAACTACTCCATATTTTCTTTTATTTTCTTGCCTGTGTATTTTCTTCATTCTCGCATGCTCCGAAGATCTGACTGGTTATAATTCTGTATTGGCGATCGAGTGACGCAAAATTAGGCGGATAGCGATCTCTAGACATACCAGTTTAGTGAAACAAATGTAAGCTATGTGATTAAACACTTTTTTGTATAGCAAACCATGTAAACCTTCTTTCCTGATTTATTATTACTCCAAGTGTTTACAACATAGGAATTACAGCATACCCGCAGCATCACTATGAAAACGCCTTGTTGAGTCAAACCAAGCCAAGCGTTAATATCATCCACTACCTGGAATACCATAACTGGACTTCACCTAAGTGGACTGCATTTAACTATTATTTGTTAATCCGTATATTTAGCTCCCACCTGGTCGAGCAACACCATTAACGCACGGCAACAACATGGAGAAGCACTGTATAGGTATGTCACTAAAAAACATACCTGTACCTACAAAAAAGGACTATACACTGGGCATGATACGACGGACTAATGATTTCATCCGCAGGGTCCGATGGAAAGCTTACCATTTCGATAAGGGACCGAATACCAACAGAAGGGAATTTTCCAAGGAGAATTACGGGTTTAAATCCTGCAAAAACCCGCCAAACAACCCCGCACTCGATGCCTTCGAGCTGGACCTTATGAACATGATAAGTGAAACTAAATTTAAAAAAAGAACAAATCACAACAAATTGCAAAATGACTTAAACACATTACTTAAAAAACTAAAAGACACTAACGGTATCATAGTAAAAGCAGACAAAACATCAAACGTATACTCTATGGACATTAACACATACAATAACTTTATTCAGCGTGAACTACATAAAAAATATAAAAAAACAAATGAATCTACACTCACCAGCATAAACATGGAGGGCCTCAAGATAGTTAACAAACTCGGAATTTCAGATAGGACCGAACCGCTTACCCCGTGCAACCCTACATTTAACCTGAAAGATCACAAAAATAACTTTGAAACTAATCCTACCATTAGATTAATATGCCCATCCAAGTCAGACATAGGTAAAATTAGCAAAAACATTCTAGATAGGGTAATCGCACAAATAAAGGGTAAACTAGAAATCAATCTATGGGGCAACACTAACGAGGCAATTAAATGGTTCAATAAAATACAAAATAGGGATACGTGTAACTTCATACAATTTGATATAGACGACTATTATGCATCCATATCCCCAGCTACCCTAGATAAGGCGCTTATATTTGCCCAAAATAACTCTGATCTTACCCATGATGAAATTGAAATAATAATAGCGGCTAGAAGGACTATCGTAAAATTTGAAAATAACTACTGGGTAAGAAAGGATAGAATAAATAGCTTCGATATTACAATGGGTTCAAATGATTCTGCGCAAATTACAGATATCGTGGGGCTATTCATAGCACACAACCTACATAAGGAATTCAGTAACCTCCAAGGAGGAATTTATAGGGACGACACGTTACTTATAGCTAGGAACCTAAACAACCAGAGCATGGAAAGACTAAGGAAAAATATTAGAATATTCTTCAAAAAACTAGGCCTAAGTATTACCTACGAACTAAACCATAAGAAGGTAAATTTTCTAGATGTAACTCTAAATCTAAATACTGGATTAATAGAACCTTTCCACAAAAATAATGAAAATCTTGCCTACATTAGTTACAACTCAAATCACCCCAAATCCATAATTAAATCCATAGCACGTAGTATATCCCTCCGAATATCCCGCCTATCCTCAAACCTAGAAATCT
>OZ024742.1:193748856-193786356 GCA_964016885.1 Eledone cirrhosa
AATACATAGGTACATTCCATATTTATATATATATATATATATATATATATATATATAGTATATTTGGCAATATACCGCATGTTTAATTAATAACATTTAGAAGACCATACGCTATCAGTTTTAAAGTAGTGACAATGTCACTTACTTCATTTCGGGGAAAGAAGGGAGAGAAGCTGACAGTCTGTTTCATGCTGCGTGGTGTTCATCAGAGCCACGTACTCCCTTGTATAATCAGCTCCTGGTTATTACTGGAATTCTATAAGAATCTATCTTCTATAATTTTCGGCCGACGCAGGGGAGGACGTGACTTAGAAGAACGCCAGCCAGCGTGAAACAGACTGCCAGCTTCTCTCCCTTCTTTCACCGCAAAGAAGTAAGTGAAAGAGTCACTACTTTAAAACTGATAACGTATGGTTTTCTAAATGTTTTTATTTAAACATACGGTATATAGCCAAATACCTATACAAACACTCATATATACATCGCTATTTCAGAGCACAAATCCTAATACCACACATATATATATATATATATATATATATATATATATATATATATATATATATATATATATATATATGTATATATATGTATATATATGTATATATATGTATATATATGTATATATATGTATATATATGTATATATATGTATATATATGAATATATATGTATATATATATATATATATATATATGTATATATATATATATATATATATATATATGTATATATATATATATATATATATATATATATGTATATATATATATATATATATATGTATATATATATATATATATATATGTATATATATATATATATATATATATATATATATATATATATGTATATATATGTATATATATATATATACATATATGTATATATATATATATATCACGAAGAAAATGTGGTAAGGAACCAGGTGGACCATAACGCACCAAAGACTCAATAAATAGGGTAGTAGAGTGGGTAATAGAAACGAGTAGGACCCCGACGGCTGAGCTCAAGCCGTTTCGACGGCTAATTCTGGACTCCAGAGTCCAGAATTAGCCGTCGAAACGGCTTGAGCTCAGCCGTCGGGGTCCTACTCGTTCCTATATATATATATATATATATATATATATATATATATATATATATATATATATATATGTGTGTGTGTGTGTGTGTGTGTGTGTGTGTGTATACATATATATATGTGTGTCCATAGAGAGAGGACAGAAAAGAATTTCTCCCAGCTATAGTGGCCTTATTGATGTTGATAATTTATTGATACATCTTATCCATTACAATCTAACATATAATTATAGCAAAATCCAAAATAGACTCTCTTAACAGTTAAATGTGAGTAAACTGTTATCGAAGATGCAGCTGTTCTGAAATTGTTTTACTGATAATATACAATAACAATAAACATTTGACATAGAATAGGCAAAAGGTAAAAGTTTGCTTTGCTATCTTTAGATCTCGAGTTCGGACTTACAGTATGCCTTCCAGGGCAAATATCATTTATCTTAGCCTCCGGTAGATACCCGCGTAATTGCTGGATGGGAATTGTTTATAACCCCGTCAGATTGACGGTAATTGTAATTCAAGAGAGCGGACTAATTTCAAACTTTGATATACCTAATCTCCCTGAGAATATACTTGCGGTTACACGTGTTTGTTGAATACCGGGTTACTGATAGATTCTTAGAGAAACAGAAGAATGAATTCCTATTGTCATTGCCTGCTTCTCTATCGCACTCCCCATCTCTCACTATCATATCCAAATGATGGGGGAGGAGGACATGTGTGGAGGCCCCGGCGGACAGAGTGGATCCAATTGCAGGCTATTTCTCCGATCAAAAATCTGGAACACAATTCGTCGCATTCGACGTATTTCCATCAATCTATAACAACTGTCAAAATAAGTGGTATTTTATCAGAACATATTTATATCAAGCAACATTAGAGAACCTAAGTATAGAATAAAGGAAATGTCACAATTAATACATAATATCCAGGAGGACTGACAAACAAAAAGCGGGGGAAGAACATTGGTTAAAAATGGATTTAGCACACCACGGTCGATATGCCTTCCCATATAGAACTACGTGCGACACTCGTTACATCAGTCATTCCTAATTTAGGTGAGATGCTGTCTTCGCTATTTTGGGGCGGAAAATAGCAGTCCGCGAATTGACGAGAACAAATGTCTTGATCGAAAAAGGCATAAAAAGGCATAAAAAGGACCCGCTCAAACACAGCTCACTGTCTGTCGTATCTCTGCTTTACGGTTTATACCCGAGGAGTATGGCCGAGTGGTTACAGTGTTTTTCTTATGATCATACTATCCTGAGTTAGATTCTTGAACAGGGTCCTGCATTGTGTTTTTGTTCTTGAGTGAAACTATTAATTTCATGTTTCTCCAGTACACATATCTGAAAATGAGTACCAACAGTAAGTGGGGAGATAACACTGTAATACAATTGCAGCATTTCGTGTGTCATGTGTGTCTATATATACAGCTCGCTGAATAGGCGCGTGTGTTTTTTCCCATTTATACCTCCTTTTCTTCCCCGTTCCTTTCTCTTCTCCCTCTTGACACTTTAAGACAAACCTTTCCTGCCATTTCAAGTTTTAATATAATATATTTCTTCAATGTACTATTTTGATTGCTTTGTTATTTCAGATTACTTTTAACATACATACCTACTTACACACAAACATATTATATATATACATACACACACACATATATATAGATATATAAATATGCATGTGTGTGTGTGTAGTTATGAAATTAACAACATAAGACAATTATTCCATTTACCAAATATTTCACGAAGTCAGACGAGTTCGACACAGACGTCTGAAATCGCACATCAGAATAGACCGGCCAGGTATCCCAGCCTGCTCTGTTCAAGATCTTGTCACCTGCAACGAATGCGGATTGATGTGTAAATCAGGAGCTAGATTGAAGTATTATTTAAGGCATAAACATAGAATAATGTATTGAAAGGACTGTTGAAGCCCCATACGTCTAATAGAAGGGAGAGTCCATTATATATATATATATATATATATATATATATATATATATATATATATATATATATATATATATATATATTTCTAGTTTTACAGTTAATATGGGGGCCTATTTTACAGGTTATACATTTCTTATCTATACATGAGGGTCTTTGGAACGGGTATGTCTTGCTAATAAGTGTTTTTACGGAGGTACCAGGTCTTTCTACTATCTTAATATTGAGATTATGTTTATTTAGGGCCCTTCTATATATATATATTTATATATTCATATTTCGTGTCTGAATTTGTTTAGCAAGATTCTTTATCTGAAAACGTGTGTTGAAACCGATATTGTTATACTCTGGGAAGGTCATGTTGCCAATAAGAAACACACGCACCAGTGCTTTCACTACAATTTATTATGAATTAAATTTATAAATTTAAGAAATTTTTAAATTTCCGGTTGGTTGGTTGATTCTACAACCAGACGGTTGTCATATATTGTCAAAGTTCTTTCGTCACACATTCTGTGACCACTTCAGTGACTGGGGATTATTTTCTTTGTTTTGTGCCTCTCCTTTGTTCAACCAACAGGAAATTTACAAATTTCTTAAATTTATAAATTCAATTTAAAGTGAAATCAGCTGGTGCGTGTGTTTCTTATTGGCAATATGACCCTCCCAAAGTATAACAACATATATATATATATATCATCATCATCATCATTTTACGTCCGGTTTTCCCTGCTCGCAAGGGTGGGACGGGTCCTATTCAGCACAGCATCTCTCCACTTGTCAGTCATGATCCTTGATCATTTCCTCTGTGAGTTTCAGCGATCTGATGTCTGCTCTCACCACCTCCGCCCATGTTTTTGTGGTTTAGCTCTACTGCGTCTTCTTTCTACTGGGTTTTCTTGGCACTTTTTTACCCAGCGGTCATCCTCCATGCGCGTCACATGTCCATACCATCTCAGTCTTCTCTTCTGCACACCACAACTTATCCCTCTTAATTCCACCACTATCCTTTGGTACAACGCTCCCTTCTCACTTTCCGTTATTAATAATATCCATAAAATATTTCTTAGGGCATTACATAACAGCTTCCATCCTTCACATACATATAGCAATATTTTCAATAGGCATACTATTAAATTCTCGTATTCTACTACTTCTAAATTTCAAAAATTATCTGAAGACATAATTCTAAAATATTAAATAATAACTGATATGCATCCAAACATGAGAGTCATAATAATAACAGTTTAAGGACCGACGTCAATGTAAACTCTAGTCAAAATAACACAAGTATTAATACGACGTTAAACGTAACTTTGAGGAATGCCTCAAATAGTAATGTAAATCTATAAACCTTAGCACCACCTTTAGTTAATTCAACCACTCCTGATCCTAATATAATTAATCCTGGGCCACTTTCCAATAATTATGTAAATAATCTTAATCGTAAATGCAACTGCCCTGTTAGAACTAATTGTCCTCTTAGTAATTTCTGTCTCGATAAAAACCTAGTATACGAATGTAAAATGGTAACGTGTATCAATTCCTATAACTAAATTGGCTCTACTTCTACCTTCTTTAAAGCAATATTCTATAATCACTCTTCTACATTTAAATCTCCACTTAAATGGACCAGCACCGCACTCTCAGAACTTATTTGGTCCTTAAAAGACAAAAACATAAATTACGAAATTTCTAGGCGTAAATTCAACAACGCTTCTTCATACGCCAATGCTTCCATATCTAGTCTTTGTAATTTATGTCTAGTTGAAAAAATTACCATTATCTCGAATTTCAACACAATAATAAATCGATGAACCGATTTATTTGGACTTTGTAATCATAAATCTTACAAGACCTTTCACAAAGTATATAGCTGATGTCCTATAACATATTCCACGAGTCACTATTATCTTTACACATCTTTCATTATATTCTACAATGTATTATTTTGGTTTTCTCACTATATATTAAGCCTTTGATGTTCGTTTCGATCAAACCTTCGTAGATTTTTTAAACAAATAGATTTTCTCTACGTTTTTTCTACGTTTATAAATCCTTCTAGCAATTTCCTTTATTTACTTGTTGATATAAAATAAAAATTAAATAGTATACCCCACATATATATTTTTACTAGAAATTATTATATTTGACATATTTTATAAAATTCTTTTTATATTTTATTTTATTAATACATTTTTACACTTCTTAAACCAATTTTTAGTATTTAAACCCAATATAAAATACTATACCCAGTTTTTATTTTTATACCTCTAATATTTGAACACCTTCTATAATAGTCGCACATACACCTCATCAATTTATTTTTTAACCGTTATTTACAGCTGTTTTCAATTTGACAGCGTTCCTGATCAAAAGTCGCTCTCTCTCTCTCTCTCTCTCTCTTCTTCTTCTTCTTCTTCTTCTTCTTCCTTCTCTTTCTTTTTCCTTTTTTCTCTTCTTCTTTCCTTTTCTTCTATTATCCTCTCTATTTCTTACTATAATATTAACACATATATTTATGTCATATGTAGACTTAGCATTTTCCTATAAACAAGTGCCTCATATCATTATACCTTATTTTTTATCTGAAGAGAACACAACATCTATGATTTTGTATCCGAAATACGTATAATAAAATATATGGAACTCTTATAATCATCTTTATTTCATCTTTATTATATATACTCCAGTTCTACCAACTGTTGAGTGCTACCTATCTGATATATGCATAGTTTTATTGTTCTACAATATTACTCACCTTCTATATATATATATATATATATATATATATATATATATATATATATATATATATATCATCATCATCATCATCATTTCATTTTACGTCCGCTTTTCCCTGCTTGCAAGGGTGGGACGGGAACTGATGCTGGCTTGATTTCTACAGCTGGATGCCCTTCCTAACACCGACCTCATTTACAGTGAGTGCTGGGTGCTTTTTTGCCGTGGCACCTCCACGACCACTTTGCAGTGGAATGATATGGATCCCAATCCCTATCATCTCATTTCTACAGCTGAGTAAACTGGAGCAATGTGAAATAA
The DNA here is from genome assembly GCA_964016885.1 of Eledone cirrhosa. Classification (NCBI taxonomy): domain Eukaryota; kingdom Metazoa; phylum Mollusca; class Cephalopoda; order Octopoda; family Eledonidae; genus Eledone; species Eledone cirrhosa. The sequence goes on from OZ024742.1 coordinate 193,754,954, forward strand.
AGTGTCTTGCTCAAGGAAACAACACATCACCCGGTCTGAGGATTGAACTCACAACCTTTCGATATGAAAGAATTTCCCTTCTTTCCTTCATAAAATAATATACATGAAAACATCAATTTTACATTCAGTGAAGCTGTGCCATCAGTAATTTTATTCCTATAAGCTATCGTATATTTCTCATACTTTTATTACGCAGCCCTTTTAAATTTCATTCTTATATGAATTTATAATAATATGAAATATGAGATGTATCAGAAGTATTTTATTTTATAAAAATATATTAATATTTGCGCATTGAATATAAATTTACAACGGTGGTTATATTTTTTATCGTTCATTGTAAAGTATATTAACATTTTCATATTTATCAGATGTAGTATGATGTTGATATAGTGAATACTCGTGTATTCACTTTCTATACGAGTGTGGGAATTTACAAAGCTTCAACTACTCGATAACTTGTTTCCTTTCAGTTTATATAAGTTTTGTTTATATTACCGAACAGTAAATTTTCAAGAGTTCATATATATATATATAAAACACGCAATCATTACTGATACATAAATAATATAAGAATCGTTTGCGATACACACACAGACACACAGATAAGAAAGAGGCCAACACTAATACTGTCACAGACAATCATAAACACATACAGATGCACGAATGCACGCACACCTTTCTTTAGCGAGATTGGTAGGTACGTAGATAGATTATACGCACATGCACCTCTCTCTTTCTATATATATCTATTTATGTTTATCTGTATATATATATATATGTGTGTGTGTGTGTGTCTTTATATATATATATATATATATATATATATATATATATATATATATATATATATATAGAGAGAGAGAGAGAGAGAGAGAGAGAGAGATTATAAATATGCCGCCAGGGCGTAAAGAGTGGGACATGTACAATAGGGGGAGTTTACATAAAAAAGACGTCCACAATAAGGAGGAGGCAATAACAAAATATAAAAGTATAAAATATAAAATATGACAAAAATAAATTGAATAACAAAATCCTCAATAGAGAGGGTGCTCCCTTGATCTTTCATCTTTCTCACCTACAGTCTGATGTACAGTGAAGGCCCATTCACACGGGCCACTCTCGCCCCTTTCACCCATCTTTCAAAAAAACGGCTGGGGTGCAGCACCTCTCTCTCCATCCTCATCCTTCTTCCGAAATGATATCGGAAGAAACGGACCAGTTGTTGGCCAAAGAGAAAGGTGTCTGACCTCAGTCCTTTCAGACGCGTCCACCATACAACATCTTTCACCATGGCTATTACGCACAGAAACACCGCCTCTCCTTAGTTTTTGAAGAGGGGAGGCGGCTTGATCGTTATAATAGACACGGTGGTCAACCGGATCGGTCCCACCCTTGACAGCAATTGTTCGACATAGCCCCACAGATGCGCAATGCCCGAGCAGTGTACCAATGCGTGTGCAACGGTTTCCTCGTCGCACACGCATCTGGGACAGATCTTTTTCGAGGGGTCCCTACCCGGGCGCCCGTGTCTGTAGAGCCTTTCTCGAACGGGCAGAGCCCCTCGGTTGCACAGCCAGGCCAGGGACCTCTGGAAGTTATCCATAGGTCCCAGGCTGAATGTCCTACCGAACAGGTTGGCCAGTTCGTTTTCCTCCATGCCTAGGGCTTCTCCGAGAGCGTCGTCACACCTGCTAACCACCAGCCCTCTATTGAATGACGAGATGGATTCACCACTGACAGTCGGGTCCGCCTACCAGAGAAGCGTGAGGGCTTGGGCACACTCGGTGTGCCAGGCGCCCAGTTTCCTCGGTCTTTCCTTGATCCAGGATTGCAGCTCGGTGAGCGAGACGAATCTGGGAAAGGCTCGCCTCACAAACGGGGCCCACACCGGTTGACCGGTGAGGAATACCTGGAGGTGCCGTAGCCTTAATGCGTGTTTCCGCATCATCAGCCACGGTAGCCCCAGCCCTCCTTTCGAAGGGTATTGACAGCAGATGGATCTCCTCACCATAGGAGCCCGCTTCTTCCAAAGGAATTGTAAGAGAGCGCGCTCCATTTTGGCGAGCGTTTCCCTTGTGCAAGGCACGACGGTCAGGCGATAGTAGATGACGGACGCTATATAAGTGTTCGCCACCTCCGCCCGACGTTTCAGAGACAGTTTGCAATCGGCCCACTTCTGAGTCAGTGCAAACACACTGTTCGTTACCTCACCCCAGTTCTTCTCCTCCTGGAGGTCTGGTCCGAACCAGACCCCGGGCCACTTCACCGGAAGACGACGCCATCAGAGGGCATCGGTTTGCCCGTCCACGTGCCCAGTTGCAGACCAATCGACTTGTCCCGGTTCAGCTTAGCCCCTGTTAACATTTCGTACTCCTCCAGTAAGGTGCAGATCGCTCCGACTTCCGAGGTCGTCGACACCATTACTGTTACGGTATCGGCGTAGGCCGACACCGCTTTCCGCAATCCAGGTTCCAAAGAGATGCCCTGCAACAACTCCAACTTCCGCAGCAGTGGCTCTAGAGTCATTACATTCAGAAGGGAGGAGAGAGGGCACCCTTGTCGGATGCACCGCGTGATTTCGAACGGCTCCGAGAGGTAGCCGTTCACCTTGACCCTAGCGCAGATGTGGCTGCTGTGCATGGCAGTAATCCAGCCCCTCAAAACGGGTCCGAAGCCTACCGCCGCTAGCACCGCATCCTGGTAACCATGGTCGACCCTATCGAACGCCTTAGATTGATCCAAGTTGACCAAGGCCCCACTAAAGCCGGGTTCGTTCCCAACCCTCTCGATGATGTATCGCATGAGGTGGAGGTTGTCGTGGATGGACCTGGACAGGACAGCAAATGTCTGCCCATCTCCCACCAGGTTGCCCACGACAAGCGTCCAGCTCTTTGCTAGCACCTTGGCCAAAATCTGTAACTCTGTATTTAGCAGAGTTATGGGCCTGACAATATTTATATCGTCCCCATGGTTCGCGTCCTTCCTCACTAGCGTGACTACGCTCTTGGTCACAGCACAGGGAATTCTCCCGTTCTGTTGCCAGTTGCAGTAGACCGCCTCGAGGAGATCGGGGAACAAGGCCGGTATAGCTAGATATAGTTCGTATGGAAGACCATCGAGACCCACGGATTTGTGCTTGCCGCATTTGCTCTGCACGTCCTCTATCTCAGCGGCTGAAATCGGCTCCTCGCAAGTCTTCACCTCCTTGTCCGTGAGACGCGGCAGGCCGTCGAGGTATGGACCGAAGTCCACACCCCAACCGGCTCCCGGCCCCTTCCGAACAATCTGGCAAAGTGCTTTTGAAAAGCCTCGAACATCTGCTTAGGTTCAAGGATCACCTGTCCATGATGGTCTCGCATAGACCGGATAGTGGTCTAATCCCGCTTTTGGCTTCTGTCACGAGGGCCTAGCTGACAGCTTTGGTTCCTTCGTTTCCCAGAGCACGTATTTTGCTTCGGACGATGCAGCCTTCGTGTTTCGCGTAGAAGAACTGGCCCAGGTCCGTTCTCGACACTAGCACTCTGGCCACGTCGCCGCTTCTGATTGCCTCTTCTACACTATCTACCAACTCCCTTTCCTTCATATTTCTATTTGAGGCGAACTCCTTACTAAATTCTATAGAGGCTATTCTAATCTCTCTTTTGAGAGATCCCCAGCACCTGCTATTGACGATGGCGCCCGTCAACCGCTCCTTAACTAAAGTGCTAATCCGGTCCCTGCAAGCTTTACTTGCCGGTAAGGACAATTTGAGCTTCCAGTAACCGGGTCCCTGTCTCTGCGTTCTGTCAAGGTTGACCATGCAGGTCACTAACTTGTGGTCTGAATAGCCAGCCATGAGCATTTTTGGACAACTTAAAAAAGTCCTTATCCTTATTTCTAACTAAGAACCTATCTAGGTACGACCTAGATGATCCGCGGGGGTTTGCCCAAGTCCAGGTTGACGCAGTCGGAAAATCTAGTCGATATCTATCGGCCAGGTCAAATCGGCCGATTAACCCTTTGAGGCTGTTACACCCCTCTCTATCGGGACAGGCCCCTACGTAGTTCCAACGTGCATATAGGATACCATTCCGGTCCCCCACTAATAGCAAGGAGCAGGACGTCCGTAGAAAAGTCTCCAGACGATGGAAGAATTCCGGCCGCGTTGACCCGAAAGGGCCGTAGACGGCTACCAGCCTAAACGCTCCGCCAAGGTCGAGAACCACTAGTCGACACTACGGGTCCAAATGTACCGTCTGTGTTGCGAGACTCAGATGTTTTTGCAGCAGACGGACAACCTCACCCCCACCTCCGGGCTGACAGAGAGATGCGTGCATCTCAAAGTCATCAAAGGTGGGGGCCAGCTGTCGCACGTTGCTGATCCGAGCCTGGCAAATAACCATCACATCTATACGTTGTGACCTTAGGTCATTTAGAAGCATTGCTTGCTTCCAAGTTGAGCACAGGCCACGCGCATTTAGACAACCAACTCTCAGCATAGCCATGTTGGTGGTGAAGAGAAAAGGCACTTACCTCTCTGCGTCCCGGGTATCGGGCTGCACAATTTCCATGAGGGTGGGGGATGGGTTGTTGGGTGGGGTGGTGGTTTGTGGAAGTGTAGGAGCATCAGTGTGTTGTGCGGTTGGGGTGTTTGGAGTTGTGTGAGTGTTTGGGGAGGGGGAGGGGAAATGTTTTAGTAGGACGCGGTTAATGGGCCCGATGCAGAGGGCCCACGCCCTCTTTAAAGTTGTTTTTTAGCGTTTTATATGTGTCCTCTGGGGCCTTAATCATTTTGAGGTGGGGGAAATCCGCTGCCTAGGTGAGGTTAGGCCCTTGGGTTTTCACTAAATTGTTGTAGTATACAATGTTTAGCATTTTTTTTTATTTCTTGTGTTTATGTATGTGTATGCATGTTTTTGTTTTTGTGTGTTGTTTTTTGTTTGCTGTTGTTGTGTGCTTTTTTGTATTGGTGTCTGTGTTATATTTTGGGGACGGTTTGTTTTCATTTGTCTGTCTGAGGTGTATTTTCATTTTTTTCTTTTGATTGTGTGGAAGTGCTCCTCCTCGTCTGACGACGAACGAGAGTCATCTTCCGTGTTGGCGCGGAGGGGTAGATTTTCGGGTTGTGTTTGCGGTGCGGGTATTTTGGAAATGTTTTATTTAGTGTGGGGGGTGGGGGTATGGGTTGGACAGTGTTTTGTTTTGGTTTGAGCTGGTTTGAGAGAGAGATTAATAGATAGATATGTTTCTTTATTAGCCACAGGGGCACAAAAGAAGGGGACAAATACAAAGGGGGAAGTTTACATACAATAAAAACGTGTAAAATATTATCACAAATGCAATTTAAAAATTAGTCGATTTTCCCCAATAGGGGGAGACATTACATATGGGTAACACATACCCCCGAAAAAAAATGTGCAACCCTCATCTCCAGGAGTATGAAGAATTTGTACTCCTTTCCTCCCCTCCTCTTTTTTCTAAACCTACAGGCTGATATAGAGAGAAGGCCCATTCACTCGGGCCATTCTCGCCACTTTCACCCACCTTTCATAAAACTTGCTGGGGTACAGCACCTTTCTCTCCATCCTGATTCTTCTTCCAAAGTGGTATTTAAAAAAAAATTCAGTTGTTGGATAAATAGATAGATAAATACATACATAGATAGATCGATAGCTGTATTCACACACGTTGATATAGTAAGACAGAACAAACATTGGATTTTTTAAATATAAGTACATAAATATGTATGATGAGAAATGGATCCTGGAAGATTGTACTGCATTACGGAACTTGAAGTATATTGACGCCGGAGGTCTTCAAAGCTTATTTATACATGGAATCTGATATTTTCCTCAAGTGTTATGGAAGTTGATTAAAATTTAATTTTAACTTGAACGAATTATTAGTTATTAATAACACCCCATCCTGAAATAATAACTGTTTCTACTTTTGGCACAGGGCCAGCAATTATCCCAGTACATTACTGGTACTTTATTTTATCGACCTCGTATGGATGAAAGGCAAAGTTAACCGCGACCTGATTTGAACTCAGACCGTATAGGGACGTAACTATGCTAGAAAGCATGGCGTCCGACCCCCTACCGATACTGCCAATTCGCCGCCCATCCTGAAATAATAACTGTATCATATTAGACGTATCACTTACACATACGAGGTTATTCTAGACATTACACTAGCGATGTTATATCGCACATTCTCATACTGAAACTAGCGATATTAATTAATATACACCCCGAAGCCATATATACACACAATTGACCATGTAACATGCCATTAAATATGGAATCAAACCAAACTTAAACATAAACACTCTTAATTATTCTAGTCATAATCTAGCGGAAGTATAATGCACATAACCATTTTCTCATTCACTCTATAACCAAAATTCCTGTTTGTATCAATTCATATTTTATATTTTCTCTTCTTTTCCTAAAATCTTTTATTTAACACGAGATGTGTTATAAAAGAAAGAAAACTGGGATCGCAAAAAAACATATTTCAAATCTAAAGAACAAACTACGGGATTTCCCCTTCGAAATAATACAATCGCGAATACACGTGCCGAAATAGTAATCCTCAGAAAGGTCTTTGGGGTAACGTCCGGGTAGAGAGGTAACTTCTCCGAATTGAGAGATCACAGCTCAGATACTATAGGCAGGTGGTTAGAATGTCTCTGGAAAGATTGGCTGGACAGATTTTAAGGGCGAAACCATTAGGTAGGAGACCCAGAGTAGACCCCGAGCAATATCTTTGAATAACATACATGAACTTGGCTGATGACGCTTGGGGATCCAACCGGATAAGTTGCAGACGGCTGCTTCTGACAGGACCCGCCAGAAGGAGTGTTTGAGAATTATGATTCTGCTGTTTGAGGATTCAGATTCCTACACACTCAAATTATATTCATTCTCTTATTTTGTCTTATTCCTTTGTATTGAAGTTTACCGTTTCTACAGATTAAAGATAACTGTATCGGATAAAATCTCTCTTCCCAACCTTGTGCAGTTTGCGACTAATCCAGGTTCTGCTGCACTTTGGGCTCAGGAGGCCAAACTCTCCAAATACCGGTCGGTCTCCGACAAGTTTACGGTCGTACATATGGCAGTGGAGACTTCTGGTGTCCTCGACCCTAGGGCTAGCTCCCTACTCACCACCATAGGCGCTGAGCTGGCCAGGCGCAGGTGTGAGCCTTGCGAGTTGGAATGGCTCCTCCAGTGCGTCTCCTCTGCCGTCCACCGAGGAAACGCCTTCTCGATTCTGTACGGCGGGGCTGCGGGGAGGCCATCAATATGATTGACTGACTGGTCATTTTATCATGTACTTTTTATATATCTATATCTGCCCAACACCATATGATGAAACCAGCAAGCCAGCTACATCAGGCCAACATCTATGACATGCGTGCACGCCTAATTGGCTTGACATGCTCAGGTCAGTCTTCCTAACGTTCCCCCAAGTATTTCGGACTGTGTAGGCCCCCACCGACATGAAGCTGTTTAACTATGTACACGACATCCCAGATCAGTGACCACCCCCGTGACAGACAAGAAAAACAACAAACTTTTAGGATATTTTGCTTTAATTTTTTGCCTTTTTTGCTTTAACTGCATGCCAACATATGGACTGCACCCCTTCATAAGTTCAGCTCGATTCCCGCCGTTCTAATACTGGTGGGCTAGTTCGAATCTATCCGTCGAAACGACCGGAGCTCAGCCATCGAGGTCCTGACACTTTTCCTATTACCGACTCTACTACCCCAAGCAATAAGTACTCTGGTGCATTATGGACCACCCCGTATCTTACCACATCCCCTTTGTTATATATATATATATATATATATATATATATATATATATAATCAAGGTTTAGCAAATAAGGAAAAAGTTTCAAAATAAATTTTAAACAATTAACATTATTTACTATAGTTACCTTTACCGAATCGGTTTCGAATCTCAAAAATAAATGGAATCCATACGACCTTCGTTGCAAAGAAAGATTCTCGTCAGAAGGTTCTTTACATTCGAAGAATATAAAATTCTCGAACTTAAATTACGAACTGGCGCTATTCAAAATTGTTCCCGAGATGAGAGTAAATGAAGTGGAATCAATTTTTTCAAGGGCCGAGTGTAAAGATAGAGGCAGAGGCAAGGAAGTCAGTCGGCTACCGCTATAACTAGTAGCAGTCAGTACGACCAAATTTTTTCTCAACATAGAGGAGTTAGTAATAATAGAATATGTGTTCCTACACGCACAAGGCGCTAAGGGACACATGTATTGCCCAACCAAATGCCAATGTGGTTCAATGGCAGGTTAATAAATTAACGAGCCAATTCTATATTTATATATATATACGAAAAGTAAATAACAACAATAACGAGTACAGTTACGAAAGTGGTTAGGTATTAGGTTGACGCTCGAGATTGGGGGTCGAAGAGGACGTTTGGGGCATAAGCCCTTCACTGGGAGTATAGTGGGAAGGAGAGGAGTTCCGAGAGTGTGCGAGGGGTCAGTGGTGGAAAAAACATTAAAATGACAGGAAAAAATTAAAACGAAGGGAAAAAATAAAAATAAAAAGAACACATTAGTCGGACAATAAAATATATATATATATATATATATATATATATATATATATATATATATATATATATATATATATATATATATATATATATAACGAAGGAAATGTGGTAAGGAACCAGGTGGACAATAACGCACCAAAGTACTCAATGCTTAGAGTAGTAGAATGGGTAATATATATATATATATATATATATATATATATATATATATATATATATATATATATATATATATATATATATATGTATATACATATATTTATATACATATATATATACATATATATATATATACATATATAGACAGATATAGATATATATATATATATATATATATATATATATATATATATAGAAATTACATGAATCAAAGCTCGGTTCAAACCATTTATTCGCTTACAATTGTTTCTTCCAAACCGAGGTTTGGTGTCTTCGGAGCAATTTTTCAATTATTTTTTACGTACATGACCTCCTTTCCAACACAAGAGACATATATATATCGATGCACAGTGGGTTGACATCCATTATAATATTTTAGCATGGCAATTTACATTCAAAGATTAAAGTCATATTAAAAGAAAACAAAATTAAAGTTAAAATACAACATTGGCAGTTTACGAAGATAATGCAAGAGGATAGTTAGAAGTAGTTAGTGTATGCAATAGTTGCACGTGTGGTATGCACGTGTGTCTTATTTATATAAGATTATAGTGCAGCAGGGTGTTATATGTAATACAAGCACTTTAAGCGGGCAATCAAGAGTATTATGGGGGTTGTAGTGGTAAAGTATTTTTTATGTATGATATAGAAGCTTGTGTGCAGAGAAATATTAAAAATATTAAAAATGAGAAGCAAAACAATGTTATGGTTTTCGTATACACCACCATTTTCACAATCCAGGAAACTTAATATATAGATTATATGTCCTTCACATAATAAACGATGATTCAATATTGGATACTTGATGAATTAGGTTAGAATATTAGAGCTTGTTGTTCTTTAATCCAATTTTATAGAGCAGGTTGTTTTTGTTGGGAGAATTAACATCGTATTATTTTCCACCGGAAAATAATACGATGTTAATTAGTAGTCTTTCACTATTTAGGGTTTAACATATATATATCTATAAAAGGTTTTAGTATATACATAACCATAAATAGTATCCTTAATACTATATATATATATATATATATATATATATATTTATATATATATATATATATATATATATATATATATATATATATAGCGAGGGAAAAGTGGTAAGGAACCAGGTGGACCATAACGCACCAAAGTACTCAATACTTAGGGTAGTAGAGTGGGTAATAGGAGTAAGTAAGACCCCGACGGCTGAGCTCAAGCCGTTTCGACGTACAGAATTAGCCGTCGAAACGGCTTGAGCTCAGCCGTCGGGGTCTTACTTACTCCTATATATATATATATATATATGTATATATATATATATATATATATATATATATATATATATATATATATATATATATATATATATATATCCCAAATTAAATGAAGATTGTCATGTCTGAGAGACATGCGCCATATTCACTGAAGAATAAGCTCAAAGATTCCGATGAATATATCCGAGTATTTTATATTAACTAGAAATAGATTGACACATATATATATATATAAAATAAACACATGAAACAATCTCAGGGAATGATTTGTAAATTGTGTAAGCACACATAGCTAGGTAGGTAACTAATTACAGTTTAACTAGAACTTAAAATATTTGAATTTCTAGTTAAACTTTAATTAGTTACCTACCTAGCTATGTGTGCTTACACAATTTACAAATTATTCCCTGAGATTGTTTCATGTGTTTATTTTATATATATATATATGTGTCAATCTATTTCTAGTTGATATAAAATGCTCGGTTCTATTCACTGGAATCTTTGAGCTTATTCTGCAGTGAATATGGCGCATGTCTCTCAGATATGACAACCTTAATTTAATTTTGGATATATATACGGCCCCAGTATTGTCGAGCTAATTCAATTGGATGGACTCGGCTGCTATTTCTATATGTCGATAATCCTATTCACGCCACTGGCATGACACGGTCCGATGTCTGTATTTTTTATAAAATGCAACACGTGGTTCGAGTCTTTCACAGATTTGCATTTGCTGTGTAAACGCAGATGGTTGGATCATCTCCTTTGGTGACCATCCGGATTTTACCGCTGTGATTTACTGGTTAATTGGTGAGTAATATATTTTTTTTTTTAAAGAAATAAATACAAAGGAGATTAATCATTTTAAAAGGTATATATTTGATGTTCTAGTTAAACTTTAATTAGTTACCTACCGAGCTGTGTCTGCTTAAACAATTTACAAATTATTCCTTGAGATTGCTTCATGTGTTTATTTTATATATATATATATATATATATATATATATATATATATATATATATATATATATATATATATATATATGTATATATATATATATATATATATATATATATATATGTGTGTGTGTGTGTGTGTGTGTGTGTGTGTGTGTGTGTGTGTGTGTGTGTGTGTCAATCCATTTCTAGTTGATATATATATATATATGTATATATATATATATATAATTCGTTTCTGAATTTGTTTAGCAAGATTATTTATCTGAAAACGTGTGTTGGAGCCGATATTGTTATACTTTGGGAGAGTCCTGTTGCCAATAACAAACACACGCACCAGTTGTTTCACTTCAATTTATTATAAATTAAATTTATAAATTTAGGAATTTATAAATTTATAAATTTCCGGTTGGTTGGTTGGTTCCACAACCAGATGATTGTTCATATATTGTCAAAGTTCTTTCGTAACACATTATGTGACCTCTTCAGTGACTGGGGATTCTTTTCTTTTGTTTGTTTTTGTGCATCTCCTTTGTTCTGTCCTATGCCATCTTGTTGTTGTAAAAGGAAAAGTCAGTGATGCATCAATTTATTGTGTGTTACAGTTGTTTCGCCGGCAGACAGCTCGAGACACAATCATTGTATGGATCTGTCTGATTCTGGACCTGCATGTTCGTCGGACACTTGCAATAATTTCGAATCAAATTTTCTCACTGAGGTGTTAACGTCAAAAAACATATTCCTCGCTCGTCCTGCTTTTGGCTGTTGTGTTTCTACGTCATCATAAATTCTGGCCAATAGTTGTGTCAAACTTGCCATCCCTCCGCCTGACATACTTTAATGAATCCATGCTGGATTTGGTATTTCACAAGTCCACTCTCGCACTCACATACACACTACACACACACACATGGAATGGATGCATAAGTGGAATATACCAACGGCTTGTGTTGTAGGCATGTATATAGCAACGGCAGGGAAAGTTAAATTAACTGCCGCATTAATCTTAAATCCAGCATCAAGTCCAACATCGAAGCTGCAAATTAAACATCAAGAATCGAAAATTAAAAATTAAATATAAAAAGTTAAAATTCAAATTCAAAACCACATATAAGGTTGAAAACAAAATCAGACTTATATTGAGTCAGCGTACCCAAGTTGGTGGGACGGTGTTATCCAAGGTACGTTACGAGGTAGGTATCGTTGGATCTGCTGTTAATTTCAGCTTGTTCCGCCTTGCATTCATTGGTAAGCTGCGGCATGTCGGGGTCCACTGCATACGCCCACCTGGCAATGTCGTACCGGTAGTGCCTTGGATAGACCCATACGGTATCTCTAAAGCGGAGAGCGTGCATTTACGCTGGTGTCTGCAGGCGATGATGATTACAGATTTGAGGTTGACTGCGTCACCCTTTAGTTTTACTATCTCCATAGCTTCGGACAGGCACAACATGCACCTCATCTCGCTAGCTGAGTACGCATTCGCGTGCAGGATAATACTCCAGCTGAGGTCAAACGCCCCGCCACTGTCTTTGAGTCCCCATATTAGGTCCGCCAGTCTGGTGGAGTGTCTCTTGCTCCTATCATTGAACGAGTTCTTGTTGTACATCCTCGATTTAAAAGTCGTGGATGTTGCCCCGATGTAGGTGTGCCTATCATTGTGCGTGGTAACCACACATCTGTAGACAACGCCCTTTGTCAGGCACATTCCCTGCAGAAGGCACTGCTCACCTACACTGCAGTTACATGTCCGTGCATTAATTTTGTCATTCCCTTTATGTAGGCCTGACGTCTTATTGGGGTCCAGTGATATATATATATATATGTGTATACATATATATATATATATATATATATATATATATATATATATATTATATACAAGTGGAAGCTTAGTAAAATCGAAGCTTTAGCAGTGGCCAAGGTAACGACCTTCAATTAGGAATGACCAGCAAAGCACTCAATAAGGTTACAGGCCTTAGAGTAATGACAGACGTTTAGACTGCTTGACAAATTGAAAATTGCTTTAGGTAAACCTAGCCACACAATACGCAAAACATCAACAAAAACTAATCAGGTTATGCAGCTGACCTGGACAAATCGAACGATATTTTGCAATACGTCCGATAGGTTTCTATGAAACCCGAAATCATCCATCCAACTTACGTAATATGTAAACTTTTGGTATTCTATGATCGAACGGTGGATCACGTCATCAACAGGAATTTCGTTCTGTGGCTCAAGTCGGTGTGGAATGCAACGCCAAACTGCTACCGTTGGCAGTCCTCAGTGTTTCACTCTCACGTGTTATTTCCAACAAGGGAAGTAAATCCCGGTTTTTGGCGGGCGGATTCAAAATGTGAACAATGGAAATCAATTCCGTTCCACATTTGAATGAAAAGATCGCGACTAGACATTATTAAACAAACATAAATAATTAATTAATCAATGGAATTTTCTAATTAAATTAATCAATTAATTATAAATAAATAAATATATATATATATATATATATATATATATATATATATATATATATATATATATATATATATATATATAGAGAGAGAGAGAGAGAGAGAGAGAGAGAGAGAGAGAGAGAGAGAGAGAGAGAGAGAGAGAGAGAGAGAGAGAGAGAGAGAGAAAGAGAGAGAGAGAGAATAAGTTTATGAAACGGAAATGTGGGTATAAAGAATTTATTAGGTAACAATTGTTTCTATAGTGTATGGGTTACCTATACCTCGCTATTTGAATAATATAAAAATATTATCATAAACCGAAGGTAGACTGCAAGCAAACACACCATGTCGTCAGACCTTTGTATTGGTATGATATGAAAATATTTTATACACTAGATAAAAGAGAAAGAAGGAGGTAGGAAGAGGGAAGTGAGTAAGGGGGAGGGAGTCCTAGGATTTAAGACTGTCAGACTAGTAGAGATTGTAAGGAGAGAATGTTTTGGCAGCAGTTAGCTTAATGAGGCGTGTTAGGGTTGGCGGGGGAGGTAAATTCTTCTAGTGGTGTTGTTCGGACAAAATTTAGTTAAAGGGGTCAAAGTGGTACAGAGTTACAGACAAGATATTGGGGCTATTATAGTAGCAGGTTATTTCTAAAGGGGTCCAGAAAACAGTGTTTAGTACTATTATTATAGAAAGCCATATCTTGTGTATAAACATATAAAAACAGAAATTTGCAAACGGTGGTGTAAAAAGGTAACATTATATGCATTTAAAAATAGAAAAAGTCGTTTTCAAACGATGGTTACAGTATAGTGAACGTTGAATTTTGCTGTTCAAAAGTTTGTTTACCGGCGTTAATATGCAGTATATCTCCAAATTGCATAATTTACAGAATCGATGATTTTGCTATAAGCAGGCGCAGCTTCAATAATTTTCCAATCAAGGGAGAATGCTTGATTGCTCCTCCGGAGCTGCCAGGCTTTATCGGCGAGGGTTGTTACGGAGCGCATTTTCTCGTGCCTGATCGAAGATCGATGTTGGTATAGCCGAGCTTTGAAAGAAGTTGCGGTACATCCGACGTAATACCATTTGTTGCTTCCGGAATTTATTGTACATCGGTAGACAATATTGCGTGCTAGGCACTGGTTATTCAGTGGGCACGTACCTGGTTTGGTGCAGTTACAATTATTTTTATGTTTTGCAGTATTATCCTGGATAGTTTGGTGGGGTTGTAGTTGCGTGTTAGTGCGTTGTATGTTGCTATGCTGGTGCGCTGAGTCATTAGGGATGTACTTATTTAGTATTGCTGAGTTGAGTTGTTTATTTAGTTGTTCTATGTTTGGTGCAGTGGAGTATAAGAGTCTAATGGTGCGCGAGTTAAAGATTTTATAGTATTTATGTGAAGTTGTAAAGTGTTTATTGATTAGTGTATAGAATTGTGAGATAATCTTAGTGCTAATAGAAGTATTGTACACGGGATTATACCATATGTACTCTCTACCTCTGACTCTATTTGCTGGTTTGCACCTATTAGTATGCCTATTGATGTGTGTGTGTGGTGCAATACCAGTTCGACTTAGATGTGTTTTATTCATAGTACTTATGTGGTTATCGTCTAGATATTCTATTTTCTCGCAGTAACCAGATTTTCTAAGTGCGTCATTATAATATTCAGCATGCTCGTTGAAGGTCTGCAAATTAGACGACAGTCGGGAGATCCTTATGGATATATTTTTAGGGATAGATTTAATAATGGAATGGGGATGGTTCGATTTTACATTAACGTACTTGAGATTTTCATTAAGTTTGTGAAATGGCTCTATATTACCGTTATTAAGGTTGAAGGCGACATCCAAGAATTTGACCACCTTAAGATTGTGTTCGAAGGTAATATTAAGCCCTAGTTCTAAGAAAAGTTTCCTAATGTTTTTACGTCGACTTTCTAGGTTTTGTTTGTTCATATTCTTGACTAATAGAAGTGTATCGTCGCGGTATATTCCGCCGTGGAGGTCCGTAAATTCGCTCTGGAGTCTGTGGGCTATATAGATCCCAACCAGATCCGTGACCTCCGCTGAATCATTAGAACCCATCGTAATGTCGAATTCCGAGGTCTATCTCCGCGGACCCAATAACTATTTTCAAAATGCACTACTGTGCGTCTAGCTTCAAGTATAATATTAATTTCCTCGTTTGTGAGGTCCGAGTTAGTCTTAGCGAAAGAGAGGGCCTTATGCAGGGTCTCGGGTGAAATAGAGGAATAGTATTCATCTATATCGAATTGAATAAAAGAAGATTTGTTTTTGTCCCTAATGTTATTGAACCATCTTATTGCCTGTTGAGTATTACCCCATAATTTAATATCTTCCTTAGCCTTAACTTGGGAGATAATACGATTTAATATGTACTTACTGATTCTACCTATATCGGACTTTGAAGGACATATTAATCTAATTTTAGGGTTAGTATCGAAGTTATCCTTATGGTCCTTCAGATTAAAAGTCGGTGTAGCTGGAGATGGGGTTTGAAAACGACTTTTTCTTTTTTTAAATGCATATAATGTTACCTTTTTACACCACCGTTTGCAAATTTCTGTTTTATATGTTTATACACAAGATATGGCTTTCTATAATAATAGTACTAAACACTGTTTTCTGGACCCCTTTAGAAATAACCTGCTACTATAATAGCCCCAATAACTTGTCTGTAACTCTGTACCACTTTGACCCCTTTAACTAAATTTTGTCCGAACAACACCACTAGAAGAATGTACTCCCCCGCCAACCCTAACACGCCACATTAAGCTAACTGCTGCCAAAACATTCTCTCCTTACAATCTCTACTCGTCTGACAGTCTTAAATCCTAGGACTCCCTCCCCATTACTCACTTCCCTCTTCCCCGTCTCTTCCTACCTCCTTCTTTCTCTTTTATCTAGTGTATAAAATATTTTCATATCATACCAATACAAAGGTCTGACGACATGGTGTGTTTGCTTGCAGCCTACCTTCGGTTTATGAAATATTTTTATATTATTCAAATAGCGAGGTATAGGTAACCCATACACTATATTGTCTGCCACAAACTGCCACATTTGTCTGCCACAAAAAACAAAAAAGGAAAAAAACCTTTGCTTCACCCTCCAAAAGCGAAAGAAGACAAAGAGGGCTAAAGGCTGCAAGGAGACTTGTAACAACACCACCACCATCACCATAACCACCAACAATAACCACACCACCACCACCAGCATCACCAAAAACACCAACATCGCAATCACAACAAAACACACGCACCCAACAGCAAACACAAGAAAACAGCAACAAAATCACCCCTCCCCACAAAAAGTACACAGCCATAAACATGGCAAATAAAGAACTCCGACAACACATAAACCAGCACACAGACATTACAAAAAAATCTACTACACCCCACCAACACCAATAACTCTCCCGACAAGCATAAACAACATTGAAATAAAAAAAGAACATTACAAACTTTTAAAACAAACATTCCCCAACGCAATTGGAGACTTCAGATGGTCGGTTACCAAGAGGATACACACCGACAATCCTCTTGTAAACACCCATGACCAGCCAACAGGTACGGTTCTACTGTCCCTTCACCACACAATCAACGTATGTGATCTTTCTCACTTACAAGGTAAATGATCCTTTCTCATCCAACATGGCCGTACTTAGAATAGGCAGTATATATGTACGTGGCCTGGGGTCACCTTGGAAGCAGGGTCACCTGTTCAACGACCTCAGGCCACTAAATATAAATATGGTGGCCATCAGTGAGACCAGAATCTCCGAAGCACGAGCTTTCGCACCGATATTCGGCGGCTTACGATGTATACAAATCTCCCAGCCGTCCAGGATTGGGGGGAGGAGTTGCCGTGCTTTTTAGGAAAGGCTTCGATCGGGCCATACGGGCTATCTTCCTGGACCCAGAAAGTAAGTCAGTGGTGCGGGACGTGACCGGCAGCGAAGGCAATGCATCAGGCTAGTAGCAGTCTACGCCCCAACAGAGGCAGGACGGCCAGATTTCTTCAGACGTTTAGAGACCTTCCTTGGAACTTCCCGCTCTTTAGTGTTATTGGGTGACTGGAACGGTATATTAGATGCACGCTGGGAATATATGGGGCTAGTAGACAGAGCAGGAGGGCGTAAAAGCCTCAACAACCTGATCAGACGTTTTGAATTATCTGACAGGTATAGACTGGCTTATTCGAATGTGCCAATGTGGTCATGGGCAAACCGCATCATGTCATCCAGATCGTACTTAGATAGGGTATTCTGTAGGGAAACAGATAAGGCTAGTGTAGGTTGTCCACAATTTAAAGTAGTCGACTACACGGACCACAAATTTGTGATCTGTGAAGTTGACTTAGATAGACCCCAGAGGCAAGGACCCGGCTACTGGTAGCTGAACGAGTCATTCCCGTCGCACAAAGCTTACAGAGACCGGATTAGCCAATTAGTTGCGGGTGCGTTGACGGGTAGTGGTTTCCCGTGAAAAGGGCTACTAGAGTAGAATCGATAAAGTTTAGCAAAGGAGAAGTGATAGAGGAAAATAGAGTAGAGGGAGAGTTAGTTAGAAAGCCAGAAGAGGCGTTTAGGACAGGCATCGCAACCGACGAGCTTGCGGCGAGATTGGCACTCGACCAATTCTTCAACACAAAGCATTAAGGCTGCGTTGTCAGAGTAGAGCGCGTGCTCTAAGACACGAGGATACGAAACCCGTTCAATGGGCCCGGGTCATGGAGGCGCGACGTGGCAACAAGTCCACAATTCGGTCTTTGCCTAATCAAAACTGGAGCATGTTGCTCGAACCCGCCTTTTCAACAGCACTTTGTTCAATTGTTCGGGAGCGGCGGCGGGCCGGATCGGTGTATAGACTTCGGTGCATACCTCGACGGACTGCCGCGGCTCTCGACGACTGCAGCGCAGGGCTGCGAAAACCGATAACAGCAGCTGAAATACGGGAAGCGATGTCTGATTGCACGAGGGTTAAATCGCCAGGTTTCGATGGTCTGCCCTACGAGCTTTATGCGTATATGCTATACTTGTTCGGCGACCTCTTGGCAGATGTCTACTGCAACTGGCAACAGAACGGGAGCATTCGCAGTTTTGTGCACCGGGGAACGGTGGCGCTGCTGTGAAAAGATCCGAACAAGGAGAACGTATAGACAACCCCAGGCCCATATCTCTGCTAAACGCAGATTTTAAGATTTTGGCCAAGGTGTTAGCAAAGTGATTGGCGCTTGTCGTCGGTGATCTGGTAGGAGAGGCGCGGACATGGGCTATTGCGGACAGATCCATCCACGATAACCTCCATCTCATGCGATACATCATAGAGAGGGTGGTTAAAAGCCTGGGACGGGTGGAGCCTTGATCAACTTGGATCAATGTAAATCATTTGATAGGTTCGACCATCGGTATCTGGCTGCGGTATTTGAGGAGGCCGGCTTCAAGCCCGCTTTTAATGACTGGATCGCTGCGATGCACATCGACATCTGCTCGATTGTGAGGGTGAATGGTCACCTGTCACAGCCTTTCGGCATCATGCGCTTGGTCCGCCAGGTTGCCCCCTCCCCTCTCGTCCCTGTTGTACGTACTGGCCTTGGAGCCGTTACTGCACAAATTGAAGACGATGAGAGGGTCCCACGCGAACCTGGATGTGGGAGATCCGTTTCAGCTTACGTCGACGATGTCACCGTGGTGGTGTCGAGCACCAAACATGTCCAGAGGTTCGGCACCGCTCTTAAAGAATACGTATCGGTGACAGGAGCAAATATAAACCAGGAAACGTCGGTGGGATTGAAACTCGGCACCTGGAGAGGTAAGTCCATGCTATCCGACAGCGTCGTGGGGCGATGGACGGAATGGCCGGTTATATTGCCCTGGATCAGGAAAAGACCGAAGGATTGCGCTTGGAAGCTGGAATGTCTCCAAGCGCTTACCGCCCTCTACCAGCTGGGCAATAGTATCGGTGGAACATCCAACTCGGAGTTCTATAGAGGGCTAATGGAGGGAAACGCATCGACGTTCTCGGGGAGACCCTGGGCGTCGAAGACGATCAGCTGTTCGCTCTCTTCAAGAGGACTTTCAGACCGCAGCCTACGGACAACTTCCAGAAATACCTGGTCTGGTAGTGCTACCGGGAGCCTTGCCGGTTCGGGATAAACTCTACAGGCACGGAGGTACTGTCAGCCGAGCTTGTCCA
Source organism: Eledone cirrhosa (assembly GCA_964016885.1). Classification (NCBI taxonomy): domain Eukaryota; kingdom Metazoa; phylum Mollusca; class Cephalopoda; order Octopoda; family Eledonidae; genus Eledone; species Eledone cirrhosa. The sequence goes on from OZ024742.1 coordinate 193,774,596, forward strand.
AGATACACTCAGGGCGACGAAACTATCCTGCACGCACTCGTTCAGTGCCGGAGTATTGCTGACTTGTGGAGCTATGTCGAACAGCTGCTGTTGCGTGTAGGATATATCCGGTTATCGACTCAGTCGATTGTGCAGATAGCCCCACCATCCTCCTTTAAAGAGGAGGAAGGACAGGCAGTTTTCATCTGCCTGGTGGCGATGGCGAAAGAGATTGTGTGGTGGACAAGAATGAAAGGGTTGAAGCCGAACACTTTCCTCTCCGGCCAATACATTATTAACTTTTTCAAGTTTCATTTGAAGAGGAAAATCAGGGTGGAGAGGCAAGTGCTGTCTTCTAGTAAGTTTGTTGAAAGGTGGGTGAATGTGACGCGTCTGGTCCGAGTGAACGGGCCCGCTCTGAGTATGAGCCAGGCTAAGGAGTGAGAAAACTGAGAGAGGGCGATTGACCCTCGGAGGTTTACCCCCTTTTTGGGGAATTTTTGTTGTTTGAATATTTTGGATTTCTAGCCCGATTTTGTTATAACCACTTTACACGACCACAACCCATTTTGTATCGTCCTGTACTGTTCTGCGCCGTCTCTAATGTTTTTCTTCATGTTAGCCCTTGTAGCCAATAAAGAAACCATTATTATTATTATTATTGTTTTTTGAGACTCAGTCATTGATGTTAGTTAACTGGAAAGTTTGTTGAAATGAATATCAAGCCACTACCTTCAGTCTCAGATATTCAGGACGTATCGGAGGGTTCTTGCTGTTCCCAGCAAGCATGCCTTTTGAAGCGTTCCAAAAAGCGTGGCAGGGCCAATTTTCCTTAACCATCCCAGGAAACATTTTGAGATGGTACCACTGCGCCTATGACAATCGGGACCCATTTGACTTCATGGCAGTTCCAAATCCTTCTTACCTCCCACTTTAATCCTGGTATCGGTTAATTTTCTCCCTCTCCTTCTCTTGCACTCTCGTGTCGAATGGGCAGGCTACAACCACAATCAGGCACGATCTTTTTTCCTTGTCCAAAACAACCAGGTCAGGTCTATTGTGTTCCATTATTATTATTATTATTATTATTATTGGTGACCTACGTAGTAAATCGTATCATCGTGAGCTCCGCAAAGGTTTGTTATTTTCAGTTGTTTAAAATTACCATTTATGGAAAATGTTTATTGTTAACTGTATATAAGCGCACATACATTGATTTCTGAAAGGGACACTCAAACATATTGGGGCCTTGAGCCCAAAATTTAAACTTTTTATAATTATCAAACAAAACAAATTTCTTTGAAAAATCATGGAAGACTCAGAGTCACTAGTTCCTCACAAACTAACACGTCACACCGACACCACCATTGTAAATATTACTACGTTTGCCAGCACTAAACATATAAACAGTAGCAATATTTTAAATTTGTCTCAGCCAGACATTCATTTCCCGCCATTACCAATGACTGCAGGTTTTAAAGCTGCCACCACCACCACCACCACAGCGACAACAAAACAAAATAGAAAAATAAATTAAATCGTGATATCGAAATGAATTCAACCATAATGAACTCTTCCACACCGAACACCACTGACGGCACCACCACCACAACTGAAACTAAAATTAACAATAACAAAAATAACGATAACAACAACAGCAACAAGGAAATTTAGAAAACTACCCTGAGTTTTGCCAGAGTAACAAAAACGTGCGAAGCGATCCAGGTAACTCAGGAGGAATTAGAAGAAACCAAAAGAATGGTAAAGAAAGATGGGTACAGGGTCAGCCTCACCTCCCCACCTAATAAAATGGAGCATCGTCGCCTATGCACAGTGTCTTACCGGACAATTAACATAAAATCGCGCCGAGTGGAACGAGCATCCGTGGACAGGTGTGGACAAAAAAACACACATCAGACGTGGACAGAAATATGGAACCGTGGACGTGTTCTTTGAAACACCACAGGAGGCCAGAGAACACTCCATGGCCCCATTAAGAAGTGACGACTTCACACACGTCCCAAGCTATTGTGGCCAGAGACTTGTGAAGATCAGGGTGACCCACGTTCCATATGCCATCGAAATTACCCGGCTAATGGCTGCCGTCCTCGCCGGCATCGAGGCCAACACCAAGATAATCGAAATAGCGAAATAAAAGAAGGAGAACAGGTCCGGATCTGGGATGGAGCTCCTGATCCAAGCGGACCATAAAAGCATTGAGGAGATCCCTGAGGTAATAGATCTCACTGACCGCAGCCACCTCACCGTAATCTTCGAGGGCAGAAGGGCTAGGTTTGTCGTTTGTGGTGAAGGAACCCACCTAAGGGCTTTCTGCCCTCAGGCTAAAAGGTTGAGGACACCTCTCTTACCCACACCAGTGTCTCAACCATCAACACCACCAGCAGCAGAAATGGCAGCAACAATTGTAACAGCAACAACAGAAGAAACTGTAACAGCAACAACCCCAGCAACAATAGCAAAACCAACATCACCACCACCCAACGCGCCAGAACTGGCACTAGCGCCTACATAATCCACCACGCCACAACCAAAACCAACGCCCGTGGATGATTTTGCACTCCCCGGCTTATCGCAACTGGAGACAGATTGTGACGACTAGGAGTGGCAATCGGTATCAGGAAAAAAAAAAAGAAACCAAAAAAGAAAAAATTCTCTTCCTTCCCCCTCCAAAAACAAAATACAGAGGGGAACAAATAAATTATCAAACTAAAAAGTTAGGACAGATATGCCACCATCCACACCAGCATCACCAACCCCATCACCACAAACACCAACACCATCACCATCATTAAACCCAACACCACCATCACCAACAACACAAAAGTCACCAAAAGGCGTAACAGAAACAAAACCACAACAAACGCAATAAAACAAAACAACCAAAACGATACACACTACACAGCATTTAAGGGGTCGATAAAATAAAGTACCAGTAATGCACTGGTTAATTGCTGGACTTGTGCCTAAAGTAGAAACAATTAAATTTGAACAACAAACAATGATTACACTACATGCAACACAACACCAGCATCACAGAAAAAGACTACACAACAACCCAAAAGTTCACACCACCTCCGCACATACAAATCACTCGCATCACACAGAAAACGTACACGACACTGAAACAAAAATTCCCCAAAGACATCGGAGACTTCCGACAAACACTCTCCAGGAGGATTTATAAGGACATCGTTCCGGAGGAGGCCACAAGCAGTGAAAAGGATGGACACACCATCCCTCCTCTACGAGAAGTAAAGTAAGTGGTCTTTCCCATCTTTTCCACTCCATTTCAACATGACCTCACTCAGAATAGGCAGCATAAATACGCGTGGCTTGGGGTTGTCACGGAAGCAGGGCCACCTGCACAACGACCTCAGGTTACTAAACATAGATGTAGTGGCCATCAGCGAGACCAGAATCTCCGAAGCACGGGCCTTCGCACCGATCTTCGGCGGCTACGATGTGTACGCATCTCCCAGCCGTCCGGGATCGCGGTGAGGAGTTGCTGTGCTTTTTCGGAGAGGTTTGGAGACGTCATACGGGCCATCTTCCTGGACCCCGAAGGTAAGTTGGTGTTGCTAGACGTGACCAGCGGAGACGGGCAAGCTTTCAGGCTAGTGGCCGTCTATGCCCCGACAGGAGCAGGGCGGCTTGATTTCTTCCGGCATCTGGAGACCTTTCTTGGAACGTCCCGCTCTTTAGTGTTAGTGCCCGCTGGGACTGTGTGGGATTAGCGGAGAGGGGAGGAGGGTGCAAGAGCCTCACCAACCTGCTCAGGCGTTTTTAACTGTCTGACAGGTACCGATTTCATTTCCCGAATGTGCCAATGTGGACTTGACAAATCGCATAGGGTCATCCAGATTATATCTAGATAGAGTATTTTGTAGGGAAATAGTTAGGTCTAGCATAGGTTGTCCACAATTCAAGATAGTCAGCTACACGGACCACAAATTCGTGATCTGTCTGCTTAAATTAGATAGGCTTCATAGACGAGGACCCACCTACTGGAAGCTAAACGTGTCCTTACCAGCGCGCAAGGCCTACAGAGACCGGATTAGCGAACTAGTTAAGCGGGCGCTGACGGGGGCTATCGTCAACAACATGTGGTGGTTTGCTCTGAAAGAGCAATTAGAATATAGTCCATTAGGTTTAGTAAGGCTTTAGCAATAGAGAAAAATAGAGCAGAGGGAGAATTAGTTAGAAAATTAGACGAGGCGCTTAGCAAAGGCATCGCGACCAACGTACTTACGGCGAAGTTGGCCCTTTTAACAATCCTCAATGAAAACACGGAGGCTGCGTTGTCAGAGCTAGGTGCATGCTCTCAGACACGAGGGGACGAAAGCCGTTCAATGGGCCCGAGTGGCGGAGACGCGTCGTGGCAACAAAGCCACGATCGGGTCTTTGGTGGACCACGACGGGCGCATGCTACTCCATCCCGGGCAAATGTGTGAAGCTTTTCAGCGACACTTCGATCAGCTGTTCGGGGGCAGCGGCGGGCCGGATCGAGGGATGGACTTTAGTGTCTACCTCGACGGACGCCGCGGCTCTCGGCCACTGAGGCGGAGTGTTCCCAAAAGCCGATAACTGCCGCTGAAGTACGGGAGGCAATGACTGGCTGCCCAAGGGGTAAATCGCCTGGTTTGGATGGTCTGCCCTATGAATTTTACGTACAGATGCCAGACTTGTTCGGAGGCTTCTTGGCGGACGTCTACTGCAACTGGCAACAGAGCGGGAGAATTCCCAGCTCTGTGAGCCGAGGAGCTGTGGCGCTGTTGAGAAATGTTAGGCCCATAACTCTGCTAAACACAGAGTTCAAGATTTTGGCCAAGCTGCTAGCAAGTGGTTGGCGCTTGTAGTTGTTGGTCTGGTGGGAGAGGGGCAGACATGCGCCATTCCCGAGAGATCCATCCACGACAACCTCCACCTCATGCGATACATCGTAGAGAGGGTAGCTAGGGAACCTGACACGGGTGGGTCCTTGATCAATTTAGATCAGTCGAAATCTTTCGATAGGGTCGACCATCGTTACCTAGCTGCAGTCCTGAGAGCGGCTGGCTTTGACCCGTCTTCAGAGGCTGGATCGTTTCCATGCACAGCGTAACCTGCTCTGTGGTGAGAGTGAACGGTCACCTTTCGGAACAGTTCAACATCATGCGCTCGGTCCGCCAAGGATGTCGCCTCTCGTCCCTCTTGTACGTATTGACTCTCGAGCCATTACTGTACAAACTGAAGACGTTGAGGGGGGTCCCGCGAGAACTAGGATGCGGAATATCCGTGTCAGCATATGCGGACGATGTCCCCGTAGTGGTGTCGAACGCCAAACACATCGAGACGATCGGCACTACACTAAGGGAATACGAAGCGGTGACAGGAGCAATGATCAACCAGGAAAGGTCAGTGGGCCTGCAGCTCGGCACCTGGAGAAGCAGGTCCATGCCATCCAACAGCGTCGTCGGGCGCTGGGCGGACGGACCGGTTAAATTGCTCGGGGTCTGGTTCGATCCGGATCTCCGGACGGACAAAAACTGGGACGAGGTGACGAGCAGGGTGGCTTCTCTCACCCAGAAATGGGCCGAGAGGAAACTATCCCTGAAAGGTCGAGCGGAGGTGGCTAACGCCTATATCGCGTCCGTCATCTACTACTGCCTGACCGACGTACATTGTCCTAAGCCCCCGCCTGACTGCGCTGGAGCGTTTGCTGTTTGGCATTTTGTAGAAGGGACGCGCTCCGATGGTCAGGCGGTCCATCTGCTGTCAACACCCGCTACGTGGAGGGCTGGGATTACCGTGGCTGATGTTACGCAGACACACGCTCAGGCTACAACATCTCCACCTCTTCCTCGACGGTGATCAGGTGTGGTCGCCGTTTTCTAGATGCGTCTTTCCCCTGCTCGTCTCCTTGACGGAGCTGCAGTCCTGGGTCAAGCAAAGACCGAGAGGGAGCGCTTGGAGACTGGAATGTCTTCAGGCGCTCACAGCCCTCGACCAATCGGGCAATGTGATCGGTGGAAACTCCACCTTAGCGTTCTATATAGGATTAGTGGGCGAGAAGAGCGACGACGTACTTGGGGAAACTCTAGGCGTCGACGAAAATCAACTAGCCAATCTCTTCAGAAGAACTTTCGGGTCGGGGCCAATGGACAACTTCCAGAAATCCCTGGCATGGCATTGCTACCGAGGAGCTTTGCCAGTTCGGGATAAACTCTACAGTCATGGAGGTGCCGTCTGCCGGGCATGTCCGAGATGCGTGCAGGGCGACGAAACCATCCTGCACGCACTCGTCCAGTGTCCGAGCATTGCTGACTTGTGGGTTTATGTCGAACACCTGCTGTCGCGTGTGGGACGGATCCAGCTATCAGCTGAGTCCATCGTGAGGATTTCCACGCCCTCTTCCTTTAGCCGGGAAGGGCAGGCAGTTTTTATCTGTATGGTGGCCATGGCGAAAGAGATAGTATGGTGGATACGTTTAAAAGGGCTGAAGATGAGCACTTACCTCTTCCGTGATGCCCTGATTAACTTTTTTTAATTTAATTTGAAAAGGAAAATCAGGGTAGAAAGGGAAGTGTTCTCTTCCCAGCATTTTGTTGAAAGATGGGTGAGAGAGGCAAGAATGGTCCGAGTGTGTCTGAGTATGTGTCTGAGTATGTGTATGTAAATTAAAGGTTGGAAACTGGGAGAGGGCTGTTGGTCAGGATCACTGTGGCTTTTTAATGGGCTTTCTCCACGAATGTCCCTCGGAAGTCTCCTCCTTATTGAGGTATTTTTTCATTGTTCTATTACATCCTCTGTTTCTTGTTTTTTACACGCAGAAATGCACATTTTTTACCGTCCCGTATTGTCATGTACTGTCCTGAATGTCTACTTTATGTAAACCCCTGTGGTTAATAAAGAAAGCATTACTATTATTATTATTATTATTATTATTATTATATATATATATATATATATATATATATATATATATATATATATATATATATAGTAATAAGAATATTTATATTTATATATGTTTGATATAACTATAAATATCTATGCTTGTAATAAGTATTAGCCGGTTACCGGTATGACAAAAGGCCCAATGCAAATGTTCAAGTGTTTTACAGAGCCGAGATACAAAGTGTTAAAATGATGAAATTTTAGTTTAGATCATTTATTAGCTGACAATTGTTTCTTCCGGAGGGAAATCTGGATTCATCGGAGTATAAGGAATGTCGAAACATGTAACTAGTATCTTAGTCATTTAGAACAATTAGGGTACATAATTTTTATTAGTGTCAAAGACATCATGTGGAGAGTCAGGAGTTAAAAAGATCTTCTGCTTGAAGAACACAATTTCAGGCTGCACTGGTTGGAAGTGTAATAGGTATAATTAAAATGTACAAGCAAAAAAATCACAGGCAAAACGAAGACAGGCAAAAAAGTTATAATAATGGAAAATTCGTGTACAATGCAGGAGTCAATACAGTCAATAAGGCATGTATGAGGAAAATTTATAATGCAGTTGAAATAAACATATTTTGTGTGGGGTGTTAAAGCATGTTATAATTGTTATAAATGTTTAAGATAGTGTGCAATTTGTTAGAGAGGCATGTGGTGATAATGTGGGTATTTTTTTATGTAAGGTGTAATGCAAAGCACTAGACAGAGTTGGGTATGGGATGTTTATTTAAGTGTTTTTGTGTTGTAGTTCATATTTATGTGCATGTGTTGTTTGTTACACACAGCTATTAACGATGGGATTATTTTAAGTCGTTCATAGTCAGTAGGTGTTCGTTTGTTAAATGTAAATTCCTCCGAATTACTGGCCATGTTGTTATTGTACGTATATTATCTTATTAATTTGTTATCAACAAATTATCTTTTCTAGGGTTTGTATTAACCGTTATTAAGTTGTTGGTGAACCATTAGGTTGCTTAATTTTATAGGTTTACACAGGAAGTTGTAAAGGGAGTTAATAACAAACGGTGGTAATTAAGGTTGTTGATAAATTAAGGGTTGTTATAATATTGTGGTGGTGTTATACATTTATCTATATAGAGTATATAAAATATAAAATATTCTTGGTTATATAATTCTTATATTTTCAACCGGTGTGGAGGAGGTTAAATACATTTTTTAATTTCGTTTATTATAACTAGATAGTTTTACATAGTTAGTATATGCATGTATAATCATTGGGTGTTTATTCGGGTGTCTATATTATTTAAATCTTTTAATAGTAAAAGGTAAGGGATCAAACAGGGGTTTATTGATTTTATGTAGGTCAGTGTGGTCTTTTAATTAAGGTGTAGTCCTATATTCATGAGGGTCTAGTTGGATAAATGACTGTCTAGTTGGATAAATTACAAGGTGGTGGTCTAGTGTTATCTTCGACATTGGTCTTTATTTTTATCTTTATTATTATTATTATTAGTTACTAGGTTTGACGTAGTGGAACGAGAATCTATGGTAATGCGGACACGGGTAGACGATCTCTGATTTCCTATTTAGTAGGCTAAGGTCAGAGTGAATAATATTTTTAGACTCGAGGATGCAACAGTTACAAAATGTGTTAGGTGGTCTATATGAAGGGGCCTTAGCTATCACTTCCCATTTTAAGGTGTATGGTATATTACTTGATTTTAATGAGTGTATGTATGTGGATAGTGAGTTTACTTTGCTAAGTTTAGGGTTTCTGAACGAATGGAGGTGTGAATTATATCTGGTCTTCAAGCTATTCGATGTAGAACCTATATATACTTTCGAGATGTGATTGGCGGTTACAGTACCGGAGTAGACAATGTCTTTAATTAGGCAGTTCTTATTTAATGGACATCTCTTGTTAGGCCTACAGTTACAATTGTTTTGTTTACTAGTATACTGGTTAAGGGAGTATGCATTTGAGTGGTTGTTTGTGTTTCTACTTCTAGTATTATGATTATGGTGAGTGTTATTACTATTTGTATTATTAGTGTGATTTGCTGTATGGTCTTGTACTGTGTTGTTGCTCAGGTTATTTCTATGCTGGACATTAATACTTTGGTGTAATTTGAAGTATGTTTCAGTCTTTCTCTTGTTGGTGCTGGCTATATCGTCTGCTATGTTAGGTGTGGTGGAGTAGGATATTTTAATTGTGTTTGTGTTAAATAGATTGTGGTATATATGGTTAGTTGGGAAGTCTTTGTCTAGAGTAGAGAATAAAACTTTAGGTATGTTTGTTGATACATTTAAGTTGAACAGAGGGTTAAAAAATGTGCTACTTCTTCTTCTATTCTTCTTATGGTTGTTATTCATACTACTGTTTAGTGTGGTGTTAGGTTCCTTCTTAACTATATTTTTCTTTCTGTGGTGTTTCTGAGGGTTATTGCTGTGGTGTGATATAAACCTTTATACAGGAGTCTAGATTTTCAATACTATGATCATATTTACCTTATTCATGGCCATGTTGTGTGAAATTATATTAGGTTGACTATGGATGATTGACGATTTAAATTTAATGTTATCTCTCTCTGGCCGGAACTGGCTAAGGCTTCATTATAGTATTGGGAGTTACGATTAAATGTATTCTCGTTGTAAGAAATGCTAGAGATTCTATTAGATACTCCTTTAATGATTGAGGAAGTCAGTACAGATTTAGGGTGGTTAGAGTTGGTATTAACATAGAAAAGTCTTTCATTAGGTTTATGATAAGGTGTGTATTTTTTAGAGTCGAAGTAGAGAGTGACGCCCAGGAAGTTAACATTTTTGGTGTTTTTATCTAAAGTGATACCAAAGTTATAGTTTTTAAATATTTTATGTAATTGTTTTCTAGTTTTTTTCTATATTGAACTTTTTATAGTCTAAGACGGAGAGTGCGTCCTCTCGACAGAGGCCACCATTGAGGTAAGGTGGGTTCTTGGGTATTTCGTTTAAGAGAAATAAACCGACTAAGTCGGTTACCTGTGCCGAGTCACTAGATCCCATGGTGATATCGAAGTTGTTGGGTCTATTCTTGCGGGTCCATAATTGGTCTTCAAATTTAATTATTGTTTTCCTGGCCGCAAGGATTATATCTACCTGGGATCTAGTGAGTTCACTATTGTTCACGGCCATTATTAATGCTTTATTTAGGAGGATAGGTGAGATAGAAGTGTAGTAGGAGTTTATATCAAGTTGGATGAATTTCTTGTTATTATTTTCTTTAATACCATTAAACCATTCGATTATTTCACTAGTGTTTCCCCAGAGGTTAAAATGGATTTTTTTTTAATTTGGGGGATTACCTTATCTAAGATTTTTTTTTATTAATGATACCAATGTCGGATCTGGATGGGAAAATAAGTCTAATTGAGGGATTAGTATTGAAGTCATCCTTATGGTCTTTCAGAGCGAATCGTAGGGGATTAGGGGTGTACGGTTGAGTATATCCCCCTACTCCTATTTTACATATTAACCTACGGGCTTCAATATTTATGTCATCCAGGTTTTTATGTGATGTTCTTTTGTAGTTCCTATAAAGTTCTTTATATATAAATTCTCTATATGTATCGTAATCAGGGCTATATATATGTTTTTAGTTTATCAGCTAGTACTAATATATTCTTATTGTTATTAAAGTTTTTTATGGTGGAATTTAGGTTATTTAGGATGTCGTTCTTCTTATTGTAGTATTTCTTGTCCCTAATCCTTTTAATAAGTGACACAAGGTCGTTTTCAAATGAGTCCAGTAAGATATTGTGTGGAGCGATTTTATATGTTTTGAATCCGTATATTTCAAGTGAAGGTGCATCTTGTTTTTTTGTAGCGCGGTTCCTATCGTAGAAGGCCTTCCATCTAACTCTTTTGATAAAATACTTGACACTATTAATCAATAGTTTTTCGTATGTATCCCTAAATGCATTATAACTTTTTTGCCTGTGTTCTTTTTGCTTGTGATTTTCTTGCTTGTGAATTTTAATTATACATATTACACTTCCAGCCAGTGCTGCCTGAAATTGTGTTCTTTCAAGCAGAACATCTTTTTAACACCTGATTCTCCACATGATGTCTTTGGCACTAATAACAATTATGTACCCTAAATGTTCTAAATGACTAGGATTTTAGTTACATGTTTCGACATTGCTTATGCTCCGATGATTCCAGACTTCCCTCTAAAAGAAACAATAGACAAAATGTTCTAAACTAAAATTTGATCGTTTTAACACTTTGTGTGTGTGTGTATATATATATATATATATATATATATATATATATACATATATAGTATTAGTTATACTATTTATGGTTATGTAAATACAAAACCTTATGCAGTTATAAGTATTTTACACACACCCTAAATAGTGTCATATATATATATATATATATATATATATGAATGGAAAATAATTACCCTAAATAACAAATCAACAGGCACAGTGCCCGGAAGAAATATATTACTTTAACGCTTAATATTTTGGACACTAGTCCTTAATCAGGAGACGGATTTAGAAATAGAAGACAAATAGTAAGTAAAGAGTGTCTCAACAAATTAACTCACTACACCTCACTACCCGACCCGTGTATAGCGAAAAGGCGCAAGAAAAGATCTATAATTTCAGTGGGATCTAGCCTTTGTAAAATCCAATTCGAAGCATATATTTTTTTGTGATGGAAGTATCAGGACATATAACAGAACTATTTAAGAAATTGAAATTTCAGTCTGATTCAACGTATATAGAAACGGTTGTTGACAATACATGTTGACAAGCATTACACAAATATTGGATCTTATCGGTGAAAGGAAAACATAATCTAATAGAATTTA
>OZ024742.1:193791356-193793856 GCA_964016885.1 Eledone cirrhosa
AGCAGAATGGTTAAAATGTAAAATGTAAATACCCTTAAGTGAAGTTATTGGGGAAGATAGAGTACAAAAAGAAGAGAGAAAAGAATGGGAGAGAGAGAGAGAGAGAGAGAGAGATATGCAGGGGTTAGAGACATAGGAGGGAGTGGTTTGTAGAATACAGATATCTTAATCAAAATGTTGAGGTAGGGGTTTTATTATACTGGTTACTCTTAAAGCGACCACCTTAGCGATGCGTTGATAGTCAAGGTTGAAATTATTTATTGCCACAGAGGGCAGGTTCATAGATGTGGAGAGGGAGGGAGGTGGACCGAGGACGAGAGAGAGAGAGACAGGGGGATGGAGAGAGAGGGAGAGATAGAGAGGGGACAGAAGAAAGCTATGGGATGGGTGTACATTAAGTTCATAGTTGTAGTCTTCAAATTGCACTAAGTTTCCATTTATAGTGATAAGCAGGGTATTGTCTTGTAGTATAGGGGAATAGAAAGTGGTTAGCTAGAAAGCAATGTTATAGTTACGGGTTCGAATGTTAAGTTATTTTATAATGAGATAATTTAGCCTTCAGTTTGTGGTTGCAATATAATGATCGTTCGATTCTATCATTTAGTAATTTACTTTTGGATTTTAAGATGTAAAAGAGTTCAAAGTTACATAACCCACAGTACTTCAATCAACTCCGATATGCACTAGCGCTGGAAAGTATATCCCATTTCAAGGTGAACTGTTGGTTGCATTTACGGAGTTCCCAGGTCTTGTTGGCGAGCGTGGTCACAAAACGGTGTTTATGATGTTTAATTGAGAATCGAGGACGATACCAGCGAGATTTAAAGGAGGTAGTGGTAGACCCGATGTAATACCATTTCTGGTCGGTCGATTCAACAGTGAATTGGTAAACAATGTTGGACTTTAGGCATTTATTCTTCAATGGACATCTTTCAGGTAGGTGGCAGTTACAGTTTTTATTGTGGGTAGCAGGGTATACCATGGATATTTTGGGATAGCAGTACATGTGGGTTGTGTAATACCCGTCTCCCATTTAGTGGTTGGGAGGCCGATACTACGTTATGCTCAACTGTTATTAAAATATTTTGTTTTGTAGTGTTGTTTTTTCATGTATGCTTCAAGGTTTGGTGCCGTGGAGTATGATAGTTTAATAGTTTTAGAGTTCAGAATGTTACTGTGTTTATGGGAACTAGGGAAATGCTTGTTGATTAACTGAAAGAATGAAAGAGATAGTTTTGTACTAATCGAAGCATTAAACATGAGATTATACCAGATATACTTTCTACAACGTGATTTATTTGGTGATGATTTTCTATTATTAGTATGTCTGGTGGTACTGCGTGTATGCGCTTGTATTTCTGTACCCCGGTTACGTATTCTTCGATTTCGTGTAGAGCTATGTGTGTTATGGAGATTCTTATCAATGTATTCTATTGTATCCCGGTGTTCGGCATTCCTTAATGCATTATTATAAAATAAAGTACCAGTAATGCACTGACTAATTTCTGGCCTTGTGCCTAAAGTAGAAACATTTATAATAGTATTCAGCATGTTCACTGAAAATAAGACGATAGGCGAGAGATTCTAAGAGAAATACTACGGGGAACCGATTTGATCATGGAAAGTGGGTGGTTTGAGTTAAAATTGATATAGGTAAGGTTCTCATTTACCTCGCGGAAGGGTCGTATCAGTCCGGTATTTAAATTAAGAGTTACGTCTAAAAAATGTACTACTTTAAGATTGTATTCGTACGTTATATTTTGACCCAGTTCACTAAAAGATTTTCTAATGTTTTCCGTAGCCTTTCACGATTTTGGTTATTTAAGTTATTAACTAAAAAGAGCCCGTCATCTCTATACATTCCCCCCTGTAGATGACTAAATTTACCATGTAGTATGTGGGCTATGTAAATTCCCACAAGATCGGTGACCTCCGCTGAGTCGTTGGAGCCCATGGTAATGTCGAAGTTTGTGGGTCTGTCCTTACGTTCCCAGTAGCAGTTATCAAACTTGATAATAGTTTTTCTAGTCTCTAGAGTAATATAAATTTCTTCCTCCGTTAGGTCGGAATTGACTTTAGCAAACGATATGGCCTTAGGTAAAGTGCCGGGTGAGATTGAAGAGTAGTATTCGTCTATGTCAAATTGTATAAACTTAGATTTATTCTTGTGCTTAACGTTATTAAACCAGCGAATTGCATCGCTAGTGTTGCCCCATAATTTAATTTCTATTTTCTTTTTCAATTGAGTTATTACTCTGTCAAGTATATTTTGCTAATGTTTCCTATGTCTGATTTAGAAGGGCATATAAGTCTAATCTTAGGGTTAGAGTCAAAATTTACCTTATGGTCCTTCAGGTTAAAGGTGGGGGTTGCGGGTATAATCGGCTCGGTTATATCGTCTATCTTCAGATTATTCACCACCTTGTATGCATTGTTGTTAATACTTGCTAGCGTAGTTTCACTTGTTTTCCTATATTTCTTGCGTAGTTCTTTGTGTATG
>OZ024742.1:193798856-193826356 GCA_964016885.1 Eledone cirrhosa
TAAATTCCTAATAAATAAAATCGATGTCGAAACGGCCGGAGCTCCGCCGTCGGAGTCCTGACTCTCTTCTTATATATATATATATATATGTATATATGTATATTATATATATTATATATATATATATAGTGCGTGTGCGTGTGTGTCTGTGTGTGTGTGTGTGTGTGTATGTGTGTGTGCGTGTGTGTAAAATGTAAACAGAAATAACAACACATCGGTACAGTATATTCAAGCTTTGTGAAAATCGGTTGTGAACTCAAGAAGTTATGACGTTTTGTTGCATTGCACTGCAGTGCTTCAGTCGACTCCAATGAAGTGGTTAAAGTGGGTTATCTGCCGGAAGCCCCTATAATAAATATCTGGAAAAATGAAAGTGCCCATGACCATCCGCAGTACATAATAACCTGTCTCTTAAGTTTGGTGAAAATACTGTAGAAATGCATAAGGTTTGAACATGCGCGCGTGTGTGTGTGTGAGTGTGTGTGTGTGGGTGTGTATGTATTTGTGTGTGCATATATATGTGTATGTACGTCGGGGCGTACGTATGTACTGGCCTAAATCTTCGCTATTTACTTTTACTACATTAATAACCTCGGTCATTTTCGTTTTCACTGTTACTTACATCATTCTTAAATTCCGGGCCTGGAAATCATTCTGTTATTTTAAATAGAATATTAGTCTAATGACTCCATTTATACCATAGACTTGGTCATGTCTTTGCATGAAATTGTTCTTCACGTTCCACATAACGACGTATTATTCTCGCTTTTTTTCGTTAATTGCCAGGGAACGTCTTCACGAACCAAAATATCGTCTTCCTGTTTTCCTTCGGTTGCAACGTTTCTCGAAATATTTACTTCTGCGTTCACAGATTACTCTCAGTTCAATTTGAATGGGAAATTCCTGTTTCATCTATTTTCCGTAACCATGGAAGATTGTAGCTTGAAAGTCGACCCAACGCCTCCTCGAGTGGTTCTGCATAACTGTGTACATTTTTACTGCATTCCACCAAGCAGTTTCGACGTTTATCCGACTAGAGCTACATATACAACGTCCGACCACTTCCAATTTATATAGTAGATATATATATAAGGAAAAAGATGGAATCGAAAATGCAACTGCAGTCTTCTTAAGGATATTTATTTGTTTCCTTTACCGATTTCACAGTTCTTTTGCCTTTCAAAAGTAGAATTGAGATGGAGTGTTTGAGGTTTTTCTCACATCTGGTTGGTGTTTGAATGCTACTTCCGTTTTATATGGAAAAAAGTGGCTCGAAATACTAGGTTTTTAGCGAAGTAAATTGGTTGGTTGATGAATGTCATGTGAATAAGTATAATAAATTTCGCGCCAGTTCGCTTTACAAAGTTTTTATTATATTTGCCTTTAAAAAAAAATGGGTGGGGTCTAAGATTGTTTTTTCACATATGATTGAAGTTTGGTTGGTTGATACAGTCACGTTAATAAGCATATCAGCTTTCGCGCCAGTTGGTGTTTGAATTTCTTGTTACTTTAAAAAAAGTGGCTCACGAAGGCTTTTTTTATAAATGTACAACTACATTAAATTTCGCGCACGTATTTTAGAATTTTTTGTAGCAATTTAGAGAATTTTGGGCCAAACAAAAGATAATGGTCAAAATGACTATTATCTTTTGTTTGGCACAAACGGGATGGGGAGAATTGTTCTGGTTCAGTGAATATGGCTGGTGTACTGGGCTGTCAAAATTCAGACTTTCTATTGAAATAAAGAAAGTAGAGCTATGTATGTTTATTTGTGTGGTGGTGGTGGTGGTGGTTGTGGTGGTGGTGGTGGTGGTGGTGTGTCTGTGTGTGTATGTAGGAAGATGATTCTATTAGGAGAAATGAGGGAGGGAATTGTGTGTGTGTGTATGGGTGTTATATGTGTGTGTATGGGTGTTATATGTGTGTGTGTGGGGGGGAGTATGGTTAGCATGTTAAGATGGAGAGAATCTATATATATATTGTGTGTGTGTAGGAAAATGATTCCGTTAGTAGAAATGAGGGAGGGAGTTATGTGTGTGTAGGGGTGGGGTTAGTATGTTAAGGTGTTGGAGTATTAACGTATGTTAAGGTTTATTTAGCTCTGTTTTTTTTATTTTCGAAAATAGGTGTTATGTGTGTGTATGTATGTGTCTGTTTGCATGGTTAGCCTGTTATGGTGTTGACATAATGTATATTAAACTATATTTAATGCTGGTCTATATTTTTGAATAAACATATTTTCCTTATTTATTTGTATTTATTCTGTTGTATTGTCAGCGCAAAGATATAATGGGAAGACTTTGAATTTGGGTGTCTTATTATTTGCGCATATGTCTAGATGTGCACTGGCTGGTTTCTGTCTTGTAATTGTTGGCGATGAATTATCATTCTGTTTCTGAGTATGAGTTTAATTTGTCCTATGTAATCTTCATTGAATCCTTTACATTTAATGGCATAAAGTATATTTTTTGATGAGCAAGTGAAGGGATTTTTTACAGCAAAATTTTTTCTTGATTGAAATGTATACATGTTGCCTTCAATGAGGTGAGTGCAGGTTCCACAATAGAGCGACCACATTGTTTGACAGTTGGTTGTGGGTTTGTGGTAGCTAATTTGGCATTGCTGAGTAATGTTTTTAGTGATTTCGGTTGTATTTTGCTTTTGATTATTTTGTGGTTTCAGGTTTTTTTTTCATTCTTTGGTCTTATTTCAATAGTGGGATGTGTCTTGTGAATAATGTTCTAAGCTTCCGCATTTCTTGGGTTGTGTGTTGAGATATATGATAAAATATAAATAAATATATGATAACATATTGTACATTGAATTTGTTTCTGTTTTCGTAATTCATCAATGCCTATTGCTTTAGCCATTTCTATTCCATTATTTATTAGTAATGGTGGGTACTGTCTTTCGAGCAGAATTTGCTTTAATTCTCAAAAGACTTCAAGAATTAAAATAAATTCTGCTCGAAAGACAGTACCCACCATTACTAATAAATAATTGTTTCTAATTTTGGCACAAGGCCAGCAATTACCCAGTGTATTTCTGATAAAATAAAGTACCAGTAGTACTGGGTAATTGCTGGCCTTGTGCCAAAAGTAGAAACAATTATTTATTAGTAATGGTGGGAATTTCCTTTAATACTTGAAGTCTTTTATTGCGCGTTTCATAATTGGAGACAATTGTGCAAATTCTTCTTGCTAGGTTAAAAACGGTGTTCGTCTTCGTGTGCTTTGGATAGTTGGAGGTGAATAGCAGATATTGTTTGGAATCTGTTGGTTTGTAATGTATGTCAGTTTCAATATGTGTGTCTTTTTTATGATTAAGATGTCCAGAAATGGGAGTTGGTCTTCGCTGTATTCCATTATGAATTGAATTTGGTTAATGATGCCGTTAATTAACATTTTGAAATCATTTAGCTGGTCGAGTGTGTGAGACCAAAGAATGAGACAATCATCCAAGTAGCGTTTCCAATTCTCTGATAAATATTTGTGGATGTTCAATCCGTATTTTGATTTGGACTGTTCATAGATCTGGACTTCCAAGTATGCCATGACTAAGTTGGTATAAGTTGGAGCGACCTTTGTATCCATCGCAGTCCGCGATATTTGCTTGTAAGTACTGCCATCGAAATAAAAAAAGTTGTTCTGTGTAATAAATTTTAATCACGCGGTGATGAAGCTTTTTTCTATTCTGTCAGCTATCTCATTTGGATATTTCTCGAGCCAGAATCCTTTTGCTTCTAGTCCGTGTTGGTGTGGGATCGTTGAAACACAATAATAGTGTCGTTTTTTTCATGTTTGGGGAGGTGGTTTAAGAGGTCCAGATCGTCTCTTACAAGGCTTGGTATGTGTATTAGAATTGGTTTTATTAGTATGTCTATAAAGTTGCTTAGTCTGTGTGTTTCACATTGTGTGCCCGCTACAATTGGACTTAATTTAAGGTGTGTGGGGGAATTGTATGTTCACGCAGGTTGAGGTGGATTGTGTACAGGCCTCGTTAATTATTTTACACTTGTGGATCTTCGGAAGTCTGTCAAGGTTGCTGGTTTTGTATTCAAAATGTGTTAAATAATCGCGTTCCTTTTTAGTTGTCTGCTTGGTATCACAAATTAATGTGTTTAATCTGGTGATCATTTTTGATTGGTGGTAGTTTTTTTCTCTTTCATAGTAGTTAGTATCTTGTAAGAGAGATGACATAGAATTGTTATATTGTTCAGTATCCATAATGACAACAGTAATTCCCTTGTCCGCTTCCTTAATTTTAATGTCGACTCGTGTTGGGTTTGGGTTTAGGTTGCGGTAGTTCGTGGTATGGGAAAGTTGCTATGTGGTCACAAAATTTGTCCAGAAATCTGTTCCTACCCTTTGTTGGGTTGTAGCTGCTTTTATTCCGTAGAATTAGTTGGTCGTTATTCTCCTTGTCATAAATTTCTTCTGTGGGACGTAATTTTCTACAGAAGTGTGAGATGTTATTCTCATTGAGGTTAGAGTATCGTGGTGTTGGTGTGAATTTCAGTCCTTTGGAGAGAATTTTAATTTGTCGGGCTGAGAAGTTTGAATTTGAAAGGTTGATTATTTTCGGTCTTTCAAAATCAGTTTGTGCCACTGGGTGTCATGGGTCCTGTAGCCTTGGTCTAAAAAATGATTTTTCTGAATTTGTTCATGGGTATTATTATATCTAATGGCATTTCCCCTGTTGTGTGGTCTTGTATAGAAGTTACCGACGTATTGAGGTTCGGGTTGTTGATGGTCCCGGTGGTAGATTTGGTTCCTTTGTGTTGGTTGGGATCTACAATGTTGGCATAGGTTCTGTATGGGTTGGCGTCTACGGTTTTGGAATAGATTTTGTGTGGGTTGTGATCTGCGGATCGGGTCCTGTCTTGTGTTGGGGGACATTCAGTTGTTTTAGTAGGGTTATAGTTTTGTCTATGGGTTCTGGGATTATCGTCATAGTTTTGCTGGGGGTATGTGGGATGTTTTGTTACTTTTTTGTCATTTGTTGTGAGTGTGGTGTGTGAGATTTAGTTTGTTTTAAAAATGGGTTACCTGTATGTTGTTCAGTTTTGAAATCCATTTCGTAGTTGTTGAACCAGGTGGCGTTTTTTTCAGATCGCTGGAGGAATGTTAGTTCTTCATCCTCACAATTTTCTTTCCAGAGTTATAACGTTTTTTCATAGAGTAGGCTTTCAGAGTGCCTTGAGATTTCTGTTTCCATCTGTTGGTCGAGTGACTTCAATTTTTCTTCGTTGGAGTTGGCTCTTAACCGCAACATTTCTATTTATATTAAAACTTTTCTAAGGCCATCTTTTCCCTAAGTTTTTGTTGGTTTTCTGGTTTATTCTGGATGGGTTTTATATGGAGTGTTTTGGGGGTTGATTGGGGTAGAGTGTAGCCACTTTTCATATCTCTCTCTCTCTCTCTCTCTCTCTCTCTCTCTCTCTCTCTCTCTCTTTATATATATATATATATATATATATATATATATATATATATACAAATATACATATATACATGCGTACATATATACGTCACGAGAGCCGACCAACAACAACATATGTGTGTATGTACGTGTGTGTGTGTGCGTATGTATGTATATGTATGTATATATATATATATATATATATATATATATATATATATATATATATATATATATATACATATATCCATATATATATATATATATATATATATATATATCCAAAATTAAGATAAATTAAATGAATTTAATCTAAATCGAAATTGTGGGTGTCATGCCATAACGGCGTGCGCCATATCGCCCGGAAAATAAGCTCAAAGATTCTATCGTGTAGGTCCGAGCCTTTTATAATAACTAGAAATTGATTAACATATATATAAACATGAATAATCAGAGGAGATAATTTTTACAAGCGTGTAACCACGCATAGCTAGTTGGGTAACAAATATATAAAATTGATTAGAACTTCAAAAATAGATACCTTTTAATATGATTAATCTTCCCTGTATATATTCCATTAAATAAATATATTTCACCAATTAATCAGATGGTAAGTCACGGAAGGTGGATATAATTGGATTATCAATAAGGAAGAAGAATGTCCAGCAATCCATGCTTACACAGCGAGTTCAAATCTTCAACTGCCCGGTACCACCTGTTGTGTTTACACATCACAGCAGCTTCGTCTCAGTGGCGTGAATAGGTATTCGACAACTAGAAACAGCAGTCGATTCCTTTCAACAGAGTTAACTCTACAATATATATCCACTTCCGTGATTTACAATCTGATTAATTGGTGAAATATATTTCTTTAAGGGAATATATACAGGGAAGATTAATCATATTAAAAGTATCTATTTTTGAAGTTCTAGTCCACTTTATTTATTTGTTACCCACCTAGATATGCGTGGTTACACGCTTGTAAAAATTATCTCCTGTGATTCTTCATGTTTATATATATGTTAATCAATTTCTAGTTATTATAAAATGCTCGGACCTACACGATAGAATCTTTGAGCTTATTTTCAGGGCGATATGGCGCACGCCGTTATCGCATGACACCCACAATTTCGATTTAGATTAAATTCATTTAATTTTTCTTAATTTTGGATATAGATATATAAATACGGCTCCGTAATGTAGAGCTAACTCTGTTGAAAGGAATCGACTGCTGTTTCTAGTTGTCGAATACCTATTCACGCCACTGGGACGAAGCTGCTGTGATGTGTAAACACAACACGTGGTAGCGGCCAGTTGAGGATTTGAACTCGCTGTGTAAGCATGGATTGCTGGACATTCTTCTTCCTTGTTGATAATCCAATAATATCTACCTCCCGTGACTTACCATCTGATTAATTGGTGAAATATATTTCTTTAATGGAATATATACAGGGACGATTAATCATATTAAAAGGTATCTATTTTTGAAGTTCCAGTCAACTTTATTTATTTGTTACCCAAATAGCTATGCGTGGTTACACGGTTGTAAAAATTATCTCCTATGATTATTCATGTTTATATATATGTTAATCAATTTCTAGTTATTATATATATATATATATATATATATATATATATATATATATATATATATATATATATATACATATATAAGCACTCACACACACATACACTACACACATATGTTGTTGTTGGACGGCTATCGTGATCGATAAAGTCCAGCCTAGCAATTCATTCGTTTGTGTACCCTCATTTGGGATCTCAGACCAAAATCTGATACTAACAGGCGGCTGCATATATGAGACTCAATGGAACGCTCTACAGTACTGGTCCTGGCCTTCATTGATGCAGGTTTTTCCACCTGGCTGCTTTCTCTTTCATTTTCATAAATTTCTTTTACTTGTGAATAGCTTACGTCCATTCAGACGTATTGGTGGCCAAGTTTTCCTATTATTCTTCATCAATGTTACATTTCTGGAGGGAATTGTTTCAGTATGTCGTTGTAGCGAAGCTTAAGCCATCCTCTTGGTCGATGGCCCTCTGTCAGTTGACTATAGGTTTTCCAAAGAACATTCATTTTTGAGACACTGTGATAAAATTTGATGTTTAACATAGGTCGTAAGCAACAGTGGTGAAACTGATCTAGTAGATTGACACCCGTTAGGTAAATAGTTCATGATTCGCATCCATACAAACATGCAGTCAGGCCCACTGCTCTATATATTGCGCACTTCATCTCCAGGTTCAGAAACCTTTCGTTCCATGCTCGGTTATGGATAGTATTATAGGAAGCACTTACCTCAACGATGCGGTTATCGAAAATGTTGGAAAAGGAGGGACTGCTACAAAGATACGTGAAGGAGTCAAATTTGTTAAGTGCCTTGATGTCGATTCTTAGTTCAGGCATGTTTACTGTTGAAACATTTACAAGTTGAAACATCACTTCAGGCTTTTTGATGTTATTGTTAGCCTACATAGCTTAGTGGCTGCAGACAGAGGATATGTCTAGTCATTGAAAGACATCCTCCGAGTGGGTGACAGTAGCACAGTCATCAGTATATAGGGTCACGAACAAGTTATTTAGTAACTTTAAATTTTTCCTACAGGCGTTGAGTATTGAAGATACCTCCTTCTGTCCTGTACGTGATCTGAGTCCTTGGATCTGAATCTTTAATAGCAGAGATGTGGCGTTTTGGAGCGAGAACGCATCCATGTTTGATTCCATTAGTGACCGGGAACTCATCATTCTAACTGCCGTTGAATGATATTGTGCATATGCCATCGTGAAATCATCTGATTATTTTGACCATCTTCTGACAATCCTGGTCTGGACACTGTATCGAACGCCTTGGTGAGGTAGGCAAAGTGGATATAGTGATCCATAGTTTGTTCTTTACATTTTTTTTTATCTGTCCTTTTGCGAATATCATGTCAGCTGTTCTTCTCTTCTGACGAAAACCACAATGGCTTTCTGGTACTCTCTCATCAAGAAGACCTTTTAAGATGACATTGGAGACTATCTTGCCTTCAATGCTCAAAGGGGAGGTCCCACTATAGTTGTCACAGCTGTACTTGTCACATTCGCTTTTGGACAGGTGTTCTATTCCAGCTTCTTTCAGTTCTTGTGGTAAACAGCTATCCTTCCAGCATGCACGGAGGTACTCAGTAATCTTCTGTATCAGCGGCTGACCGTCTGTTGATTTAGCCCATTACAACTCTGCAATTGCTTTTGTCACCTCTTCTTCCATGGATAGGTTGTCAATTTGCACATGTAGGGGTCTAGCTGAGATATCTTCCATGATACTAGAATAAATCGATGATGGTCTGTGAAGGAGCTGCTCGAATTATTCTGATCATCTCATATTTATTTCCTGAATATCAGTGAGGAGCGCACTCTGCAAATTCAGGATTGGAGCTTCACTTCTTTATTGTGGCCCATACATCACTCTCAAGTTGAGTCAGCATAACCCAGGATCTCCTCTGTCATCCTTTCCACCACCCTTCATAGAGCACAACGGTTTTTGAGATGGTGGAGCTTGTTCGTTTTAGTCAGATTATTTGTCCGTTAGCCATTTCATTCGTGCAACATACTTCCCAGCAAAAAGCCTGAATTTCAGAATCTTTGTCATCTATTCAGTCCAGATGATGTTTTTGAGGACCTCTATTGTCACTTTGGTGGCGATGTCAACTTCATTTCTCAATTTGACCCACTTTTCTTCTGTCTCTCCTTTGATAAAGGCAACTTACTCTCGACGCATCGAGAGTTTATTCTGTAAGGTAATTTTTAAGTCAGGCTTTTAAGTTTTCTGATGTTCCAGTTTTTCTTTTCTTATTCTTCGCACCAGGTTGTTCACCTTTGATCTGACGAAGAGTTAGTCTGTTGAACATTCGGCACCTATCTGCTTAGATAATGTGATAGTCACACAGATCGTCTTCTCAGCAGACAATAAAATATATTTGATGTCAGTGGTTCGAACTTGGTTGCATCTAGGTGGTTTTAGAGGCACCCTTCAGTTGAGAGAATATATTCCTCATTGCGAAATTGTGCTGGGAGCATAATGAAAGCAGACGTTTCCCACTGAGTTCTCATTATTGATCCAATGCCCACCAACAATGCCTTCCCGTGCTATATAATTTGGGCTGATGTTCACATTGAGATCCCCCAGGATAATCAACCTATTCCCTGCAGGTACAATGTGTCCAACTTTAAGTTCTTGGTTTTCATCTTGTTTTGTCTTGGCGAGGACATATACACTTATCAAAGTACCATATGCATCGTCCCGATGCTGACATTGATGACCTGGGGCTGTGACTCAAGTCCAGTGAGGAGAGACATACTTACTGAGAAGTCAACACCTGCCTTCCTTTAAGCTTTGTGACTTGACCAGTATATAATATATCCTGATCGAACCTGGCTTAATTGACCCCCGTTTAAATATCTTGTCTCGCTGTTACTACCTGATACCAACAACCACGAGTGGTGTTCTGTGGTAATTCTTTTTACGCAGTATGCGGGTGCAGGATTTTCTATCTGCGGTTACTCCCATCAACTTTCCTCACACAAGGGGTAACCCTCGAGACAGGCACAGATTGTAGAGTCTGGTTTCATACAGTAATCGAGACTTATCTCTTACCTTTGCTTAATATGCATATTAAAAAGGTAAAACTAAGAAAAAGGTAAAATTTAAAAAGTGGAATATGTTAAAGAAAAAATATGGTATATAATATATATATATATATATATATATATATATATATATGTATATATATATATATATATATATATATTATATACCATATTTCTTTAACATATTCCTATTTTATATATATATATATATATATATATATATATATATACAAATATATATATACAAATATTATGTTCTGGTATATCAAATTATTACCATAGAACCACCTTAAATCATAGACACACTATATATTTCCGGGGGTACATTGTACCCTCAGATATATATTAACCTTTTTCAATAATCTCCATATGTAGAGATACAAATTTGTCGTTATATTTAGTTACTAAAAATCTTTTTTTAGTGGCGAGCTATAGACGGCGAGTCTACGATTTCCCGCCTTCACTATACACCAATGTATTTACGGGTCACTTTCACGACCTTTTAGACCTGTATTAGTTGGAGTGAGGTCATATATTTTGTCGTTCCTGGGGTTTTTAACCCTAGGACAGGAAAATGTTTCTCTGATGATCGTTGCTTTTCCATTAATATCCTGGTGATATTTAATGTTTTGCACCGTGAAACTGTACAGTTAGGGCCATTAGAATAGGTAAATATTTATATTATATTTTTTAATTTTGATTAATTTTGATTGTATATTAATTTTGATTTATTTTGAAAAATTGATTGAATTTTACTTGTTCTGCTTATCTTGATATTATGTTCTGGTATATCAAATTATTACCATAGAACCACCTTAAATCATAGACGCACTATATATTTCCGGGGGTACATTGTACCCTCAGATATATATTAACCTTATTCAATAATCTCCAGTATGTAGAGATACAAATTTGTCGTTATATTTAGTTACTAAAAATCTTTTTTTAGTGGCGAGCTATAGACGGCGAGTCTACGATTTCCCACCTTCACTATACACCAATGTATTTACGGGTCACTTTCACGACCTTTTAGACCTGTATTAGTTGGAGTGAGGTCATATATTTTGTCGTTCCTGGGGTTTTTAACCCTAGGACAGAAAAATGCTTCTCTGATGATCGTTGCTTTTCCATTAATATCCTGGTGATATTTAATGTTTTGCACCGTGAAACTGTACCGTTAGGGCCATTAGAATAGGTAAATATTTATATTATATTTTTTTAATTTTGATTAATTTTGATTGTATATTAATTTTGATTTATTTTGAAAAATTGATTGAATTTTACTTGTTCTGCTTATCTTGATATATATATATACATATATATATAAATCAGGAAACAAGAGTGACACGGTTTGCTATATAAAAAAGGTTTTTAATCTCATTGCTGAGAAAAGAAAGCGTACATTAGCAGATGTACTGCTAATATACTCTTTCTTTCGCAAAGTTTCTTTCTCAATGCCTCTTTAATTATTAGACTATTCTCTTGTATTATATGTTGCATTTATTCCAATCTGTGCTTTTAATTTTAATTTGAATTATTGTACAATTCTTGTATAATATGTCGCATCCAGTACACCCTGTAAATACGAAACTGTTGCTCTGAACATCAATATATATGTATCTATATGAATGTTCATTTGAATAGGAGGTTAATTATATGTACAAACATTGATAATGCTCCGATGCCTCCAAACGAAAGTTTTGAAGAAACGATTGTCAGCTATTTAATGATTTGAACATAACAAAGTGTCTAATTTGTTATAATGTATTATATATATATAATGTATAATAAACAATACAATATAATTACCTCATTGCCAGAGGTTTCCCGAATAAGACGAATACGAAAAACGTCCTCATTTGTTCGTTGGACAAGGCAATTTAAAACATAATAAAATATTTGAAAAGTCTCCTCAAGAAATGCAAGAGTTTAACAGGCAAAAAATATATAAATAAAAGTAATGCAAGAGATATATAAAAAAATAAGGAAATAGAGTTAGGGTATGTGTATATGTATGTATATACACTCACAAATGTACATATGGTGTATGTACAAATGCATGTGTAGAGAAAAGAATACAAACATATGTACGCTCGTACACACACATATATATATAAAAAATTATTTATACACACAATATATACCTTCTTGTTCCTCTTGCATATTCTTTAGATGGTTCAAAATTGACCAATCCAATTTATATTGGATACCTTGGTCTTTCAAATCCCATATTCTGCTAGCCAGAGCTGTTGTGAATCTTTTTTCTGGATGTCGGAAAGATGCGACATGTGACTAATAACGCGTTTTGAATTAGTCTTGTGTCATACCCACATATCGTTCGCTGGTGGCTGGTTGGTTGTTGCTGATGGTCGTCACTTTAGCCGCATATACAATGGCTTTGGTGTTGCATTTACCTTGTAATGGGCATTCCTTTTGACTCTACAGGAGCAATTTTGATGCACACTCTGCATAAGTGAAAAATATTGGATTTTACAGAACCTTAACTCACCAAAATCCTGCCTAAATACAAAAACAGAAATATTCACCAGTTGCCCACACTTGAAATCACATTTGCTTTCCAGCTCATATAAACTTAACTCACTTTGAAATACTTATCCTCCATAAACTCTTATTCTTCACTTTCCTTAAATTATCCTCTTTACAGACTTCTCTTTCTGATTTACTTTCATTTTTAACTTTATTTTTAATTTAATTTTTTTTATTTGTACTTCACATCCACCAGCTCCCCCCCCCTACTTTTCGATTCACTTACCTAATATCTTCCCTTTCCACGTTTTACTTCCCCATGTTCTTTCACTACCTGATACTTTGTCACTTGCG
Organism: Eledone cirrhosa; assembly: GCA_964016885.1. Lineage (NCBI taxonomy): Eukaryota > Metazoa > Mollusca > Cephalopoda > Octopoda > Eledonidae > Eledone > Eledone cirrhosa. Next base: position 193,811,767 of record OZ024742.1, read on the forward strand.
TTTTCCACTCCAGATATATTCTGTTGTTTCGCAGCCGATTTTATATTTGTACTCATTTATTCATACGGGTGGTTTATAATCTGTATCTATGTGTGTGAGTGTGCTTATGTGTGTATACGTTCTGTATATGTATACGAACGCCTCCTTATGTGTGCGTGCGTACGTATATATATATGTGTGTGTATATGTATATGTATGCATGGGTGTGTATGTATATATGTATATATATATATAGTCGCGTACGTACGTGTGATTAGATATACATGTGGCGATATATATATATATATATATATATATATATATATATATATATATATATATATATATATATATATATATATATATATATATATATATATATATATATATATATACGTGCCTCGTGTGTATGTAAGTACGCATGCATGCGCTATTGTCTATACATATTTGTGTGTATAAATATTATTTATATATATATATATGTGTGTGTACGTGCGTACCTATGTTTGTATACTTTTCTCTAGTGTGAATTGATTACTTTCTCTTTGATTTAAAATATTTTTTCATTCTCATATATTGTTTCATTTGTATACATATATCGAGAATGACACTTCTTTTCACTATTACACTCCCCTCCCTCTTTATCTTCCGCATATAAGTGACCGCGCGTGTGTGTGTGTTTATACGCGTGCTTTCATACTCGTATGTGTATTTAATACCTGTATCTGGATGCATGTTAACTATATTATCATACAATCCTTGTTCAACTCATATTATATACGTATTTGTGGACACATATACACACATATACTTGCCATCATATATGTACTTACGCACAGATTTTCACCATACACATGCATTTGTACATACACACATATGTACATTTGTGAGTGTATATACATACATATACACATAACCTAACTATATTTACTTATTTGTTTATATATCTCCTGCATTACTTTTATTTATATATTTTTTGCCCGTTAAACTCTTGCATTTCTTGAGGAGACTTTTCAAATATTTCACTATGTTTTAAATTGCCTTGTCCGACGAACGAATGAGGACGTTTTTCGTATTCGTCTTATTCGGGAAGCCTCTAGTAATGAGGTAATTATATTGTATTGTTTATTATACATTAAATGTTGCTCTGGTGCTTACATAGAGCACGCTTCACTCCTATGACTTTTTCAATTTTCAACGGAAATTTCAATACTTATGTATATATATATATATATATATATATATATATATATATGTGTGTGTGTGTGTGTGTGTATATGTGTGTGTGTGTGTGTGTATATATATATATGTGTGTATATATGTATATATATATGTGCGCATACTTGTATATATATATATATATACAAGTAAATAATCGAGAATCAGAATTTCGGCCCACAATTAACGATAAACAAACTTCGACATGAGTGGCAGAGGGCTCAATAGTTTGGATGAACCAGAGCTATAACTATCGTTAAAATGCCAACACATAAAGACGATGCTTAGAATCAATCGCACAGCCGAAAAAAACGACCAGGAAAATTCGGGTCACTCAATTAAAAAATTAATAAATTAATAGATTAAAGAAATGTATATATTTATATTGACCTTAGATGTTTCTGCCCTAGTAGACCTATAAGAGGTAGACCCCCCACCATAACCTCAATGGCAAAAAAGACTCCCACGGGAAGGTGGATTGGGTGGACCAAAGCTATACGGACCCCCCAAAACAATGATCAGGTAAGAAAAATGGTCGCACATGCAATAGGGGCTAGTATCAAAACTACCCTAAAGGGCCCCATATTTAAGTTCAATGAGAAAATCTACACCCAAAATGAGGGAGCAGCCATCGGCGTCAGCATAGCTGGTGATGTTGCCAACCATTTCGTGGTATGGTGGGAAAGGAGACTTAAAGATCTCCTTAATGAAAGCACCATAGACCTCATCATGTACTCTCGTTATGTAGACGATATCAATATAGTTATAAGAACACCCCCACTAGAGAGCACTAACAAGTTTGAATTAGAACGTAGCACGATGGAAAGCATCCAGCAGATAGCTAATTCCATACACCAGAGTATAACTGTAACTATCGACTTCCCTTCCAAACACCCTAACAATAGACTACCTGTATTAGACACAGAACTCTGGATTAACACTATAGACGAGAGAGCCCAAATTCTCCACTCACACTATGCTAAACCCATGGCCTCTAAATACCTGATACTCAAAAACTCGGCAATGTCCAGTAGTGCTAAGTTTAATATTCTGATCGCAGATTTGGTACGAGTGATGAAGAATGTGTCCAGCATGTGCGACCCAACAGAAATGGAAAGACACATCCAACACTGCATCAACCGCATGCAGTTCTCTGGCTACAACCAAAGAGACAGAGTCAGAGTATACGAAGGAGCCATGGAAAAGTATAAGACCCTCATAGAACTGGACATGGAAGGAAGTTACCCATTATACAGGAGCAAATCATGGAATAACTTAGATAGGGCTAGACATAAGATAGGGAAGGCCACATCATGGTACGACAACCAGAGATATCAGAGTGTCATGTTTGTGGACGCCACGCCTGGAGGGAAATTAGCTAACCAGTGTAGAAAGGCCCTGAGAAAGACCCACTTAAACATAAAGGTGGTAGAAAAGCCAGGAACCACCATAAAATCCCTGATCAGCAAAACCTACTCCTTTAAGAAAACCCACTGTACCAATAGGAAATGTATCATATGTAAGGTGAACCCCCGGATAAACTGTAAATCTAGAAACGTAGTCTATAGCATAAGATGTACAGAGGGTACTTGTAGAAACGTGACAACATACATAGGCGAAACAGTTCGTAGCATAGGTGAAAGGATAGACCAACACAGGGGGGAACTAAAAGGACGAAAAAACGGGTCAGTACTATACGAACATGCTAGACAACAACATGACGGTAACATAGACAACATAGAAATTAGAATAATATCTAAACATAGGAATGACCCAGCAGATAGGCAAATCAGAGAGGCCAGTGAAATAGAAATTAGAAGAACAAAGCTAAACAGAAAGAATGAGTGGAACAACAACAACACCCAAACAAACAACACTGACCTAAGAGAAGTATAAATAAGTAAATAAAATAAAATAAAATAAGATAAATAAATACATACACAAGCACAATATTAACAAGCACATAAACACACACTAGTCACCCAGCAGACACGACACTATACACACTAGTCACACAGCAAACGTAACACTATACACATACGCAAACGCATGCGCAAAGAAGACAAAATAAAATAAACAAACAAGCAAATAAATAAATAAATAAATATATAGACAGACTGAATAAAAAAAATGGCATAGACATACAACACAACAGGAGGAAAAAATATAACACCACTGACGATGTTGCAGATGTGCAACGAAAGATTTATGTAAATTATGTAAACTATATATATGTGTTTGTGTCTATATTGTATCTGTATTTTTTTGACCGTCGGTCAGTCAATGGCAACATTGAGGACCGATTAAGTTAGATCGCAGATATAAAAGACAGCGAGAAGCGAAAACCAACCAAACAGTGAGTGTGTTCTGTTGTTAATTCTGGCAATATTTCACAAATATGACGCTCCCCAAGTATAACAATATTTGTTTCGACACACGATTTCAAATAAAAAACCTTGCTAAACTAATTCATCGCCGCTACGGCATTAGCTTGTGCCAAGCTGAAAGGTTATTGAAAGACACTGTTTTCTGTTATATAAAAACTACAATAACAACAGAACAAATCCGCTTCTTAAAACAATGTGTTTCCTCCAAAACATACACAACAAACATATCAAAACAAGTAAATAATTTATTATTGAACAAAACACAAGCCGAACGACTAAAACACACAATAACAGTTAATATGAAAAGAACAACATACACAAAAGTCAACGCACTCTACAAACAGAAACGCATTAACGGTAAGGAAATCCGAAATCTCATCACACCAAACGAGAGAGATAACTTCATGAGCGCCATCAGACGTGAAACGAAATACGCTCAAAACGAATGCAATAGGCATTTCAAGAAGAAATTAGAATGAATGAATAAGAAAAAACTACAAGAAAGGAAAACCGAATATTCTCAAAAATACCCAGATAACATCGACAATATCCATATGACTGATGTAAAACTACCGGAAGAATTTACCAATGACCACACAGTAAATATCTATGGGAACACTTTAATCAGTGAACAAGAACAACAAATCCTACGGTTACCACCAAAAATTTGCCATCTACAAAAAGATTAACCCTATGGAGTGCAATACGGAGCTGGAAAAGTGTTTCACAAAAATACGTTGGAATGCAAAGGTAAACAACAACAATAATAACGGTAGTAGTAATATAAACAATAACTCTGGGTATATAAATAACAGCCATAACCATAACAATGGCAGGAAAGTGAGAAATAGTGATAATGGTAATAATACTAGCGATAGACAGAACAACAACCACAATAATAATAATAATAGAAACATTAACCACAGACACAGCAACAGCGACCACAGTAGTAATAACGGTAACAATACGAACAACAACAACAACAATAACCACAGTGGTAATAATGGAAATAGTACATGTAGCAACATCAACAAAAACAAGAAACATAATAATAGTAACAACCACAATGGTAGAAATAACAGTAACAACAACAACAATAACGGTGAAGTAAACAACATTACATCTAGCAATCATAACAATAATGATAATGCTAATGATAGGAACAACAACAACCACCCTGATAACAACAATAGCAACACACACACACACAACTATGACGATAGATATAATGACAACCCCTTAGAGAAACTATTTTTCAACCCAGCTGACAAAACGTATAAGATGGGTAATATCTATCCTACGAGGTTACCCTTTAATAAAAGAGTTTGCATACCACAGCAAATAGATGACGAGACAGAGGCACAGTTCACCATAGCTAGAAATAAGATTAGACAAGTAGTAGACAGGTATACTAAGAGACAGAGCAGACCAGAGGCCCAACAACTTGGGAGGAAACCTGTAGAAGGCTTGGTTAGCCTCAAGCAGTGCACAAGGGGTGGTGAGGTAGTGTGTCTACCCACAGATAAGTCTGGTAGGATGTCAATAGATAGCATGCCGAACTACATCGAGGCTATGCAACCCCACATCACCAACACGAGCGAAGTTGCACAACAAACACACGATGGGAGAGAAAAAATCCTCAACGCTCACATGATGATGTGGACTGACATCCTAAAGCCAAGCAGACGCACTGCCAACAACTTCCAGGCGTCTAACAATGGCATACCACCCTTGTATGGGCTCCGCAAAGACTACAAGACAGTCGACGACCCGACAACAGGACCACCAACAAGACCCGTATGCGCAGCTAATATAGCTAGCAACTACAGGATCTCCTACTTCCTCTCGATGGTTATACGCCCCATAATCAAGATGTATGTGAAAGTACAGAGGACCTCCTCAGCAGAATCAGTGAGTGCAACAAAAACAGGAGCCTATCCAACTGCATAATAGGCAGCATGGATGTGGTGTCACTGTACCCATCCATTAACATTGATTTTGCTGTGAAAAGATGTGTGGAGATGATCATCGAGAGTGAGGTGGAGTTTTGCGACGTCGACACAGACGAACTGCGCCTCCTACTTAGACTTACCTACGACACTGACTACCTAGACAGCCATGACCTTAGATGTTTCTGCCCTAGTAGACCTATAAGAGGTAGACCCCCCACCATAACCTCAATGGCAAAAAAGACTCCCATGGGAAGGTGCATTGGGTGGACCAAAGCTATACGGACCCCCCCAAAACAATGATCAGGTAAGAAAAATGGTCGCACATGCAATAGGGGCTAGTATCAAAACTACCCTAAAGGGCCACATATTTAAGTTCAATGAGAAAATCTACACCCAAAATGAGGGAGCAGCCATCGGCGTCAGCATAGCTGGTGATGTTGCCAACCTTTTCATGTATGGTGGGAAAGGAGACTTAAAGATCTCCTTAATGAAAGCTCCATAGACCTCATCATGTACTCTCGTTATGTAGACGATATCAATATAGTTATAAGAACACCCCCACTAGAGAGCACTAACAAGTTTGAATTAGAACGTAGCACGATGGAAAGCATCCAGCAGATAGCTAATTCCATACACCAGAGTATAACTGTAACTATCGACTTCCCTTCCAAACACCCTAACAATAGACTACCTGTATTAGACACAGAACTCTGGATTAACACTATAGACGAGAGAGCCCAAATTCTCCACTCACATTATGATAAACTCATGGCCTCTAAATACCTGATACTCAAAAACTCAGCAATGTCCAGTAGTGCTAAGTTTAATATTCTGATCGCAGATTTGATACGAGTGATGAAGAATGTGTCCAGCATGTGCGACCCAACAGAAATGGAAAGACACATCCAACACTTCATCAACCGCATGCAGTTCTCTGGCTACAACCAAAGAGACAGAGTCAGAGTATACGAAGGAGCCATGGAAAAGTATAAGACCCTCATAGAACTGGACATGAAAGGAATTTACCCATTATACAGGAGCAAATCATGGAATAACTTAGATAGGGCTAGACATAAGATAGGGAAGGCCACATCATGGTACGACAACCAGAGATATCAGAGTGTCATGTTTGTGGACGCCACCCCTGGAGGGAAATTTGCTAACCAGTGTAGAAAGGCCCTGAGAAAGACCCACTTAAAAATAAAGGTGGTAGAAAAGCCAGGAACCACGATAAAATCCCTGATCAGCAAAACCTACCCCTTTAAGAAAACCCACTGTACCAATAGGAAATGTATCATATGTAAGGTGAACCCCCGGATAAACTGTAAAACTAGAAACGTAGTCTATAGCATAAGATGTACAGAGGGTACTTGCAGAAACGTGACAACAACATACATAGGCGAAACAGCTCGTAGCATAGGTGAAAGGATAGACCAACACTGGGAGGAACTAAAAGGACGAAAAAACGGGTCAGTACTATACGAACATGCTAGACAACAACATGACGGTAACATAGACAACATAGAAATTAGAATAAATATCTAAACATAGGAATGACCCAGCAGATAGGCTAGTGAAATAGAAATTAGAAGACCAAAGCTAAACAGAAAGAATGAGTGGAACAACAACAACACCCAAACCAGCAACACTGACCTAAGAGAAGTATAAATAAGTAAATAAAATAAAATAAAATAAGATAAATAAATACATACACAAGCACAATAACAACAAGCACATAAACACACACTAGTCACCCAGCAGACACAACACTATACACACTAGTCACACAGCAAACGTAACATTATACACACACGCAAACGCATGCGCAAAGAAGACAAAATAAAATAAACAAACAAGCAAATAAATAAATAAATATATAGACAGACTGAATAAAAAAAAATGGCGTAGACATACAACACAACAGGAGGAAAAAATATAACACCACTGACGATGTTGCAGATGTGCAACGAAAGATTTATGTAAATTATGTAAACTATATATATGTGTTTGTGTCTATATTGTATCTGTATTTTTTTGACCGTCGGTCAGTCAATGGCAACATTGAGGACCGATTAAGTTAGATCGCAGATATAAAAGACAGCGAGAAGCGAAAACCAACCAAACAGTGAGTGTGTTCTGTTGTTAATTCTGGCAATATTTCACAAATATGACGCTCCCCAAGTATAACAATATATATATATATATATATATATATATATAGATTAAATGAATATATATATATATATATATATATATATATATATATATATATATATATATATATATATATATATATATATTTATTAGAATAACAGATTAGAGTTTAAGCAAATAATCGCTGCTTTCACGCTTACCGAGATCTTCAGAAGATCCCGTTAAGGGTGAAAGCAGTTATTCTTTGCTTAAAGTTTAATCTTTTATTTTAATAAATATTTGGTCTACGGTTCTTATATATTTGATATATATTTATCCTTATCTTTATATTTATATATATATATATATATATATATATATATATATATATATATATATATATATATATATATATATTGTAATAATAATAAATTTGAAAACTAAAATCCAAAGAGGGCTCGATAAGGATAAATATATATCAAATATATAAGAACCGTAGACCAAATATTTATTAAAATAAAAGATTTAAGTTTAAGCAAAGAATCGCTGCTTTCACCCTTAACTTCTGAAGATCTCGATAAGGGTGAAAGCAGCGATTCTTTGCTTAAACTTTAATCTGTTATTTTAATAAATATATATATATATATATACATATATATATATATATATATATATATATATATATATATATATATATATATATATATATATATATATATATATATACATATATAAGTATACGCACATATATATACATATATACACACACACACACTCCCTGATACACATATGAGTATGGCCCGTCACTGGCTTATTTTCTACAGCCAGATGATTGTATCTTACTTTTTATGTGATGAAAAGCTCACGCGATCAGGCATAAGATAATATTTAGTATTCCAGACTGTTTCGCAATGAAAAGTTTTCAATAATTTTCTATTATGGTCTTTAAAGCGTTTGTCTACATATCCAAAATCTGTCCATTGATCTGTATTGAAATAACACAGATCATCTTGGCATCGATCTAAACTATGCTAAAAACTACAAAGGATTTTTCAATAAATATGTCAGACCCACCCATACACATATTTGTATATACACACACATACACACATACACACACACATACACACATACACACACACCCACACACGCACACACACACTTATATATATATATATATATATATATATATATATAGCAAGAATTGAATATTCTTATGTTGATGGAAACGTTCTTCAATCAAATGATTCAATTTAATCATCCTGGTTATTTCTATACATTTATGTATATATACATGTTCTGTGGTTGGACATTTACTTATTTACCTGAACTGTCATTTAGCTATCTTGATGTGGACTATAAAGTCACATTTAAGCTTTGATATATTATTTGTATTTATATGCTTGTATTATCAACTCATCTAAACGTGTTTTGGTGTATGCATGTGTGTGTGCGTGTGTGTGTGTGTGTGTGTGTGTGTGTGCGCGCGCGCATGTGTGTGTGTCTGTTTTATTTTTTTTGTGAATAATGTGTACTTGCTGCCTAAGTTTTCACAGTCTACACTAACATAGGTCATAGATATACTATATACGTTAGTGTTGCACAACCGGCAAGCAAGAAATAATATGACTGATATGCTAAGAATTTATGCATAATAATAATAAATTTGCTCACGTACATATTGTATAAACATATGTATAGATATAATATGCGTAATTTTGTAGTATGTGAGAAATTTAACTCTTCAGCGAATATTTGGACAAAAGAAAACTATTTCAGTAATATAAGCCCACTTAACGTTAAAAATAACATTAACACCTGTAGGACTAGAGCCATATTCACATCCATTACTTTAAAGTTATGCATACACAGCAAGAAATATTGAGCGTTTAGTAACGTGAACCTCCGGAATAATACGACTCACCACTTAGCCATGAATAATTTTGAATCCCTACTCTGGTATTGGATATTCATTCTCACATCTAACAATATTAAGCATAAATAACTCTCTCTCTCTCTCTCTCTCTCTCTCTCTCTCTCTCTCTCTCTCTCTCTCTCTCTCTCTCTCTGCGCGTGTGCGCGCTGTAGTTTGCTTCAAGCATTATGGAGTATGAAAATTGCTAGTGTTAACAAACTACCATATTGCAGATTGGGTTGAAAGTAGTGAGGTAAAATAACTCGGGAGAAGAAACGGAGTGATGATTTGGAGTGAAGAAGAGGAATTGAAAAAGGACAGAAAGAGAAACAGAAAGAACCAGAGATAATTGTCTCTACTTTTGTCTCATGGCCAGCAAATACCCAGTGCATTACTGGTACTTTATTTTATCGACCCCGTAAGGATGAAAGGAAAAGTTAACCTCAGCGGGATAGAACTTTATATAATGTTATGTTGACATTATATATTGGCACCGTGACAGGGCGGTGGATTGGCAGTATCGGTAGAGCGTCGGACATCGTGCTTTGCCCATTATGATCTGAGTTCAAATCTCGCCGAGGTTAGCTTTGCCTTTCATCCTTACGGGGTCGATAAAATAAAGTACCTGTCACGCACTGGGGTCGATTTAATTAACTTTCCCCTCCCTCAAAATTGCTGGCCTTGTGCCTATATAAGAAACCATTTATTGGTATCCTGGCAGGCCAATGGATTGGCATTATCGGTAGAGCGTCAGAGGCCTTGCTTTGCAGCATAGAGTTACGGCCCTTTACGCTTGAGTTCAAATCCCGCCGAGGTTAACTTTGCATTTCATCCTTACGGGGCCGATAAAATGAAGACCAGTAATGCACTGAGTATTTGCTGGCCTTGTACTAAAAGTAGAAACAATTATTTATTGGTACCTATATTTCGAATGAACTATTCATTGTCAAACGGTCCGAAGGAAAAATCGAATGACGAAAAGAACCATTCGGTGCTTCTGCATGGCCCTTGTCTTCACCAGAGTTTGGTGCCTGAATATTTACAATGCCATCTGCATTTTAATGGCTTCCTAAATAGCACCGATATATATGATATATTTTATTAATAGACGTTTTTTACTTGGAATTTGTCTTACCATGAAAAAAGATATATCGACTTTATAAATCATATACGCGACCTTAATGTCGTGCATGCTTAGTGAGTTTAACACATGAACCCATAAAATATAAAACATACAGACATACGTTATATGTGTGTTGCATATGACCGCTTGTGTGTGTGTTTAAACTTTGCTTTAACAGCAGCTAAAAACAACGAAGTGGTTTTAGTAACCTAGACTTTCACAAATTTAACTGCCACAGGAAAATATATAGATCAACAGGCCAATGTAGCAGAATTATAATTATGTTTCATTCTAATACCAGAATTACCTTTCAAATGAATCAGAAAATACTACAGATTTGATAACCGAGAGACAGGGGAAAATATCACAGCCTATAAAAGGAGCAATTCAACATCATGATGTAACTTTCTGGAAATTTGAAAACATATATAAAAATTGTAATGCCATCAATAGTAAAGGAACATTTGTTCCCACACAAAGCCTACCACTGAATGAAAAGTGTTTTGAAAGACATGATGGTTTGTGGCATATTTATTCCCAGGGAAACATGTAGTTTTTAAACATTTTTTTTTTTTTACATTTACCATTCAAACGAAATTCTAATCAATCTTTCTTGAAACAAGGAAATGGATTCGGAAAATGGATTCTGATTTGGAAAGTGCCAGCAGAGTTTAGCACCTATGAACATTCAAATTTCCATCAAATAGTATAAGGAAATCACCCAGTATCAGGAAATGGAAAAAACATTCTTTATAAAATCAAGTAGTCCTTGACGTAAGTCTTGACACTCAAATTACATTTCTCGAAGTTGTTCGTTGCGTAAAATATTTAGCAACTCAAAACCTTACATTGTGTGATAAAAAAAAAATATCATAGATAGTAATAGGAAAAGTATTAAGGTTTATTAAGATTATTGGAAATATATTATCCTCTCATGACCGAATATCTCAGAGATTTTGTAGGGAGTCCAAGAAGAATATCCATTAGTTTGAATGAATGCATTCCGTTAATGGCTTATACTGGTCACCAGAATTTGTCAACATAATATTCATAGTACCAAACTAGTTCGAGTTTGATTCAACGCCAAAAATCGAGTTTGATTCAATGCCAAAAAATAGTTAATCAGTTTAATAGCCATAGAAATACCACTAACCGACGTAGGGTTGCCTTACAGATAAATTTGCTCTGCGTATACCTAGCATACAGATATGTTTATTGACCCATGAGCAACTAGGTACATATATCTTAAGATTTTTGTGGTAGACAAGCTTCATTTCACTCAGAATACAGGGAGCCTTACTGTTGATTATACATATTATACCAAAAAAGGACTAGGAGACCTTTCTACAAGATATTATGTAAACATAACGTACGTATATTTCATCGTCCTGTTTTATTTGTTCAGCGTGAAGGAACGGGTATTGGCCGTAGTCCTCGTATGCCATTCAATGCCGCCAATATTATCGCAATTCATGCACGTCGATATAAAAGAAGCAAACAATGAAAAGCCGTATACACGCTTACCCAGAAAGGCGTGCACATGCGTGCGCGTGACTAGAAAGAAACTCTCCATTCAAAATTTCTTATAACTTATGGCCTACTAGGACCACTTCTTACAACATGAATGACCACATATGCAAGATGGGGCTCCTCATCATTTAGCTCACACTGTCCGTGAGTGGTTTGATGCCAATATACAAGACGTTCGCTGGTTTGTCAAGTTCCAAACAAATGGCCAGCAAGAAGCCCTCACGTAAAGCCATGCAGTTTTTTCATGTGGGGAAAGGCGAAGAAAGATGTTTATATTTCAAAACCACAAATAAATCTCATTTAAATGGAGGTACGCCTTCGTAATGTACTGACCAAAATACCGCCTGAGTTCCTATCAAGGATATAACCAGACTGTTACAAACACTATTGGACAGCGCTGGTAGAAATTTAAGTTTGGACTTTACTTTTACCATGAATAAAACATGTTTTATTAAAATCGACCAACAATTAATAAAGTTATTAGTTTTAAATATGGATTTTTTCCGCCCAAACTATATAAAATGTAGAAAGTTTCCACGACCATATTTATGTCTCATGTTTATTAAATATATAGTGAGTATTACTACTATATCCTCTCTGTATAATCTTCACTGGTGTCTACTCACACACACACACACACAATATATAAATATATATATATATATATATATATATATATATATATATATATATATATATATATATATATATATAATTGTTTGTGTATGTGCGTATGTGACTTTGTGTGTGTCTAAGGGAGTGTAGCTGTGTGTGTATGTGTGTGTGTTTGTGTGTACGCTGATGTGTTATTTCTATGAAACGAATCAGTTATTTTTAGAGGACTAAAACAAATTAAAATGACCAAGAAATATATATATTTAGCTCCTAGGCATTTAAGATTTTACTATATTTACTGATTTCAATTCCATGTTTAAATATGAAAGATAAGGTATATATATATATATATATATAAATGATATATCTTTATCTATATTTCAATTTGTATTTCGAATTATATATATATATACACAAACACACACACATATATATATATATATATATACATATATATATATGAACATATATATTTATATACATATATGCATATGCATATATGCATACATATACATATATACATATACATATATATATACATATATACATATATATATTCATATATATATATATACATATATAAATATATATATATACATATATATACATTTATATATATATAAATATATATATATATATACATGTGTATATACATATATATATACACACACACACCCACCCACACACACATATATACATATATGTGTGTGTGTGTGTGTGTGTGTGTGTGGTGTCTGTGTGTGGGTGTATGTTAATATCTTCATGTCTCTTAAATACACATTTATTTTAACTTTCCATGACAAGTGGTAAAAATACGAACACAAACTACAAATGATCTCTGCGAAACTACATAACGCTAATATTGCTTTCTTAAAAATCTTTTTTATTTTTATTTTCTATGTGCTGCTGTTCCTCTAAATGATATATTTATGTCATAACACGTTGGCATCAATTAGAATAGAACCAGGCGCGTTGTCTTTATAAAAGACATCGGCAGTATTCAGCTTTCATATAAATATGATTGTATGTCTTCTATATATTTTGTAAAGTTGTGCTGTCAGATAGCTGTTGGTTAGAAACAAACGCTATTTGTATGTAGAACTAATACTTTGCAATAATGCTTGTATATGTTTATTATTAAAGATTGACTGTGGATTGGCAGTATCGGTAGAGGGTCGGACGCCATGATTTGACGCATAGAGTTACGGCCCTTACCATTCTGAGTTCAAATCCCGCCGCGGTTAACTTTGCTTTACATCCTTACTGGGTCGATAAAATAAAGTACCAGTAATGCACTGGGTATTTGCTGGCCTTGTGCCAAAAGTAGAAACAAACTATTAAAGATTGTTCAATCAAAATTTATAAAATATGAAAAAAATGTTTGCATTAAAAAATATTACCTAATACACCTAATATTCTTATGTGATATCTTGTTACAGCACAACACATCTCTCCTATGGAAGTGTGTGTATGCGTGTGAACCTAAGCGCGTGTGTGTAAGTGTGTGAGTGTAAGAGTATGTGAACATGTGTGTGTGTGTAAGCATGTGTGTTTGAGAGCATGTGTGCGTGTGTGAATGTGTGCTTGTGAGCATGTGTGCGTGTGAGCGTGTGTGCCAGCAAGGAAATTATATGAATAATTAGTTCGCCATCCTTTTATTTTGTGACAAAGAGAAACAATAATCAAGAAACAATATTGCTCTTTGTCATTAGAGCTCTTGAGAATACATTATATTCTC